>OZ038475.1:59388679-59463679 GCA_964036315.1 Acanthosepion esculentum | reverse complement strand
GTATGTGTAACTTATATTTAGTCTTCGAAGTAATCGCCATCGGATTCCAGCAACTTCTGTCAACGTGTCTCCAGCTGTTCAATGCCCTTGCGGTTGAACTCGGGGAGTTTCGACGTAAAGAAGTCCGTGAGAGCTTTGCGCAAGTCTGCTTCATTGGTGAAGGATTTCCCACGAAGATGATTATCCAGGGAGGTGGTAATCGGATGGCGCAAGATCAGGTGAATAAGGTGGATGGCACAAAGTCTCCCACCCAAGTTACTGTATGGTATCCCTGACCTCACGCGCGACATGCGGCCTGGCGTTGTCATGGGGGAAAAGGACACCTTTGCGATTCACCAGTGCTGGCTCCTTCTGGCGCAATGCCTGTTGCACACGTTTCAATTGCTGCGAGTATAGGTCTCCAGTGACCGTTTGGCCCGTTGGTAGCAGTTCATAATGAACCACTGGACGACCTGTCCACCAGACACAAAGCATAATCTTGCGTGGGTGCATAGGCGGTCTTGCGGTGTGAGGGACAGCATCATGACGAGACAACCAATGTCTGGAACGCTTGGGAGTTTCGTACAGAACCCACTTTTCATAACTGGTAAGCACTCGATTGAATAAGGATGCGGTGCAGTGGCGAGAAAGCAGTGATACGCAGGCTGCCACTCGTTGTCGCTTGTGGACCTCCAACAGCGTTTGCGGAACCCACTTGCTCAGTTTGTACGTCTTACCTTGGCGGTGCAGGTGAAGTCTAAGTATTTCATCGGAAACGTTGAAGTGTCTTGCACGTTCACCACACGTTAGACTACTGTCCTCTTTAATGGCCGCATTCAGGATTCCGCCATTCAAGACCTGTGGTCGTCCACTGCGAGGCTCAACATGGAGAGACAAATCTACCGACTTGAATTTTCGAAACCAACGCCTTGCAGTACGTTCATCCACAGGACTATCTCAAAACGCTTGACATATACGGCGAGTTGATGCAGCTGCTAATAAGCCCACTTTGAAGTCGTAAAGCAAACAGCCCCGAACGAGATCTCTAGACACTTCCATCCTTCTCACAGCTGTCCGGGTTATAACTGATGGCCGGGCACGGTGCGCGTGTTTTATATAACGTCTGATGTTCCTACTTCCGGCTTTCTGAATTTGAAAACAATGTCTACAAGCATTTCATATATATTTCAACTTCATTCAATGACGAATCAAAAAAAGGACATAACTTTTTTGGTCACATTACATTACGACGTTGTTCTGGAATTGTCATCAATGGTCGACTGAACTTGCTTTGTTTCAATGACTTTTGTTTTGTTATTATTATTTACTCTTTTCAATTTTATCATACAGATAAAAATAATTTACTGACTGCATAGATGCAACCTTGTTTCTGTGCATTTAGTTGCACCTCGACTGGTGAGAACCAAAATGTTCATGAACAATTCTGTCTGTAAGCAGGCCGCTCGTGGAACGCCATTTCCTTTTTTCTATTTGTCAGGAAAAAAAAGGACGCACCTATATATATATATATATATATATATATATATATATATATATATATATATGTGTGTGTGTGTGTGTGTGTGTGTGTGTGTGTGTGTGTGTGTGTGTGTGTGTGTGTGTGTGTGTGTCCGAATATAATGAGAACGAAAATAATATATAATTTCTGGCGTTCACAGCATTAATTCGAAAGAGAGCTGTATACCGAGAGTAGAGAAATAATTATTTATTATAATTTTATGATATAGACAAAAACAATTTACTCACAACAAAGATGCACCTTTGTTGCGTGCATTTACCCTTATACGTCCCCTCTTAAATTGTTCTTTTTTTGACAAATAGAAAAAAGGAAATGACGTTCCACAATCGGCCTGCTTACAGACAGAATTGTTCATAACCCTTTTTGTTCACACCAGTCGAGGTACAACCTAATACACTGAAACAATGTTGCATGTTAGTAATGAGTAAATTGTTTTTGTCTATATGAAAAACAAAATATGTGTGTCTGTGTCTGAGTCTGTGTGTACACAGAGTAACATACAAAAAACACACACAGAATTTGCGATATATATATTGTCGCCATTTATATTCATAATTTTGCGTATGCGTGTTGCTTAGTTGTTATTTTGTCGGAGGCAAATGGATAACGGATTGGATTGAGGAATCGGAGAGCCGAGTTCGAATTCCAGTCGAATCCATGACATTCACTTACGTGCTAATACCCTTGGGAAAGGTGTGAATCCTCTTCTTCTCCCTCCAACTATGGGTAAATAGCAGGACAGACTGGGTTCTATAGCCTTGGATGGCAACTGGTCTAGGAGAAGGACAACTCTGAATTCAAAACCTGTGGAGGGTCGTTTGGGGACCTTGTGGCATCCGTTGCACCAGGTCCCTGTATTCGTCCCTCCAAAAAGTGTGGATGGCCCTGCACAAGGCCTTCACCACTATAATCAAGTCCTGTGTGGCTGTCGGGCTTTCGGTTTCTGGGAGCTGATCTGTCTGACCCACATACGTCGAGTTCGATGGGAGAAGCATAATAATAATTTTGTCGCTCGCACAGTAGTGCCAGTTGGGAACAGTCTTTGCAGAAAAAAACAGCCTCATGATGCAATTAATTACGCCAGAAATTTGGAAACGGCATGCTGTTTTGTTTGGCATTACCGCCGGAAGCTCCAATACAATCCATTTCAGAGTGCTTGGGTATCAATATGAGGAAAGTGCAGTGGATTCGGAAAGAATTAAATGATATATCAAGGCAACATCATGGTGTTTGGAGAGATGACTAGTGATGGCGACGATATGCCTCCGTGTATATTCTCAAAGGGCCTCAGACTAAACACAGATGCCTGCATAAAGTTCCTTGAAGAGGTAGTGCTGACCTTGGCCAAGAGTGTGGTTGCTGGAAGACCCTATGTCTGACAGCAGGACTCTGCCCCATGCCACACAAACAGGAGACCCTGAAATTTTCTGCAACCACATCACCCCTAACATCTGGCCACATAACTCCCACATTACAACTCCCATGATTAGTATGCGTGAAGCACATTTGAGCGAAAGAGCAACAAATATCCTTTAACAACAGAGATGAACTGAAGTCAAGGATTATGCCAACATTCTCCAATTTAAAGAGATGCAAGATATTCCGAATTTCTGTGGATGCCTTGGTTGAAGCCATTGGCAATTTTATTGAATAAATTTAGCGTCTGTGTGTTGGGGGAAGTTGTGATTATATATATATATATATATATATATATATATATATATATATACCACTTCCCTTCTCCACATCCTTTCACCTTTCATTCTTATCTGCTCTCGCTCCAAATCTTCTGTAACCCCCTTGTCTTGATCTATCCACTATCTTACTCCACATCCTCTCCTTAACCACTCCTATATGCTCTTCCTCCAAACCTTCTGTAACCCCTTGCGTGCTAGTGGCTTCTAGCCTTGCTTGGGGTGATAAGCTTAAAACATATATATATATATATATATATATATATATATATATATATATATATATATATATATATATATATACACACATATATATATATATATACACACATATATATATATATATATATATATAAGTATACATACATACACATATATATATATATGTATATATGTGTGTGCGTATGTGTGTGTGTTAGTTGCAGGCCATACAAGGCATAAAATTGACTATGGTACAAGTGCTTACTAGGTATGTAAGTATTAGTAACAGAAACGTTAAAAATTTACGGGAGAAGGAAAGAGTAGTCAGGGTTATAGTAGATACAGATTAACATTGCATTTAATTGTTGCAGATTATAGTTGACTTGAAATCATGGAGCAAAAAGATAGTTTCACAAGTGAGAAGTGCGAGAAAACAAACTGGGGAATTAACAGTTATATCTACCAAGCTCAACTCTTAATTGACGAGATTTCGACTCCAGTCTAGTATTGCGCAAAAACTCGAAAAAAAACTAGATACCATAGCGAAGAGCGCATCATAGCAATTACCATTAAAGCATTTATAAATAAGACACAGAGGTGTGTTTATATATTACAGAAGTGTCACCCTGTACAAAGACTGAGGACTATTCGAAGAAGAGGGTTACCTTAAGGGGCAGTTTATACGGATAGTGGAATATAATCGTTAACTCTAGACTTAAACAGGTTAAGATTGTTGTGATCTAGATAATTCCTCTTAGGATTCTGTTCCATAGAGCAGTGGTTCGCGCAAAGAATCTGTTCGTGTAGAACTTACTTCTTAATAATGAAATACGGAGCGAATGAGTGTGGTATGCTATAATGTTAGTGGCATATCGGATCATTGACGTGAAGATTAGGTCTGGCGGAACCGAGCACATTCCATGCCACATCCATTCTGTGAGAGAGAGATTTGAGTGTGAAATATAATTCATCTATATCGAATCTGGAAAGTGAGGATAGGATATCTCACGCTCAAATATGACAAAATATCTCCTTTTTTGGTTTGATCTTTGCTCATGAAAATGTACAAGATATCACGAGGAATTGGGTAAATACTGGAGAGGAACTGTAACGTGTTGGTAAAACGAACATAACGGGACAAATGAAAATAAAAATAAAACAATACATTACCCCACAAAATAAGAGAAAAGGAACAAAACGCCAGAAGAAAAATGAATAAACGAACACAGAGATATAACGAAATAGTAAAAGTCTGGACAATATGTCAAAATGGACAAGACCGAGAAATTACGATACATAGCCTCAATACTTAAAAATCTTTCTGTACGCGAGTTTCACTCTACGGCGATTGTCATATCTATCTATCTATCTATCTATCTATCTATCTATCTATCTATCTATCTATCCATCTATCTACCTACCTACCTACCTACCTACCTACACACAGACACACACACATATATATATATATGTATGGAGATGACATATAGATATATATGTGTATGTATATATGTCTATATATATATCTATCTATCTATCTATATATATATATATATAAGTGTGTGTGTGTATATACATATATATGTATGCATATACATATATATATGTATATACATATATATATATATATACATATATATATATATATATATATATATATATATATATATATATATATATATATATGCATACATATATATATATATATATATATGTATATACCCACACACACACACAAATATATATATATAGATAGATAGATAGATATATACATGCACATATATATCTATATGTCATCTCCATATATATATATATATATATATATATATATATATATATATGTATGGAGATGACATATATATATATATATATATATATATATATATATATATATATATATATATATATATATATGTTGCGTGTACCGAAAAATATGAGAAGTGAAGTATAATATATAAAATATATCCACATTATAACCAAAAACTTTTGCGACTTCATCTTTCTCTTAAAACCATAAACTTTTCTCGCGTTGGAACAACTGTACTATCTTACATATATACATACATACATACACACACACACACACACACACACACATATATATATATATATATATATATATATATATATATATATATATATATATATATATATATATATATATATATACTAACAAAAACACACACACAATGCACAAAATGCAGAAAGTTTTAAAATGAAACAAAGGATATAAAAAGACCAAAAACAAAGACCTCATCCCTTCCCATTTCTCCTACCTACCCTAATTGTGTTATTTCCCCTTAAGCAAAGGATTTTTTCCGCCAAGTCATGAATTCGGATTACTATCACACAGATAAAACAATAGTTAAACATGAGAAAAATATTCCTTTTAATAATATTTGGAAATGAAGATCACACAATCAGAAACACGTGTAGTAAGCATTATGAGAGGTATAATATATAAAATAAATATCAACCTTATAACCGAAAACGCTTGCGACATATCTTTTCTCTTTAAAACATATACTTTTCTCGCGCTGGAACAACTATTTTATATTCCTTACGCCAGCACAAACACACACAAAATTATATATATATATATATATATATATATATATATATATATATATATATATATATATATATATATATATATATGTAAAACGTATTTAAGAAAATGCGCGAAAAATAACTGGGCATTTTCCAGCCGTATATTAGGTTAATAGAATATATATGTATCAAGTTGCTTGAAATTTGGTTTATATATTACGTAAAATCATTTACATAATATATGATGTTGAAAAAGAATGGAGAGGATCAAATATCGCGTGTTATTTTCAGTGCTGTCGATCAAAACGACGGCCAGTAGAAGTTAGAAGAAATCGTTTAGTAAGTGAAATTATTTCAATATCCTCAAACCATTATCAAACGGGGCATTCAACGAGTTATTGGGGTAAGTCAAGAGATGAAGTGGGAACTTCAGAACACTTGAACTCTGTTACGTTGCCTAAGGCAAATTCGTCGTAGATCCAAACCAATGACCGTCTATTTTATCCAATATATCAATATCAAGACAGTGTTTAAAATAATGATTGTAGTTAATGAAATTAATCTTCTGCTTGTTAAAAATATTTTCCACCCGTTGTAGTCTTGTCGTTGTTTTTGGCTGGATTGTCTCAGTAATATCTTGATTATGAAATATTTTCTGAATAAACAATGTTCTTTACCTGTATTTAATAACATATTGATAAAATAACACTTCAGATAAGCTTTTATACATACAAAATTTATATAGAAATATTATCAATTTATTGCCATGAGGCTTTCTGCTTAGAAAATTGTGTACAAGATAACATGGAGGCTGGAGTTCGAAATCCAGCAGTTTCGTTACATTCAATTACGTGCAAATAAATTTAGGAAAGTTATAAATGCATCTCTTCCTCTCAGATATGGGTTAAATAGTAAGGGTTATATCGGATAATTCACTGTAATTCTAAAAAGAATTTTATGCACTATTCACTCACAAAGAATTATTGAAATATCCCAGAAAATGTTTTCGTTTTAAATAATTCACTAATAGTTGATAAGCCGGAAAAAATAATAAAAAAAAACAATTCAATCAATCAAAAAGAATATGGTTTTGTATTTTGAAGATATTAAGTATGTTGATTTGATTTATTTTAATATTAACGAATATTCAAGTTGATTTTAAAATATACAATAATAAAGTCCAAGGATTTCTACGCAATCGATCAAATTTGGTCAATAATATTTCTTTTTTTTATAACTTATAAGAAATCTTTTTTTTTATCATCGTATATATTTCCAGGAAAAAGTGATTAACACTGCATTAATTACAACATTGTGAATATTATAGAATTGCAGTGGGGCGAACAATTTTGTTTATTAAGTGTGAAAGAAATAAATTCATAATATATTACAGAAAACTCTAAACTCCCTTACAAAATCATCTTATGTGCTCTTAGTAAAAAAAAGATGTGACGTGTGATATTTTCTTTGGATAACTTTTGCCCTCGATATATTCTTCGATATTTTTTCAGATAAGAGTCAATTTAAATGTGAATATATGCAGCCAAATCACCGTATAATTTTTCTGTATTTGTTTTCGGCAAAATTAATGTTGTGGATTCCGGGATGAAATCCGATATCAATAAATAACAAACGCCAGGAATAGATAAAAAAAAATAAATGTATTAACGTAATAATACAAACTGGTAATACGGGTTAGTAGTTCCATGAATGCGGGTTAGTAGAAATAATATATATATACAGTCTTGGTATTGAAGTATCGCGGTATGACTCCTTACTGAGTCTAGGGGCTGGTGACGGTGGCTCTTGTGCTACCCTCCTCTAATACTACTCTATTACTACTCAATTACAGACTCCGTGTATTCACTGGTAGTAGTATATGTATACCTCGGGCGAGTCCATCTGTGTGAAAAGGGGAGACCCCTTATCAATTAATTAAATGCTTTATAATATAACATGTTTAGACAATTAGAATCTAGTGTTATTTAAATAATATTTTTCTGGTTCTAGGTTATTTACATACCTAATTATTATCTAAAGACTTACTTTTTATACGCTATTTATAGTAAATTATTTGTATTAGGAATCACAATTCATTCTTTTTAATTTTAATCATTTGAGCTTCAATATGTACGCCGTTTTTTTATTATCTGCACCGATTAGAAAATATCAAATCTGTATCCTTGCATTGATGCCATTTATTCCTAAAACATCCAAAAAATCAAAGAGGATGATAGTGGAGATGGTATCTGAAAATCTTAAATCTGAATTGGAATCCGAATGAGGTTATAACTACTGAACATACATAAATTTTATAAAGCAGTGTTTTATCAAAATGGTCATAATTGAAACAGTGATATTTTAGTGACGATAAAATTATAAAAACAAAATAGTGTGAAAAACTCAATGTTTTGAAACTGCTTTTTGATGTCGTTCAACTTTTTTAAGCTGTTATATTTATTTAAATCTAACCAACAGCAAAGCATACATTTTAACATACAAAATTTTATACTAGTTTCCAAATTTCATACTGACTGTTAATTTGCTTATTTATTATACTCTACAAGTTTTCTGTCGGTGAATTTTGAGCGAAACAACTGCACTAATATTATTTAGACCTTTATTAGTTTTCTTCGTCGGAGGTCATCATGCATTATCGTATATAGTTATAGATTTATTTTACTGAGTAAGAGGTGATGCATATATAATTCATTTATTTTTAAAGGTGTACAATCCCATCTCCGGGGCAATTTATGATTTGGTTTTCTTACATTTTTCGGTTTTCAGAAATTCAAAGAGTATTGCAGCAAAAATATATGAATACTCACACAACGTGGGATGAAAATGTCTTCAGATATCATTTCACAAGTTATTTATAGAGAAATATGTTGATAAATGAAATACAGGGATAACTAAAACCATAAGTTATATTTTGTTTTGTTTTTTCAAACAAAAAATGTCTGTATAATTTAAAAATGAACAGCATCAAACGATAAACTAAAATTATCTGTTTGGAATTTTCAATGTATAAAGTTAGAAAAAATGCAAAATGTAAAAAAAAAAACAGCGAACAGCACACTCACGTCTATCCAGTATGGGTGCTTGACAAACAATTTACGTTTGACAGGCTCGTGCCACTCAGCCAAATCTGGGTGAGTGGAGGGCGGAGTTACGCCGATCAGGACATCTGTTGTCAAGGCATACCAAAGTGGCGTCGGTTACGTAAGTTTTTTTGCGCGTTAAACTCTACATTACAAATATTTGTTTTTCAGGGGGAGGGTTGTTTTTCAGCTCTTAGGATATGGGGTTGTCAACCTCTAATAACATAAGACGTCGATATGCGTCGAAGTCTTCTAGAGTGGCATGTTGCAAGACCTACCAAGTTGGGTTAGACGGAGAATAATCTTTGGGAAATCAACAGTTTTTTATAATATTTTTACAGCTCAAAAATTATTTAATAGATTTCTTTAACCGCCATATCATCATGATGATCCCTCATCATACACGTAAAACCGCTAAGAATTTGAGACTCTGAAATGGAGAGCAATTTATACTAATAGTTACCAAACTTTTACATCGGCTCACAGCATATCAGATTTCTCTCCAACTGTGCAAATAGATAGTACCATCACTTAATATAATATCTCTCGTTGCGATTGAAATTTGTTTCTTATATCTACTTTATATGAAGTCCGTAATAATTTGAAACAGAGTTTATAATAAAATGTTATTGATGACTTATTTTTATTTGATATTCCCGACTTAATTTAGGCTTGTCAACAAGAAGATAGAATGCATGGTCATCAGCAAAAATATGAGCCTGAAATCCGATTTGTGGGTCTAAAATCAAGCAGGTTCGGAAATTTACATAACCGGGAAGTGTTCTGACAGAGGACGGTAAGTGCAACGCTGAGATTCAAAAACGTATTGGGATGGCCAAAGACGCATTTCAAAAGCTATGCAGAGTATTAATAGAAAGGAGGATTTCGTTGGCGAAAAAAGAAAGGAATACTGAATTGCTACGTGATATATTTCCTCCTTTACGGCAGCGAATTTTGGATGGTCTCCTCAAAGATGAAGAAAAGACACGAGCCAACGGAGGTATGGTTTTACAGAAGAATGCTAAGGATACCGTACACCGAACATGTGAGCAACGATGAGATTTTGGAGAGGATGCAAACAAGGAGGAAACTTGTACTTAACACCAGCTGAAATTATTGGGACATGTAATGAAAATGGAATGCTTGGAGATTCTGATACTTGACATGGCGGATAGAGGGAAAAAGAGACAATGGAATGTAACGCGTGACATACTTAGCTGGCTTATTTATGCAAGTGGATGGCAGAGCAGTGTCTGCGAGAAATACCAAAAGGACAAAATTAACTGAGCACTACAAAGCTTAGGGGGAAGTGGTGAACCATAATCGCCTACGTCCTGAAGAATATAAGCCTATAAATTATCATTTGTGTTTAGTTTGTTAATTGATTACATATTATGCTCGACATCAATGAGATATCTTTAAAGGAGTATGGACATTTTTTATATAAATAATGTACGCTTAAATAAAACAATATATTTACAAAAGTTCTCAGTCACAAATCACATTAATGTCAGGTAATCATTTCTATAACCTTTCATCTTTTATGAGTTTTTTTGTGGTTATGTTTATTCGTATGACAAAAAAAGTTTACTGAAAGGATTAGTCTACAACTTATTCTCTATACAACCCGTCAATGTCGCGGGAAATTGAATAGACTGACTAATGATGACAGAGAATAATATTTGACAACACGGACTGCGGTCACTTGCGAATGAACGTTCTTTATGTCTTAGGCTGACGCTTGTTGACATTGTCAGACTGGATTATCCACCTGTTCTTTTTTCAGAATTTATTTCCGAATACAGTGACCATATAGTCAAGCATTTGTGCACTAACCCTCACTGATGGTCACGATTGGTTTCAAAAGTCTGTGCTTATATAAAATCTTGTTTCTTTAGCACGTTCCTTGAACAAAAGTTAATCTGAATACTATGCTATTCTATCGTGTCTAAAGGTAAAATAAGTTATTTGATAGTGCTTTTCTCCAATTAGAATAGGACGGGAACTTCTGTTCTATCAGTTTCAGAGAAGACACCCAACTCTTAAAGAATCAAAAAAGTAAAACAATTTAACACTATGGGAAATCTTATAACCGATTCGGGAATATATGGCACAAAAATCCGAAGGCGCATGTGAATATAGATACGTACTTTCCAAATATATCCAAAGTGTAAAGGAAGAGGAGATTTGTGTTAGGAAAAAACATAGAATATAATCTGCGATAGAATCATAATTATCCTATTGGGCAAAAAATATTGGAATTTTTCCTTTGAAGTAAAGGGGAAACTTCAGGCAAGTGTAATAAGATCCTATAGGAGGATGGCGAGAATACAGCGAAAGGAATATAAGAGTAACCCGGAAGATGTGTTAAAAATGTAGACAGGACAAATTTAATTAGGACGAGAAACAGACTGACGAGATTAATTTGTGATATGTTGAGGAAAGAGGGCTTGGAGAATTTCACATTCACAGATCATAGTGAATGAAAGAGGGACAGAAAGAAACAGCTAATAACCTACTTAAGTCGCATGCTTAAATGGATATGAATGCATGAATTGCGATATATCGTAAGGGAAGATAAAAGAAAACAGAAGTGGTGGATAGACTTGATCGCAAACGGTTTAAAGGCTACGGTACATCAATAATTATAGCTGCTAAATTTGTAAATCGAAGTCATTTAATCGATATATTTTATCGAAATCATAACCATTGCACTACAATTTTACATATATGAAATATTAAGTATGAATTTAACCAAAACTGCAAATATTATTTCTGTATGATTTAACTATCACACGCCAAATTTTCCGGTTAACATTAAGTCATTTCTTTTTCCTCCGTATTAATTGTTGATTGGTAATTTAATTACCTTTTTATAATTATTTTATATGTATTACACAGTAAATTGGCTTTACTCGGCAAACTAACCAAAATTAAATTCAATAAGCAAAATAAGTCATTTTTAGTTACAGGTTTTAAGGCTTCCATTTTGTTTCAGCCAAGGCTGAGGGGACATACGCGTCTCAACAATACATTGCCACTCTGGTTTTCAAAAGAGAACCGAGAAACATTTGAATAGATCGATTGAACAAATTTAATAAGTGTTAAATAATGTATAAAAGATTATGTGCCGTTCTGTTGCATTACAGCTTCTGAGAAAGATACATATTTTAGAGAATCGCATTAGCATTATTGTATTAAAACGACGTTCATGTAAGTGTTGTTGTGAATATATATATAAGTGGTATATCTATATCCCAACGAAACGTCTTATATTGTACTGCTAATTTTTTTTATTGGTAATTATTATAACATTTTATTTTTCTATTTATCGTAATCCTCACATTAGCATTCTATGATGTTTCGGTAAACGGAATATATCTAAATTATAGAGACCTGCTTTCTTGATAGCTTTGATGTATATCTATGACAACGCCTTACTGATTAGTTGGCGAATTCGGGTCGGCAGGTGCCATACTTAATCAAAGTCATATATTTTCTCCAGAAAGCAAACCGCCTGCATACGGATAGAAAATGAATTCAATAAATGCAAAGAAATAAAAATAGGAAGTATGTAAGATAATCATGTGTCTTCTCACTGAACTTATTTAAACTTTGCAGTGATGCGATTCTGAGATAATTAGAAGTCATAGAAGGATACATTATTAGCGGTCACAGTAGTTCTCATGCATCTAGGTTCATCTTCAGAATGGCACGATTTTCTCTTAAAAAAAAGACGTTTTATTTTATTTTTTCAGGTATAATATGCTGCTTTGCTCTAGTTGCTATCAGTTACGTTGTAATCTTCAAAAATATGTTCATTTTTAAGTATTATTTTTATATATGATCTACCATAAAAAATATAATGGTCACTTCAGCAAAAAATACATTTATATTAAAAACTTACCTAGTAAATATTTATTTGCTCTTTCCTTGTTTTTGCATTAGCTTGCCAAACAATCGTTGCCTCTGACTTTTGCTCAATGATTTGGAATTCCACCTGGAAATGTAGTCACAAATGCAATTTATATAAAATCTAGATATAATGCATAAATGAATTTGAGCGCAGACTCTTCGTACTTTATTCGTCTTATTCCTGTAATAGGAATAACGAGAAAATATGAAAGTGAAGGGGAATTAGGTGGGGTGGAAGTGGTGCCTTAATACAAGAAATATATGTTCAGCAATAAGAGATCAGTTTCGATCGATAATCTCATACTTTTAAATCATTCCATTTGATTGATTTGGAATCCATAATCCCGAAGCCTGAACACTTGGCAATAAATATTTGTTGGTCATGATCTGAACGGCCTAACGTAAAGTGCACCCCCAGCTTACAATAATACACAATGCACCACTCTAGCTTTTACAGCATTTGCAAACTAAAATGTGTGGAGTCGCTGCCTCGGAAATTCTATAGCAGATTTACCATACTAACAGAATTCAATAGCAGATTTTAGCCTACGAGCAGAATTTGCATTAAATAACCTTTTATTAAATGAATGTCAATTCAAAAGATTATATTTGGTTGCGATAACGCCAATTAATACATTAATCAGTGCTTTAATGTGTTATCAACTCTTATGGAACTTTTGTCACATATTTAATCAGCATTTATCTACTAATCATTAAAATTATTAAAAATTAAAATAAACATTTTCTCTTGTCTTTTTTGTAGTAAGTTCCCCTTTGTACAAGGTACAGGAGTCACTCGTGGTATTCTTTTAAGCTAATAGGCAGTAAGTAAGGGGAGATTACGGTTGACCCTAGACTTGAACAGGTTAAGGCGTTAGGGACCGGAGAACCATCCAAATGGGAGTCTGTTCCACAGTGCAGTAGTTAGCGGGAAGAAGCTGTTGGAGTGGATTTGACTTCTCACGGAAGATTTGCTACAATATAAATGATATGGAAGGTCTTAGCCCTTAATGTTAAAACTGGCGGAACGAAGGAATGTAGGTAATCTGATCACTTTCCCTAGTAGCGATAGAGAAACGAGAGGCATGTCACATCCCACCTGTGATACAGATTTGGGAGGGTGGAAAATAATTCGTTACCCAAAAGGACTCGGGGACGCTTTGAAATCTAGTGAGACGGTAAAACAAGGAGTGGACAGGTCCCGTAATAATATGAGAGTATAAAGTTAGAGAATAGCATGAGAAGATTGATTCAATCGAAATATATGGAAACTAGCATTTTTCCTGCATCTTTGGCGATGGGTCATATGTAAGAGTATCGTTTGAGGTCGGGTTTGAGTTTATAGCTCAATAATCCGTCAATATTTATTGTAACTGGTTGAAGTAACTAGTTTGGTTTTCGAGGCATTGTATATAAACAAACTGTTTTTCCAACACTCGTTACTTAGTGCTAAAACGGAATGAGAAATCAACTGCCAAACAGTGATCATCAAGAATTTTAGAAATATACTCGTATGTGGTTAATATCAGCGTAAATATTTCTAAATAACTAAGTATAATCTAAAGCAGACGATTAATGTAAAAAAGAGGGTTGGTGATTTAATGGAATGTTCCATACACCGTATCGCCTATGGGTAAATATATATATATATATATATAGTGAACTTGGAGACTTGCTTCGGCAATTAGTTGGCGATTTGTCTCCAGCTAAGCTAGTCGAACTCTCTGACTTCGGGCAGAGAGGAACCCAGACGAGGCAATACCGAAGGGCAGAGTCTCGTCTGGGGTAGTAAACAACTAACCGACCCCGCTTTTACGGGGTCTACGGGGAATTTTTGCCCAAGCCAACGTGCTCGGATACCCCACGTTAAATTCGGCCTTGTGCCACGTCTGACCGCGTGCGGCCGTTGACAAATATCTTTGCTTCGACAATTAGTTAGAGATTCGTCTCCAGCTAAGTTAGTTTATTTCTCTGCATTCGAGCAGAGATGAACCCAGTTGAGCCTATGCCGAAGGGCAGATTCTCGTCTGGGGTAGTAGACAGCTACCCGACTCAGTTTTTTACGGGGTCTATGGGCACTTTTTGCACGAGCATACGGGCTTGGTTTTGCCCCGCATTAAGAAACGGCCTTGTGCCACATACTGCTTCGCGGGGAGGTAAGGTAAATACCTTGCTTCGGCAACTAGTTGGAGATTCGTCTCCAGCTACCCTAGACGAACTCTCTGCCTTCCGGCGGAGGGGAACCCAGACGAGGCTATGCCGAAGGGCAGAGTCCCGTATGGAGTGATAGACATCTTCCCGATTCCGTTTTTACGGTGTTTTCGGGGAATTTTTGCCCGATCCCAAGGGCTCTGTTTTAACACCGCTTTAAAAACGGTCTTGTGCAACATTCTGCCTCGCTTGGAGGTGAGGTAAATAACCTTGCTCTGGCAATTAGTTGGAGATACGTCTCCAACTCTGCTGGTCGGACTCTCTGACTTTGGGTTCTCTAAATATTTGGGAGATATCCTATCCTTAATCAAGTTATTTAAAACTCCATTCCTGCCTTTACAAATGATTTGAAGTTTCCATGACAATAGTTATATTCATTTTCTTTAATTATTCTTCTTTTTATTGCTCCTTCTCTCTCCTTAACAATGTTTTCCTTTTTCTCGTATTCGTTCACACTTACTAACCCCAAGCGTCATAGTGGCTTTATTACCTTGCTTTGGGAAAAATGATTAAAATATATATGCGGTTATTATACTGCAGTTTCTCAGTTCAGTTGTTCTTTGTTGAATGTGTTTTACTTAGAGAGTTACGAATATTATAATTAGAAAACACATGAAAAATATCGTAATTGAAAATTGGAATGATTAATTAGTCCGAATTCTGCATCAAGTCAAGAATTATGAAGCTGTATTCTAATGAATAATAATACTAGGTATTTACTCTGCCTCCACACTGAGACGAGTTTTGAAACAAGGCCATTTTAAGGTGGGGACGCGAGCGCGTACAACCGGGCCAGGAACAAAAATTGCCCGTAGCCCCCGCAACCGAACATCGATTCCTCTCTCTGGTGCAAGAAGAGGCCGCTGGGCACCTCTCAGTATAATTTTTCTCAGTCGCGACTCTGTCCTTTGACTGAGTCGCCCCTGAATATACTCTGGCCAAAGACAGAGACGCAAGTGATGATAACAACATGTGTTACAAACCCCTTTAAAGAGGCGTTTGCACACTTATGCATAATAATACTATTATATAAATTCATCAGTGAAATACAGGGTTCAGTTGTTCAATAAAATCCTATCCAAGGAGGTCCAAGTTGAATAGATTGGTGATACAGCAGACTATTTTTGAAGGAGATATCAAAAATCAAAACATCTGTGACCTCGATCGTCTTGCCTGATGAAAGATGAGCAACAAGATTTGTGCATGTCAAGGTGGGTTTTCTTAATTATTTCCATGTCAAAGGCGATAAGAGTGTCGTACCAGACGCAGTGTCCATCTTGAATCTTACAGCATTGTTTCTAATTGTTGAGTCTTGACTCATTGTTGAATCTCGACTAATGCATGGAATAATAATGCAACACAAAAGGTACTTAGAACAAGAATGTATTATAACAAGAAAGTGTACACAATATTTACATATAGTATTTCTGTATATTTTTGGGAAAACGTTCCTGGAGAATGTGTTGACTAAGTCGCAGTCGGACAGAGTCTCTAGCTGGATCTCTGTATTCGCTCCCTTGTCTTCCGGTACCAACCATTATTTATATAGTCGGTAGTCACCTATGCAGATTAGGTGGATCCTACCACAACACTAATGTAAACAGTCATGTATTTTCTTCGAAAAACTGGATTTGCGTTAGACTTCTTGAATGTGTGGCTCTCACCAACCAGAAGGACTATTCCAAAATTTCATGGATTTCAAGGAAAATATCCATCACCTCTATGACCATTCCTCCATTACAGTTCTGTTGAGAAATATAGTAGAAACAGACGACTATTGGTATTAGACATGTATGCATACACTTTCCAACCCTGTTCCATCTATTTCTGGAGAGAATTATGCAGGAAACGCTCCATGGTCACAAGACTTTTATCCCACGCAAACTATATTAACATTATGGTGGGCAGTAAGATTGAGAAGCAACACCTGGCCAACAAACCCGTTGGAAGAGCCGACGCATATGGAATGACACGCAGCACAGATTAATCCATATTAATGGTCAATAGAACAATAACATCGGTGTCAGAGTCCTCATGGAGGGTCTAACACTGCAGGAAGTATCATTCTTCAAGTACTTGGGGCCAACCCCATGTAAAGATCCGCACACGTTATCGTCACAGTCAAAACAGTGGTGGTCATGCTTTAAAGGATATCGAAGAGCAATATCATCTTCCATAAAAAGCTCTAAAGATCGTTGGTGGTATTCCTCCTGCAATACGGTTTTGAAAATTGGGCATTCCTAGTTGCGGTAGGAAAAGGGTTACAGGCGTTAGAGAACACATTCTTGAGAAAGATCTCCGCATCTCTTACTGGTAACATAAAACCAATGAATATGAACGGAGCATGATCAAAAGTCTCGTAGGCGGACGGGAATCGCTACTTGTCACTATTAAGCGTCGGAATATGTCAATGTCTGAGCAAGTCACACGGCATAACGGCCTCTTTGAAACCATCATGCATAGCACTGTTGAAGGGCGACACAGGGCGAGAGCTGGTCAGACGGCATCAAAATGTGGATGGACATGACAAGAGAAACACTGTCAACAGATCATCTTAGAGGAGGTTGTCTTTTTCTTTCTAACCTTTGCTCCCACCACCAAAGTTAATGATGAAGTTAAAATCCTGATTATGATGAGGAAGTTGTTGTTGTTGTTGATGATGATGATGATGATGATGATGATGATGATGATGATGATGATGATGATGATGGTGGTGGTGGTGGCGGCGGCGGTGGTGGTTTTCTATATTCAAATTTAGCGTAATCGTCACTGCTCTGAAATGATTCGAACTAAACATATATGTTTGTATATGGGAGAGTATATCCCAATTAATTTTATGAAAAATCAGATTAACTTCAACTCGAATTTTACGGAAACTAACAGTGATAAAAAGAGGTGGACATAACTATTATATATTACCCTCGACGAAAACAATCTTAAAAATAATGATATTTGATAGCGTTACTCATATATTTGAAAGTGCGTCGGGTCGAGAATTTTCATCACCACCTAGTCTTTATAACCAATAGATTTCGTGCATGTGCCGAAAACAACAACAAAAAAAAAACATATTTTTCTGCTTGAGACATTTTTAATAAGAGAAACTGTGACTCGACACCTGCATGCCTATCATTGCTGAATGATAATGCTTACACATAGAGATAATTTAATCGAGGACATGTCGAAGATTATAAATTGGAAATAAGTCCCTTTGGATACAAGATCCACCCACATCTGTAGAGATTAAAGATAACTTATTAAATCAGTAAATATTGACTACGATGTGGGGAAATAAAGCCATGGAAATATAATGCAAATACAATTGCAATTTCCCTAGCAAGATCGATTTTTTTTTTATTCTTGACGATGAATCGATATTTTGATTATGTTCCGAAAATTGTTTATTTTTATTGTTTGATGTTATTTTCTCGTTACTCTTCGATGAAACAGAAATCTATTCAGAGTAATGTTTCGGGGAACATCAATAGAGATTAGGAATTAAAGAGGGAATCGATACGATTGATATTCTCTTACTGTGAAACGGAAAATTATAAGGAGAAAGCGAAAGAAAACATTCGTATATTGTAGGGGAATACTGAAGAAGAGCGAGGTATAATAAGTTTGGCCTATCAAAATTAGAATTCAAGAGAATAGTAATAGATTAAAAGGGCGAGTAAGAGAGTGGAGAGCGAGAGATGCCAAAACTGAGGGAAGGTTAACGTAAAATATCGTAAAGGAAAAATAGAAGCAAGGTACAAGAGTCTAAATTAGAAGTAGCTAGGAAAAGATAGAGAAAAAGGAAAAGAAAAAAAGAATGACAAAAGAAAGAGAAAAAGAAAGAGAGGGTGAGGGACAAAGTAAGAGGTGAAAAAAGAAATAAAGAGAGAAAGAAAGAGCGAAATAGAGAAAGCGAGAGAAAGAGAGAGAGAAAAGAAAGAAAGAAATAGAGAGAGAGAGAAAAAGAAAGAAAGAACGAAATAGAGAGAGAGAGAATGAAAGAAAGAAATACACATATTCTAATATATATATATATATATATATATATATATATACCATAAAGCGATTCACTCCTACAGTTGCATTTATAGAAAGTTATATTCTGTTAGAGAAAACATACAAGATATTAGTATTTCCGATGAAATATTGCAAATTGAAGACAGGTAATAATATGACCAACACTACAGCATTTACATTGCCATGTATAAATATATCACCGTCTTACATTGAATACGCATACATAATTTTATTTCGAAATGAATACTTGGTTTGACCGATTTATTTTTCATTTATACTTGTATTCTTGAGAATATTTCACTTCACAAGATATTCACTCATTTTAATCCATTTTCACTAAAAATACATTTTTTTTCATTTAAAAGAAACCATACTGTCTTACTGGATGCGTTACTGTTTCTATTTTTCATATCAATGCATTCCATAAAATCTCAATTTCAACATTGTAAGCGTACAAACGCTTAATTGCACATTGCTAGACTCATCGAACAATGTTAGTTGTTAATTCTTCAGAAATGCTGTACATAATTTTATTCATACAACTTTGTTCCGAAATTGTGAATGAGGGATATATTTCATTATATCGCGGTAAATATCAGCATTCATGATTCTGTCGATGAGATGTTGTTCACTGGAGCGTTTAAAACATTAAATTATTGTCTTTCCTCGACTATGTGAAAGCTTTTGAAACCAAAAGTAATTTTTCTTTGCGTGGTAAGCCATGAAACTATCAACAACTTTGGATGCCCCCAAACGTTTGGCCGTAGATTGTTATTTAACCAGCGTATATGTTACCTCGAAACATTGAGATTTTATTTCCCTGTGAAAAAATTAAACTGATGCTTTGTGATTCCATTTAGGGAGCAGTTACAAACAGCAGTCGAAATTCTACTTCTTTCTTCCACGAATCCAATGATGAGTCAGAAATGGTCTTTCAGTTGCCTTGCCTGGTTATACTGGTCGATTCTATACCCATTTTCAAATGCCCACCTTTCATATTTGCTAAAATTATGGTTTCAGCTTATTCGTATTCGGGTAAGCTTCAACATTCTAGTTATTCCATAGTGGCTTGTAGGAATAATAATAAGTAGTTTAAAATATAAATAATAGTGTTACCCATTTAGATAAATTTATATATATATATATATATATATATATATATATATATATATATATATATATATATGTAAACAGAATAATCAAATGAAAAATTATTCCAGGTAGGATATCAATGTATGAGGGATTGAAAAATCTATTCTCCGATAGATAAACCGAATACAATGTCGTTGTATTTATAAAAGGAAAATACAGCTTATCGATAGGCGCACATGTCTACAATTTGAATGCAGCGGAAAGTGGCCTAATTTAAATGTAAATTGAAGCGTTTAACTCGACTCTTTCTTAGATATTTGAGTTAAAGATTTGGGACGTAATTAAAACATGTAGGAAAAAATAACTATTCTTAATAATAAACCAAACATCTGCTGTTCTCGCAAGACAATGCAATTAGACGAACTTATCACTATTTTAAACACACACACACATTGAACATATATATATATATATATATATATATATATATATATATATATATATATATATATATATATATATATATATATGAAGAAATATAGTCTTAAAGTGTGCTATATTTATGGGATAAAGTGCTCAATATCAGAGATAGACCGTGTGTAAATATAAAAGTGGACATGGAAGTCAGCACTTAGAGGCGACATTCTGTTTTATATATATATATATATATGTGGGTGTTTGTATGTGTATATGAGTGTGTGTGTTGCAGATTAATTGCTTTTTCTTAAAATCACCTCCTGAAAATATGTTGGAAAGAAAGGAAATATTTTGCCTAAGGCGGTGAATATATAGAAATTACAGAATTGAGCGAACTTATTTCAGAAGATTTTGGAGAGTATTCATTGAGTGCAGATGAAGGGTATTATCATGTGGCTTACTACCACTGTAGACTTTGCTTCAGAAAATAACGTGCGCTTGGAAACAGACGTTATTTCTAGTTTATTCGAAAATCTTTAAAAATTAAAATGTCGGAGAATACTTTTAATATTTGTATTTTTACGTACTTATTCTTCATCTTATTTTTTTCCCCACGATTAAATGTAGTTTCATATTTGAGTTCAATCAAAAGAGGACATTTGAGCAACACTGTCCCCGTCCTCTCATTTACTTTAAGTATCGCTGTAAATAATATATAATGTGTGAATCTTATATATTCAAATGCATGTTTATAAATAGAAAACTAGGTACTATTTTTCTTCTTAATTTAATGTATAAATTGAATTTCTACATCTATTGAAATCACTTTAAAGCATTTTGTCATATATATAAATTTCCAGGTCCAAAATTCATACTTTAATCCATCAATGTTGTGAACAACTTCTGATTTGTTTTCTGGGTATATAACTGGGGAAAAGATTAACCATTAACTGAGGCAGCTGTATAAATCTCATATTGCCATTAATTACATTTCTAGTTGAAATATGATTTATTCCTAACCGATGAGGTCCAAGTGATTGTAGCTTCATTCTAATTTCAATTCTGTTTTCAAATTTATATCAACAAAAATTTGATGGAATCAATAAATACGTTTTAATTCTCTAATGATTATTTGATCCTCTCACTTTATTTGCCCATAAATAGTTCTTTACTGTCAAGATCCTATTATTGCTGCAGATTACCATGCTATGTCAACTTAATTGTAATGTCCCCAGACAAATTTAATTCCTTTAGAAATATCGTTTATATTTACAATTAAGGTGTCTCTGGTTCTAAACTTTGTAGTATCGCCTGTGCCAATTTTATGTCGTTTAAATCTTCCGTTGTGAATTATTAGTTACTACGGGTAATATATTAAATTTGGCGGACATTTTATACACGGTATTGATATCCGTCATCGAATGGGCGCAGACTGCACAAGCATGTCATAAGATAAATGTACATGCTAAGGTTATGAATAGTTAAACATATACCATTTAGCTAAATTTATATAATCATGAAATGCATGTAAATCATCTGATATCGTTACGGGATGTCCGCTAATTCGATGATATGTATATCTGCCGTGTAATATCATGGTCATGTATTTTATTATATCCTAATACTTGAGGTATTTAATATCAGAAGATCCCCAAAATAAACTAAATTAAATCGGTTAGATTATATACCCAAACGCATATTAAAAATAATATTTCAATGTAGCCTCTTCTTCATGTGCATGTGTAATTACAGCAAGGTAGACCTAACTTTCATCCGTTAAAATCCTTAAGAATGAAACAGGTCTTTCAAAGTTTTGTTTTCACAGTTTCCTATAGATTTTCCAATATTCTACTTATATATGAAAATGTATATATTGTTTTCCAATATCCGCGTATTTGTCATTCGATTTTGTCTTTAATATAAGAGAATATTTACACATATTCTCGTTTGTCAGAACTTTAGAGAGTGGTTAACTCATAAATATAGGGAAATACTTGGGTAAAATATTTTCTGCGGATGCAGACATTCTTTAAACGGCGGCATTTGTCAGAATAGAAAATTATTGATTAGTTATCTATTTATTTACATGTATCGGGCTGGTGTCCTCATCTTTATTGTAATATTCACTATCTTTCGCCATTGTACGCTCCGGCTTTCTTCAGGTTATTGGAATTTCAAACTGAACCTTTATTTCGTCTACCGAGCCATGCATCTGCCCGGTGCCTCAATTATCTCCCTTTAAATCAACTCTCCAATTGTTTTGTTAGCCAGGTATACAACTCACAACAGTTGATCCAGCCAACGCTTTTATCCACTGGGCCATGTGTCGTTGATGACATAAGTGTTTCCTTTTAATTTATAAAATTAATTTTTCAGTCTCATTTTTACCAGAGCTCATATTGCAATTTTTTAAGTTGATTTTTATTATTTATATTTGTTATTACTTTTCTCTATCACTTAAATTTTGGTTCACCATTGCAGTAGGTTGGTATTAAACTCACAACGCTTTGGGTTAAGTCAGTGCATCCAATCAACGCTTTCCTCCTGTTGAGGAAATCAATGTATACATTTTTTGACTTATAAACTCAATGTTACATTAACCAATTTTCTTCCGAGTAGGACCGACGCCAGAGTAAATTCGAGACAAAAGACTGTGTGTACGCCACCCTGTACAGCTTTGATAAGCAATATAAAGAAGAAACAAACAACCCTTAAAGTAAGACTACAAGAACATCGTAAAGCCGTAACACGAGGGGAAATAGAAAAATCAGGCATAACTGACCAAATATGGAGGGGAAAGGGAGATCACTCCTTACTGTGGGATGAAGTTGAAATAATATACAGATAACATTATTGAAAAACGAAGACTTCAGATATCAGAACATATGCTAGGCTGCGAAAATCTTCTAAGCCGGCCACGCATAGAAATGAGTACAATATGAAAACCAGTAATACCTAGTGCTAGAGAAAAGCAATAATATCAGAAATTGCAATATGAACTCTGTTACAGAGATTAAGTTTATAAGTTCCAAACATTGGTAATCTGACGTCCTCAACAACTCATGGAAAAAAATCCGGATGAGGCATGGGACGTCGAACAAGAACGAAATACCCAGGTGAACGAAATAAAAGGTTCAGTTCAAAATTCCAATTACCCGATGAAGGCCGAAGCGTACTTAGTTAAATATAACCGAACCGCTTTTTGAACGTCGTCCTGATGTTATATGTACCACAACGGCTGAAACGCTGTGAACATGGCAATAAAAATTAGGACAACAGTTCCCAAAATTTATTACAATACCTCTTCTCCGAAATTTATTATATAAACAGATATTATCTACTTTGTTTTAACATTTTTGTCAATGTTTATAATATCGATACTGTGTCAAATCGATCCCTGAATGCGTAAGGGTTACTTTTGCATATATTGTCGCTTTGAAAGGATAAATAATACAGCAATTGAGTATTGATATATATGGAGAATGATGTTGAATTGAGTCACTGTCAGTCACTGCGTGTTTATCTAAATCTAAAAATAAACACGCTAAAATTCACCTTCATCCAATCCGTGAGCCAACGGCTTAGTGTTAGAAGTTTCGACTGACGCCAATTCAGTCGGGTTTCGATCCTAGCTAGAGGCAACCGGACGTCTAGCCCCACTGATGAGCTGCGAAACAGTCTGTCTGTGGATGACAATATATATATATCTATAGATAGATAGATAAGTAGAAGCATTAGGTCGGAACAAATATTCGTAGTGATTTTTCAAAGAGACCATTTAGTTTTAGTGGTTTCTAACCAGGTTATAACCAAAAAGATAATTTTATTGGGATCGCAATACATAGCTAGTTATGTGCCATGTGTGATACACGCTTAGGCGATAATGTATCTTTCGATACATGACTGACGCGGAAGATATTTTTCCCGCAGTAAGTGTCCATTTCTTTCTGCGGTAGGCCAGTTGCCATCCAAGGCTATAAAACTCAGTCTGTCCTGTTATTTACCCAAAGTTGGATGGAGAAGAAGATAATTCATACCTTTCCCAAGGGTATTAGCACGTAATGAGTAAAGGATAATGGCTCGGATTGAGGAATCGGAGATCCGAGTTCGAATTACAGTCGAATCCAT
Source organism: Acanthosepion esculentum (assembly GCA_964036315.1). NCBI lineage: Eukaryota > Metazoa > Mollusca > Cephalopoda > Sepiida > Sepiidae > Acanthosepion > Acanthosepion esculentum. The sequence goes on along the minus strand of OZ038475.1, from coordinate 59,438,837 downwards.
TACATTCACTTACGTGCTAATGTCCTTGGGAAAATTATGAATCATCTACTTCTCCCCCAGCTATATAGCAGTACAGACCGGGTTACATAGCCTTGGATGGCAACTGGTCTACCGCGGAAAGAAATATAAATACTTTCACGATAATTGCTCTAATGATTTCTTCTCTAAGGTAACTGTAATTCATGAATTTATGTCCAGTAAGATGTTAGCAACAAACTTTCATCAAATTAAAGTTGAGTTGGCTAGATGTTACCATAAGTTCTAAACTAACACTGTCTTCTCTTACACTTCTCGCCTGTGAATTTCACATCCGGCTCGATGCTTTCCAGCCAGTATTAGTCAAACATTTTAATGCAATGTCAATATTTATCTAATTTCTTCTAGGTTATTCTGATTCTACTGTTCTCGCGTCTTAGTGGCTTTACTGCCTTTCATGGGGCGAAATGATTAAAAAGTTTGTCCTATTATTTTTATCTGTAATCGTTATGTATGTAATGTGGCAAATATTTAATGTTTAATCCGTAAAATAAGTAAAAGAGGAGATGGGGAATGGATGAAAACCGTGGGCGCTACAAGAAAATATTAACTTGCTTTCGAAAATTCTGCAAAGTATTAAGATATAATTAATTATTTTTTTTAAAGAAAGCAAATAGTCCAGAATGTAGTCATTTATGAATAGTAAATGATACAGATAATGAAGTGACATGAAACTCCCTGTATTTTACGAGTAAATGTAGATGAGAATAGTATGGTATTAGAAAATCGAAGATTCACATTAATAGGCCATCCAATATGAGAAAAAAGTTCTGGAGTAAAAAAAAAAAACTCACGTTATACATGAAAAGCAAATGTACAAAAAATAGTAAGTAATATTTTTAAAAATTTTGTATGAATGAACGAGAGAAAAGGACAACGATGAATGATATTGTGCCAAAAGTTATATAGGTCAACAACAGACATGACATTGTAGAGAGTAACGATTGCCTACGTCTTAAAGTTTTATGCTACATAAAAAAAAATTATTGAACAAAGTGAAAATTGTAGAAAAAGAAACTTAAAATAGAATCGAGTGTACAAAGGGCTAAAAAGTTTTGATAAACAATCTAGAAAAATACAGAAAATAATAAAAGAAACAAAAGTTTCAAAACACCCCACATCACCGCAGCCTTTTGAACACAAAGAAAACGACGCAAAAACCAAAAGGTCATGTTATATAAACAAAGACTCAAAAAGCATGCCGTTATAGCAATCACTTTCGAACACAGCTGCTTTTCTGTTTTGCATTCAAGTCCATTAAATTGTTTCCTTCATAGCAATCAACATGTAATTTTTTTTTTCATTTTGTAATTTAAAGTAAAATACGTCAGAAAACGCAAATCTAATATAAAGGATGCAAACAAACATTTGAGAACTGCCAATCTCTTTGAAATCTTTGCTCATTACCACTGAAGACGAGACAGTATTATGTCAGATCGCGTGCCGATCCTGAGTCAACAACACAATTAGTACGGATTTAAAAACTTGGACCGTCAATTGCAAATCATGTGTAAAGAGAGACAGCTTTTTCAGTTTCTTTAATTACAACAATAACAACTCTTGGCCAAACAAAATTGCTCCTACCGAGAAGGATATTTCTGATCTAGAATTACCAACGCTGATTGAAAATATTTTCATGTTTCTTCATTATGGAAGTCTATTATTTCATCCCAAGGAAGGCGATAATGCCAACTGGACGTCAGTGGTTACAGGGAGCTAAAGACTGAAGTTATCAGTGAATCAATAAAAAGGAAGTTCAGCATTGATTTCATTGATGATATATATATATATATATATATATATATATATATATATATATATATATATATATATATATATATATATATATATATATATATATATATATATTACGCTGGAGTTTTTATATAAAACATTATTTTCCCGCAGTATCTGTCTATATTTCTGAGATGAGCTATTATGTACACTATTTACATTATTCGGATTATTGTCCCCAACTTTGTCGCCATATATATTACAAAGTTTCGGCCGTTGTACGCTCCGGTTTCCTTCAAGGACATGTGACACAGTGGATAAAGATCCAGTGACAAGACCCAAATACCCGGTTAAGACAGGGGATAAATTGGTGAGGGAAATTAACAGGAGATAATTGCCAACTGACATCCATTAAAAACATGACACGTGGAAATAGAAGAGTTTACCCCAGTGAGCGAAATAAAGAGTTCAGTTCGACATTCCAACCAACTGAAAAAGGCCGGAGCGTATAACGGCCGAAACGTTGTAATAAATAAAAAGATGAGGACAATAGTCCGAATAAAGTAAATATGTTTTCCCAATTTTTAATTTTCTCTTCCTCACCTTAACAGCAAATTAATTGTGTATAAAGTGTGTCTCGATACGGAATATCCAATTTTCTACCTGACGATAACTCTTTGTTAAAAACGCGGAAGGTTGGCTGAAAATTGTATCGATCGATTTTTAATTAATGTATCCGTTGTTCTACAAATACTATTTTTTGTTAAAAGCTATTTTTTAATATATACAGCTATATATATATATATATATATATATATATATATATATATATATATATATATATATATATATATTTCTGTCTGTGTCTGTGTGAGTAATTGTAAGTTCGATTTCAAAAATACAACTCTGAAAACTGGACAGCAATTCTAAAAAGCACTTCCAGGTAGGGATGGGTAAATCTGTCCCCATTTTATATTTTTAATCTCGCGCATGCGCATTATTTGTTTTTGATTTTAACGAGTGCACAGCATAATAGAGTAGCTTGGGCACCGTATGTGTGAAAATGTATAACATGATGCAATTCACTCAGCCATAAATTTGGAAATGGCATGCATTACTGCTTGGCATTTGCAACGGAAGTTCAAATATTAAAATTTCAGCGTATTTGGGTATCAATCTCTGAACAGTGTAGAGGATTTGGAAAGTGTTGGATGAGTCTCATGTTGATGAAGTAGATACGTTAGCACGGAAAACTCAATCTGATCGTTCTGATAAGAAAAGAACGCAAAAGGACTCAAAACGGCACATTACATCAAGTGCCTTGACCATGTAGTGCTTCCTTCCGTCAGGATGGTGGCTGCTGGATGGTACTCTATCTGGCAACAGAATTTTGCACCATTTCAGACGAGCAGGAGGACTCTGTCAGGTAAGTCACACAGTTCTTGCAACCACATCACCACTTACATCTGGCCACCTAACAGTCCAGACTGCAACCTCCTTCACAGTTATGTGTGGGGTTCATTTGAGTGAGAGACCAACAATACGCCGTGTAACACCAAAGATGAAATGAAGGCAAGGATTATAGCTCCATTCACCAGTTTAAACACAAAGACCCTTCAGAAGAGATCCAAGAGTTTCCAAAGTTGTCTGGATGGTGTGGCTAAAGTCAATGGAGATTTTATTGGACAAATATACTCTTTACTATTTGAAGATATGTTTGTGTGATTTTGGTAAATATATCTGTTAAAATGACAGAGTTATTTTCATTTTTGTGTAACTTAGACGACAATTTACCCAACCTACTCTGTATGTCTTCATTAGAGTGATTATTGCTAATACAGAATCGTGCACACGTTTTGAAATAAATGGATACTGCTATATACCAGAAGTACCCAAAATTCACTTCAAAATTATAGAAATCTGAGGTGATTTTCTCCTATCGTCGTCGCCAATCAAATTCCAAGAGCCTTTTCTAGGATACGAATTAACAGATAGTTGGACAGATAAATTCATCCATTCCTTTTCCATGGGCGAAAATGAAAGGAACAAATTTATTTTGAATTCGAAAGCATCAAGCCGATTTCTTGTTTCGAGACGTTAATTATGATAACACCTGCCTATTCAAACCACAAATTAATTCGTTAAATATGACAGACAAGGAAAAATTTAATTAATTTCTGTATTTAGTTTCCTGGCCTTCTTATATTTTTTCGTATGGTGAGAGGAAGGGAGGGCAATTTTTTAAAATCTACCCAGAATTTACAAATTTATGTTTATGTCAAAAAGAATAAAGTTCTATGTAAATCACATTACCGGAATCATCTCGCTGGGAGAGAGGCCTTATATATAAACATTTCGCTACCACTATCAACATAACGTTACTCAACAGTGGTAATGGAATGTTGATTTTGTTTTTTTCATCGATCTCTCGAATTCCAAGCGAGAAAAACATGCGAATCTCGGAATAAAAGCTTCTATTAACATTCAAATTAACAGACCTCAAATATTAAACAGTTAAACATGAAGAGTAATTAACAACAACTAAAACAAACCACCTTGGAATGGCTAAAGAAATGTCGGAAAGCGCTTGGGACAATGGACAATAAGGACAATTCTGGCACTCCACTCTTCCCACCAATCGAAGAAAATGTAAGAATGCAGGAAATTTTTTTTAAAACTTAATTAAATTTTCCTTGTTTGTCATATTCAACGAAACATTTAAAAAAATGTTGCTTCATATATATATATATATATATATATATATATATATATATATATATATATATATATATATATATATATATATATATATTATTTTAATCTACTCCCCATTTGCAATATTTTTCGTGCGTAGCGATTTGACCCTCTAGAGTTCTAAGTATATTTTCATGTTTTTGAATATAAAAGCCTCAGCGTGTTGACAGATCTAAATAATCTAATTATTTTATTTCCGAAACGAGTCCTATTATTGATTCTATGATTTTCAGTACCACTTGTATACCGAATTTTGACCTCTGTTTTTCTTTCTCTTTGTTAGTATATAACTTTCTGGTAATGGTGTTTAATATTACATTCTCATTTTTCATATATATTTTGACAATAATATGCATTTTATTAAAAGTAAATATTTATTGAATTTGAACGAAACCAATTTTTTAGTATATCTTTTTGTAAATATTTCCTATCTCTTCCGATAAAATTATTCGGCAACGTTGCTTTTGATTTCTTGCAAATTTCGTAGTATATAATATTTTGTTTTTTTTCTCTGTATTTTCGATATAGATGTCATTTTGTCTTATGTCTTCAGTTAAATGTTGTGTTGACAATTTTGTGTATGTTCTTTTTGTCATGAATTTCATTATTTATGACGCATTACTTTTGAGAACGCGAAGTGATTCAAGGCTTTGTGCCCCTCCAAGTAAACAAAGGTTCATTTGTAAGATTTCTATGCATGAAACAGGCTCTAAATGAGTACAGAAATAAAATACTATCTTTTTATGTTTATTAAAATGAGCACTCCTATATTCGCAAGAAAAACAATATGTATATATGTGTGTGCGTATGTATGTGCGTGTGCGTGTTCGTGTGTTTGTGTGTATGATGCATCCATTGCAGTTTCGTAGATAACGTCTTTAAATATATATAAAGTGGGAAGCTAGAAATTAACATTGCATGTAACTGACAGTTAATCACATCAATTTGATTGTCGGGCAAAAACTTCTAAAATCGTTTTGAGTTGCAAAATTGACGGGACGCAAATTTTTAAAAATCGGCATGCGTAAAAATTTCAAATGAAATAAGATAATTTAATATATTCTCCTCGATAGGATTTCTTAAGCACACAATAGAATTGCCATAATGCAAAATATACATTTCAAAGATTGAAAGAATATATCGCAAATCTTTTCCACGACAACAGATGGCAGAAAATTACAATACCTAAAAACATAAACGGGCTTCTATCAGTAAACTCTGAGGTACGATCAACATTGGACAATATAAACGGAAGAAAAACTAACGAACCTAGTGGTATTGTAAAAGTAATTGACACATTTTAGACAATTTCAGTATTGGTAATATGTAAGAAGAAATAGATTACATGCATGACAATGGCGAATAGCCAAAAGACGTCAAGACACCTGTCTTCAGATTGATACTGTTAAGGGAACTTACGCATAATAGTAATGAACTCTCCCGTACACCATAAATACTGCGCCTCAAGAGGAAGCAGTAGTGTGAGTCAGTCAGTGTGAGTCAGTCAGTGTGAGCCAGTTAGAGACAGAATTGCGTTCAGACGATTACTGTAAGACATTGGAATAGTGATACTTCGAGACAACATAGTTCTCTTTAACCTAACCTGATTATTATTACTAACACTTCTATTTCTTTTGTACATATTCTGTTTGTAATATATATGTGTTATTCCATACCTGTGTTCGAGTTATTCTTTATTGATTCTACCTTGGACCATCACCGTGGTACAAGGAACCTGGACCATAACAGTGGCAACGAGGAAACCCTCAAGGAAATACGAACTCTATACGCGGAGGGAATATTTTTTGCTGTACGTCGCACATAACAGTGGCGACGAGGTAACCCCTAAAAGAAATACAAACTCTATTCGCGGAGGATATACTTTTTTTGCTATACGTCGCACATAAGGGTGGCGACGAGTTAACTCAAACGACAAAGAAACTCTCTACGCGGAGGACATACTTTTTTGCTTTACGTCGCACATAATGAGTGGCGACCTGGAATCCCCCAAAAGAAAAACAAGCTCTCTACGCGGAGGACATACCTTTTTTTGCTATCCATCACACATAATAGTGGTCGACGAGTAAACTCTAAAAAAAAAACAAGTTCTACGCGATATTGTAAAAAAAAAATATTTCTGCGCGAACACACAAAGAAAATAAAAGAAAATAATTTTTTTTATATCAAATTTCACTGACAACAAAGTAATTTTTACGTACACAGGTCACAGAATATCAGGTTACTCAAAAATAAGTCAATATGGAAGATTTCACGTCAACCATTATGGAGCATATCAAAATCGAATTTAAACAGCAGCAAAAATACGAACAGAAACATCTGAAATTGCAAGAATTATTGCTATGTGTAATGTCAAATAAGGAGCAAAAATCCGAGAAAGAAACAGTTCTCTCACAAGACGCTATTTGGAGTACTATCGAAGATTTCACGTACGCACCCGACGAAGAGAAGACTTTTGCAAATTACTTCCGAAGGTACGAATAACTATATGAATTTGACTGCAAAGATAGGTCGGACGCACGTAACGTACGTCTATTGCTAAGAAAATTAGGCACATGCGAATAAAACAAAATTCGTAGATTATATCCTTCCCAGACAAACAAGTGAGCTACCGTTCAAAGAAGCCATTAAACTGCTAACGGAACTTTTCAGCCATAATACTTCACTATTCTACAAAAGATGGAAATGCATGAACCTTACAAAAAAAGGACAACGAAGATTACATAACTTTCGCGTCCATTGTCAACAAATATTGTGACGACTTCATATTATCAAAACTCAGCGCGGACAATTTCAAATGCTTAATTTACGTCCAAGGCATGATCTCAACTAAAGACGCGGAAATGAGACGCAGAATCCTTACTAAATTGGAGAGTGAAACTGATTTGACAATTGAAACCTAGCCGAAGACTGCCAGAGATGCATCAGTGAGAAGAAAGACTAAAAAGACATAGCGCACATACATAAAGTACGAAGACAAACAAATTTACCCTCCTCACAAACAAACTGATTTTTCCCCGTCAAGAACAGGTAAAACAACATTTTCTAACTCTAAAAATCAATATAAAAAAATTACCAATCCATGCTATCGCTGTGGTACTTCGCATTGGTTTAAAGACTGTACTTATCGTTTTAAAACCTCTCTATCATGTAAAAAATAGGCCACAAATGTTCTCATTGCTGGTATACAAGAGAAAGCAAAAGCAGAATAAGAATCACCAGGACTGACCAAGCAGATGAAACTAACATAAGAAACTACGTACAAGTTGAAATGCAAAACAGGAAAGTCAGGCTGCAGCTGGATTCTGGCTCAGACTTAACTATCATAAAACTACAAACATGGAGAAAACTAAATAAACATGCCATGTTAAAAATGGACAAAATTGCTAGATCAGTTACGGCGAGAAGGATAAAATTCGAGGGTGAAATAATTACAAACGTAACATTTAATGGTATGACGAAAAAACTAAAGATGTACGTCTTAAGAAATACCGAAAATCTATTTGGAACGGACTGGATGCAAAAATTCGAACTGTAGCATCTACCTATAAGTACGTACTGCCAAAATGTAAAAAGCTTACCAACCGAGGCAGACAAATTAAAAGAGAAATTAAAAACGAGTTTCCCCGAAGTATTTTCAACAGGCCTAGGAAGATGTAAGAAAATGGCAGTTAATATCGAAGTAAGGAAAACGTTCAGCCTATTTTCAAGAAAAAGAAGCGTACCGTTGGCGTCAATTGAAAAAATTGATCAAGAATTAACCAGACTCGTAAACACTGGCATATTGACAAAAGTAGAATACAGTAAATGGTCCGCTCCGACGGTCTACGTCAAAAAGAAATCAGGCGAAATTCGAGTTTGCGCTGATTTTTCTACAGGTTTGAACGCAGCAATAAAGGACTACCACTATTCTCTACCCAGTCCAGAAGAAGTATTCACTAAATTAAATGGCGGAAAGTATTTTTCAAAAATTGATTTAAGTGGGGCATACCTGCAAATTCAAGTCGATGAAGAAAGTTCAAACTACTATGCATAAATACACACAAAGGACTGTACCGATACCAAAGATTACCTTTTGGAATTAAGATCGCGCCGGCTATATTCCAACAGACAATGGATACGATGCTTGCTGGACTAGAGTACACAACTGCATACCTGGATGACGTATTGATTAATAGCGAAAGCGTTGAACAACACAAGGAACATGTACAAGAATATTTAAAAGAATACATATCTATGGATTCAAAGTAAAAGAAAATAAGTGCGATTTTTTCATGAAGGAAGTCAAATACCTTGGCCATATAATAGGTCAAGAAGGTAGACGACCAGACCCTGAAAGGTCAACAGCAATTAAAAAAATGCCAGTTCCTAAAAACATAACAGAACTACAAAGTTTTATAGTCTTAGTTAGTTACTACCAGGAATTCATACCTCAAATGCATAAACTTCGCGCACCACTGAACGAGCTGCTAAAGAAAGAAAAAATTTTGCAGTGGACAGATCAATGCCAAAAAGCAATTGACGAAATAATCAAAATATTAACTTCAGATTTATTTTTGGCACACTACGATCCCAAACTAGAAATTATTGTAGCAATTGACGCTAGCGCCTACGGAGTCGGAGCGTGTATATTACATAAAATGCCCGATAGGACAATAAAACCCATCGCACATGCTTCTCGAACCATCGAAGAAATTATTCACAAATAGAGAAAGAAGATCTAGGAATTATCTTCGCAGTCACGAGGTTTTATAGGTACATCTATGATAGACATTTTTCTCTTCAGACGGACCACAAACCGTTTCTGACAATTTTTGTTCGAAATAGGTTACTTAGATGGGGAACAATTCTTCTGAACTATAATTTCAGATTGGAATATTTACCAACGTAAAAGATCGGGCATGCGGATGGTCTGTCGAGACTTATACCAACAAAGACAGAACCATTGGAAGATACGGTAATCGCAGCCTTAAGAAACGAAGAAGACATCAGGACAGTACTATGTTGTACAGTTAGAAACCTCCCAGTCACATTGCAAGACATAAAAAATGAAGTAAAAAATGACGAATTAATTACTGAAACAAAAGCAAAAAGAGCAGAAAAAAGAGCAAATATCGGACACCCTTTACTATATGCGACAATGTGTTACTTTACAACGAAAGTATAGTATTTCCCAAAACATTACAAAAGCGGATCTTAAAGGATTTCCATAGGGACCATCCTGGTAAAAATAGAATGAAGTTGCTAATGCGAAGCTATGTATATTGGAAAAATATGGACCAGGATATTACTCAGACAGGGGAAATGTGCAAGGTTTGTAATTTAACAGCCAAAACACCGCCAATCATGCATAAGCGATGACCAGAGACTGATCGTCCGTGGGCAAGAATACACGCAGATTATGCAGGACCAATTGACGGTTTTTACTCTTTAATCATTGTGGATAGCTATAGTAAATGGCCGGAGGTGTTTCGTTGCAAAAATCCTACTTCAGAAACGACCATAAATTGCTTCCACAAAGTATTCTCTGGGTTTGGTGTAGTAAAGTAAAACAAAACAAGTAACACAGTCCTGCGCACCAAAAAGAAAATTTCTCCCAGGAGAAAAAGTTTTTTTTAAAGACTATAAAAATAACACATCTTACTGGGACCAAGGCACAATTGAGAAAAGAATTGGCAAGATGGTTTACATAGTTCAGGGGCAAAAATTCTCACACAGAAGATACGTAAACCAAATAAGGAAAAGACTGTTACAGGACGCTAACGGTCCACCTCAAGAAGAGGTAATGTACACGATTTTCGATACGTTTGATATAAAAAGGCCGAAAACAATGTTAGAAACAAGAAAATCGTCTCGAAAAAGAAAATTTACAGAACCTTTGGAAATAGATCCAAAGATAACGAAATATTAAAAACCCTGCTACTCAAAAGCTTCGGAAGGGGGGTGTTAAGGGAACTTACCCATAATGGACTATCCCGTACATCATAAATACTGCGCCTCAAGAGGAAGCAGTAGTGTGAGTCAGTCAGTGTGAGTCAGTCAGAGACAGAGTCGCGTCAGACGATTACTATTAGACATTGGAATAGTGATATTTCGAGACAACATAGTTCTCTCTAACCTAACCTGATTATTATTACTAACACTTCTACTTCTTTTGTACATATTCTGTTTGTAATATATCTGTGTTATTCCATACCTGTGTTCGAGTTATTCTTCATTGGTTCTACCTTGGGCCATCACCGTGGTACATGGAACCTGGACCATAACAGATACCAAAAGAGAAAATAGAGTTCAAATAAATACGAACTCCATCAAAGAAGCCAAATGATAATCAAACCGAACATACACCAAAAAAAAATTCTAGTTTCGTTAAAGAGCAAGATGATCTCTATTTTTATTAGTATACTATTAGAGTGTTTAGTACAAATGAAGAAATTACTATAGGCATGATTCCTACTCGATCTGATAGGAAATATTTTAGAACAACCATTAATAATTCCATTATTCAACTGAAGAAGGCCGGAGCGTATAACGGCCGAAACGTTGTAATTAATATAGCGACAAAGATGAGGACAATAGTCCGAATAATTTAAATAATGTACATACTACCTCATCTCAGAAATATATACAGTTACCATTAATAATTGTTTGGAAGAACTGCCTGCATATAAATGTTTTCAGTGAATGCAAAACGGTAAAAATATGCATATGTTCATATTCTGTCACATGATTTATTTAAAATATATAGCGACATTATTATAAGACTAGAAGTCTTACCTGGATTAATTAACGTCGGACGTAATTGAAACAACGTAATATTGCAAGATTACACTGGTCGATAGTCGACTCTAGAGTATATTTGAAATCTGTCTTTAAAAATCTAGTATCAGAAAGCTGAAGGAAAAGACGAACCACTAAATCTAAGAACAAATGCAACATCCTTAATAAAATATGCATTCCAGGCTGTAATCTATGATTTGTAGACGACAATATCAAGCAGGTGCAAAATGTTGTTGTCTGCGTAGTGTAGATTCCAACGACGTAAATTGTGATGTAGAAATCCGAAGGCGTATTGGAATGAAGAGAGATGACTTCCTGAAATTCAGCGAAGTATTAAGAGATATGAAAATTTCATTTGAAACAAAGAAATGTTTGCCGAAATGATATCTAATATGAAACCTTCTAAATGTAGACAATATTTTTGCATAAGAAAACAAAAATCGAAACGACAGTGATGTTGTTCTACAAACATGTTCTGAGATTACCATTAACATGAGATATTAGCAACGTGCAGGTATAAGATAAACAGGAATAATAGGGAAATTTCTGGCATAAATAAAGAGCAAAAGACCTTTGAACAAATTAATACAGCCGAGATATTTTAAAGGTATAAATGGTAGAAAGAAACAACGACACAGTTGGAGAGAAATATAATAGCGGTTATGTTTACGACTAGATAATGATAGGAAACATGTATTCTGGGATACTGCAATCTCTCGAGAAAGATATTTTAATTACAATGGAAGAGAATCCCTTTATTTTAGCAATTGTTCTTGTATACGCACAGGCAGCACAGTGAAATAAATTGATAAGATTTGCAGCTCATTGGATATCGGCAAGCCTGAATATAAATCAGTATCTTCATAGGATACCTGTATGCAATGGTCGGAAAAGAACGAGAACTCAAAATAGCACATTTGTATATCAACCAGAAATGGACGCCGTGAAAAATAGGTTCAATTTTGCACAGTAATCAAACAAATAATTGCCAACATCTGGTTTCAGGAGCACAGAAGATGCCTATGGACATGGAGAAGAATGGGAAAGGACACAACGAACCAGACTGATAACATAACTCTCAACAAAATATTTATAAACGCATATCAACAATATATAACATAATACAGTACCGACTGCGAGAGAGATCATTTTTCAGTTTTATTCTAAGTAAGACTACGGAATCTAAAGGAGGCCTAACTGCAATGCAACCGACTCCTGAATGAATAGAAAATCGTAAGTATATGTATTTAGAAATAGTTAGCAATAAATATCATTTAAGCGAGACTGTAAATTCAAAAGGAACAGGATGAGAAAAGCACTAGGGACGCCGCTAAATAAGATCATCACAAGAAAAACTTGACAGGAAACGAAAGAGTAGGTGTCATGTGAAATTCTATAGATGATGAAAATAATAACAAAAATTCAAAGGAATGGAGACTAATACAGTTGATGATAAACCGAAATTAGAAATAAATATAGGCAGGCTAAATATGAATGACCCAATGAAAATTTCGCAGAAAGAGAGGAGATGAGAAAAAAAGGCATCTATATACAATAGTATAAATGTATTAACAGACATATTATGTGCGCAACAAAATGTTGCATAAATCGAATCTATAAACACTGATAATAAAAAATGGGAAAAAAATCCCCAAAATGGAGCAAATATGTTAGTTATTTATGTAGGGAAAAAGAAGGCGCGTAGCTCCCTCTAGCGGAGATAAGTAACATGAGTCGCGACGTCACTCCATAGAGTGACCAAAGGAGCAGTCATTTTTTTGTTTGTTTATGAACAGCAATCAAATGAAAATGTTGCATTCTTCTAGCCTTCCTATTAGCTTACAATCACATGGTGCCAATTTGCTTTGGAATATAGATGAATCCGGCCCGCTTAAATCTGGAGTCTTAAAAATGGTTTCTCCATATCAGAGGTATCTTCATATTATATGTAAGATCTTTCATTTTTGTTTCTTGTTGCACTTTGCTGTGCTTTGTAGATATATATGTTCTCACTATGGGACACGTCTATATGTGTACATATGTGGTTTCGTGTATGTCTTAGTATTATGAAGTAAAATCGAACCAGGGTAAAATCAACATTACTAGAGGAATCGTAATTTTTCTCATTTTTTCTTCGTGTATAATATTTCAGATTATTTTAACGGTGATTAATCTTTGTCCCTTTTATTTGTTTTGGAATTTTCTTTTTTCAAATATGATTTCTACGTGTAGGTATTCTGGTGCAATAAGTGGCATATGTTTGCGAGCAGTAACACTTGTCCAATGGTAATTTGTGATCGGAAAGTCACGGCGTGTTTCCTATTATAATATTTTCTTCTCTATACATTCTTCATATTTTTGTAAAGAAGAGGATATTGAATAATAAATATTGAAAGTATAAAACCTATTTTTCGAAGGAAAAAAATAACATAAAAATCATTCCCCATGATGTAAAATGAATTACGAAACACGTAAAGCTTTAATACGGTCTTTGATAGAATTTGATTTAATAGAATGTACTTAAATAGGGTCCTTTGTTATAATATTTTCAATCGCAGATACATTGCTCTCTTATTTATGGTGACAGTTTCTCTTCGGAAGTGAGATGTTCATAAAGATATTCATCCAGTTTATAAAATCAAATAATGCGAATTATATATATATATATATATATATATATATCATGACCTGTGAAAACATAGCCACATATATGCCACTTTTTAAATCAAAATGCAAACATTCCCTTATTGACGATACTTATATCAATTTAGAAGAGCATTTGACCTTACGCTAGTCATTCACATTGTGCAGATGAAGACATGCCTCAACTTCTATTAACAAAAGCCAAGATGATAACCACTTTTATTAATGACGCTTATGAATTGGATCAGAAATATTGACAGTAAAACTAACATTATATTCTTGGAATTAATGTACTTACATATCTGAAAAATATACAGTGTCAATTAAAATCTGAGCACTCTCGCAATAACTCCATTTTTAACATTGTTATATCAGATACGAAAACATATAATTGAACATCTATTTTAAATCTCAAAAGAAGTGAAATCAAAATATTTAAATTATAGCACTGAAAGAAATCAAATCGGTGACATGTACAAGAATAAATTTGTAAAATTTAAATCATTTCAACACTGCAAGTATGCGCATATCGTCCATAGCATCTAAGATGTCGAGATATTCTGAAATCGAAACAACGCTGAAACGAAGTTGAGAAACAACGAAAATTGATAATCAGATTGTATATTCAAGCTCTGATTAACAACGTTAAAATGGATTTAGTAGATGTACGATATTCAATTGTTTAAGTTTCATGTTTTTTTTACTTTGTTAAACATATAGTTTCTGTCTATTTGATATCAATGTACTGGCTGTATCAAATATATTAAATTCAGTAGATTATAGATAAATGTTTCAAGCAATAATGAAAATGTTTAAATTTAAATTATAATTCATGAAATAAAAACGTTATTCGAAAGAAAATAAAGTAGTTATTAAAACCAAATTGAATAGTTTCCAAAAAAAACACCAGGTAAATATAAGCAGAATTAGAAAAATAACCTACAGAGGAAATACATTTTTGAAAACATCAACATGATAAGAGTAAGAACTATATTAACAACATCAAGAAGAGGAAGATGCCTTGTATAGGATCCTCCGATATAGACAATTCAAAATTACAGTAACCATGAAATACTCCTTGTGAACAAACGGAGATATGTTTGCCACGTGATAGTTTTCTCGTTTGCAAGTTGTAAGGCAAAAAATTAGAAATTATCTACTATAAATATTGAAATTATTAAATACCAAATGTTTGTGAAATATTATCAATGAAAGTTATTGCAGTACGAATACCATATGATAAAAACCTTAGAAACTTTGGATTGTGATTTGGAAACAGAACCATTACGAAATGCACGCTTATTTCAAACGACAATGATATTTCGAAAAAAAATGTCAGATACAAAGATTTTATGAAAAGAACGAATGAATTTCTTACTAAAATGCAAAAGGATGTCATGAAAATAAACTTCTTAGAAGCTAATCACTGCCATATGATGTGCAAAATACTACTACTACTACTAATAATAATAATACAGCTACTATTTCTACTACTACTATTGATAATAATAATAATAATGAAGAGTTTCAAATGGGTGCAGAAATACAAATAAAGCACAATACACTGACCGAAGCTACAAAAACATATAAAAGAAAGAAAAGCAAGTGCAACTAACCAGATACAGAAATAATGGTAAGATAAACCGCTTCATGGCTAATACTCTGCCCGTACCAAACAAGCTGATGTAGACAAAAGCCGTACCCATCTGTGGCTACGGAGTGCTGGATTAAAGTCTGAAAACGAAGGTTTTATCCTTACTGCTCAGGACCAATACTTGTTAACAAGAATTTATCAAGCACACATACTAAAATATTTGTGTTAGCCCAAAATGCAGATTCGGTGATAAATATCCAGAAACAATTGATCATCTTGTATCAGGTTGCACGGTATCGGCACTAACTGAATATAAAACACGGCATGAGAGAATGCACCAATATCTGCACTGAAAAAGCTGCAACGTCTACGGGAAGGAAACTGAAAGAAATTGGTATGAACACCATCCAGTTACGGAGATAGGACCTGTTCCAATTTTATGGGACTACACAATAAACACAGACAGAACAATCAAAGCTAACCGCCAAGACACCGTTATTAGAAACCGCAAACAAAGAAAGTGCCTCCTTATTGATATGGCAGTCCCTGAAGACTGCAATGTATCTTTGAAGATCTTCAAAAACCTCTCAAAATACAATGACCTTGAAATTGAAACATCAAAAATCCCTGTTGTAGTTGGTTTGAAAAGATTCCAGTAGACACATTGAAGGAATTCTTGGAACCACATGCCTTAAATAAATACAAAAAGTTGTTCTCACGAGTACAGCCTACACCTTACGAAGGGCTTTTTCTATGTAAAATGTGTGTGTGTGTGTGTGTGTGTGTGTGTGTGTGTGTGTGTGTGTGTGTGTGTGTGTGTTTAAAATTGATCACTGGAAAATGTCATGATGTCATTTCTGATCTTAGGTTCGTGGGCGGGGCCCAGAAAGAAATGTGTACACATTAGAAATCAAAGGAAATAATAATAATAATAATAATAATAATAATAATAATAATAATAATAATAATAATAATAATTATAATAATACACGCCATTTATGGAAGAAGTGCGTAATTTGCGGGACAAAATTTAGAGTAACTCAAAGTAATATAATCCTAATGCAGAGTGCATGAAGCTAGAACAAGAAAGAATGAATGACGAATCTGTACAAGAATGGAAAAATATAACTACAATAATGTTAGGCAAGTTTCAATAAAATTCCAAAAAAGTAAGTCCCGAGAAAATGACAACATACCAACCTTTTGTCTATATCAGCTGCCATAAATCCATGTAAAAACTTTATCAATGCAAATTAATAATCTCAATGAAATTCCAGAATGGGTCACTGAAGGTATTACGTATATCCTACCAAAAACGGGTCAACGGGATGATCCAAAAAGTTATAGACATCCACATATAAATTTAACACGAACTGCAACCGCACTTACTCTTTTCCCGAGGAAAACATCATTCTTCCCCTGGAATAGTAGGGAAGTCGAATAGATTCATATGGTTGCAAAGATCAGCTATTGATGAATTTCATTCTCCGGGAATAGCAGTGATAACGTTTGAAATCTCAGCAGTGCTTGGATACATTATAGTAAAGCCTTTGATCGTATGCCACACACATGGATGCTTAAGACTTTGGAAATGTACAAAAATCCTCTCGATGATAGTACATTTCCTTAAGTATATTATGGAGCTGTAAAAATCAATATTAAACCTAAATCAAACCCAAGACACTGCCACTTCCAATTTTCAAGGAGATACACTGACGCCCCTACTGGTCTCTATGTCCTTAATCCGCATTTGGCATGAACTAAACATAAATAACTATGGATACAAGTAAAAAAAAATGGGAGAGTTTAATCAACTATTCTACATGGAAGATATCAAACTCTATGCAAAAGTCGACAATGAGTTGAAATCTGTAAAATATGTCAGTGATGACATCGGTATGGATTTCGAATTAGATAAATATGTAAAAGTAGCATTCAGAAAAGAAGAATTACAGAAACACACTCAATATATCTAGATTGAGTCACAAAAATTAGGTAACTGGAAAAAGAATAAACCTTTGACTAGTAGTCAGTGATGGAGAGTGAATACGGTATACCAAAAGGAAAGAGAAAGTATGAAGTATACGTCTGATATTAAAAACAGATTAGAAGTAACAAAACAGAATATAAGTTCAGTTCACAAAAATAATTTTACAAATAGTGAGCCTTCCCTGTCGTGCAATGCAGTTTAAAAATCCTTAACTGGACCATAACTAACATTAAATTAATGGCTGTCAAAACTAAAAAGGTTTCTCACTTGCCACCGCATGCATCATGCTTAGGTTACTTTTGATCGTCGGTATGTCTCCAGATCCGAAGGAGACATGACATTAGTCTAACTAGAACAGTGTTAAAAAACCACAAAAATCGGTCTTCAAAGATAGCTGAAAACTACAGAAGACTAGATAATTCTCCGTGTAAAAGAAAAGGTAAATATAAGAAATATTCAATAATAAAGGAAGCCAACAGTTTCAAAAGGGGTTTGAAGTTGATGGAGAAGTGCAAATAAACAATTATGCATATATTGCATCGATAAAGAACCTAATAAATTCAGCAAAAACAAACGCAATGTATCAAATGCAGAAACGATGTCAATATAAGCCTCTTTATGGCCAATGCTTTGCCTGTATCAAACAAGCAGATGTAAAAAAAAAAAACACGTTCTCATAAGGGGTTATGTAGTGCAAGGCTAAAATCTGAAACCGAAGGTTTTATTGTTGCAGCATAGGATAAATACTTGGTAACTAGAAATTATGAAGCAAACATACTGAAAAACTGTGTAACCAGTAATGCAGATTTTAGGATAAATGTCCAGAAACAATTGATCATTTTGTATCATGTTGCAAGGTGTTCGCACCCACTTAATATAAATTTCGGCATGATAGAGTGGGCCAATATACAAAATTACGGAAAGGAAACTGCAAGAAACTGGCATGAACATCACCCAGACACTGTTTCAGGAATAGGACCTGTAACAATTTCATGGAATATTAAAATACACACAGACAAAACAATGAAACTTATAGCCCTGACATTGTGATCAAAGACCACAAGACAGAATGTCATTTCTTAATGACACGACAGTTACTGCAGAATTGTAATATATCTTTGAAGATCTTCAAATAAATTGTCAAAATACAAAGATCTGGATAGGGGATTTTAAAAATGTGGCACGTGATGAAGTCAATAATTTCAGTTGTAATTGGACTGTTAGGAAAAGGTACCGATAGACGCATTAAAGGGATTCTAGGTAGACACTGCCTTAAATACATCAAAAGAAATGTACACGCAGGTATGACTCACAAATTGCGAATAGCTTTATCTGTGTAAAATCTGTCTAATCCTAGTTTTTTTTTGTTTTACAAACATGACCAGCGAAAAATGTCTTGAAACCATTTCTGGTCTTATGTCTCTGTTTGGGACCCAGAAGGAAATGTATATACAACAGAATTCAAAGGAAACATATATTAATAATGACAATAAAAAGAAGGACTGAACCTACGAGGGATGTAATATTTGTTCCCTTAATGGTAGATTGTACTAATGAAGGAAATGTTGCCATCCGATGAGATACTGCAAAAATTCAGCTCGGAAGGCTGAACTTGTCAGAGATTAAATTCAGTAGTTTTATTTGAAGAAGATAATAGAGGAATAAATAATAATAATAATAATAATAATAATAATAATAATAATAATAATAATAATAATAATAATAATAATAATAATAATAATAGCCATAATAATAATAATAATAATAATAACAATAATAGCCATAATAATAATAATAATAATAATAAAAATAATAATAATAATAATATCAGATTCATTTACTTAATTAACTTTCCAAGTAACTTTATAAAGCTACACGCATAAAAGTTATTTTTTCTACTTTATTCATCGCATATAAAACATAAAATATAAAATTTAAAATTTTTAAAAAATGAAATATTATTCGGGATAAACGAAGACTTCCTTTCGGTAATTTGAAAGACGTCGCAATTAGTAACTTCATAACAAATTAAATAGGACAGTCTACGCAACCGCTACAATTTCCAGTTAATCGCTGCTGAAATCCCTGACGGCTGGATATAAAAATTCATCCTAGCGCAAAATACGCTTAATTAGGTTTAAAACATTGTCGACATCTGTTACAGAACTTTTTAAAGTTTACAAGAGTATGACTTGCTTGAAGTCGAAGGAAATGAAGGTATCATGTAATCACGGCATCATTGGTTTTAGTATGGAAAATAATAATCATTTACATTAATATATATATATATATGTATGTATATATATGCACCATATATTCATTGAAATATGCTTCATTGAATAATATAGGTATATATTATTTTTTGAAATTACCCTTTCCATTTCATCAAGGAAGGCGTCATAGATTTTCCACCTGAATACATTTTAGCTTTTCGTCTGCAAAGATAAATTACAACGACTAACTTATTGTAATTGCGACAAAACCTGCATTCCGTTGAGATAGTGATTTCTTACAAAAAGGAGCACAAAAGCCGAACTGAAGGCAAGGTTGTGGCAGCATTCACCAATTTAAACAGTCTAGAAAAGACGCAGGAGATTCCGAAGTCATCTTGAGGCCCTGCTTGAGATCAATGACGATTTTATCGAGCAAATGTGATCCTTAGTATTTTAAGCTTCGTTTGTGTATTTTTGGTAAATATATCTTTTAATATGAGATATCATTGTTACTTTCATTTATTGAGTAATTTAGATGACAATTTATATCATCTATGTAATTCTATAAATAAACGTGTTTAGCTTAACCTACTCGGCTATAAGTACTTAATATTCGTTCTCTGAAGGTGATTTCATTCTGACCTGTCTGTTATTGCTTTATCGCAATCTCATTTTAAGTGGTATTGTGTGTAGACTCCTGTTAACTTAAACTGGTGCAAGCCATTAACAGATGGTTTCTCAATGCGGCTAGCACTCGCTACATAATGAATGCTCAATTTGATTAACTTACAAAAATCGCCATAGGCTCGTGGCATATTATGCTATACCATTCCAGTATCTAATCAGATCCCATTAATTTTGGATATGGGTGTAATTGTCGCTTAGAGAACAGAACGCGTCACTCGCCTAATAACATTCGATATATTTTTATAAAGACTTTCATGCATTGTCGGTGGCAACATTCTTTGATTTTTCTTCAACAGAGAAACATACTTCCGACAGACAAATACTAAATAATATGGTGTTTGTCGCCCTTGGTCAATACAGGCTTTGTATTCATAGCTTTCCTTCTCGGAGACCGGTTGTCACATAAAGCTATATAACAGTCGGTCCTGCTATTTTCCCCAAGCTGTATTATAACGAGGCTATTGTACTACTATTTTGTGAACGGGATCTAGATCGTTCAGTAGTCCCCAATGAGGCCTCTCAATGCCAGGATGAAAATACAGTTACGGCTCTGTCGGCGGACTATTCAAACTATATTATTGACGCACGCATTTTCAGTGGATGTGACTGTCTAAATACCTAGTCTACGGCTCCAGCAGATACGAGAGTTCTGCTACAATATTCTTTCCTTAATTGTAGATAGGTTCGTGTATCGTCCGGTTCAAACCCCTCCCCACACTTTTGTACAGGAGTAGAGGTTCCGGGTCCTTCTAAATTCTACTACTTAGATCCATATCCCTTGTTTCTTGCTTAGGATTATACTTCAGATTTCTTCTAAATCCGCCCCTTACTCATTCACTTAAGGTGGGCCATTGCGTCTTGGTAGCATTATCTCCTTGCTTCGGGTGGTGTGTCATACATTTTAGCCCTTTGCCTAGAGTGGTTTTAGGGCTTTATACAGGGTGAATATCATTGTAAAAAAAAGGTATGCCTGTTTAACATACCCTTTATATTTCATGAATGAAATGTAGCAACATTTCATCAAATACGACATAATTAAATAAAATCAAAAATTCTGACAATTACATAATCTTACAAAACTGAATATTCTATATTCTAAACACAGATCGAAATCTGATGAATTATAGATTTCACGGCGTGAATCGAGTTACATTCCAGCCAAGAATTGCATATTCGTGACTATTCATTTAATAAAAAATAGAAATAAGAATATATTCTCTATACCATGATAGAATATCTGTTTTTATCAAGGAAAAAAGATTTACTGATTCATGTAGAATAGAATAAGGATTTTAAAAACTTGTCTCCCTCTTACGTGATACGCGGCAGTGTTCTCAGGCGGGGGAGAAGGCTAACGTCATTAATAATATTGTCAGATTGATATTCTGAATGCGTTGTATTAAGAAATAACTTTTGTTAATCCGAGAATCAAAAAAACTTTTTTTTCTGGTGAGAGCAATGAAAAATTAAGCAATATTGTTCACACGAAGGAAGTCTAAGTAAAACATGAAAAAATACTTACATCGTTGGTTAAGGTAAAATACTTTCCATATTTACTGTTGTTATAAAACAAATAATATACGTATAAGCCACAGGTTTATTGTTACAATTGATAAGGAAAATTATTATTGATATTAATATTATTATAGTTTCTTTTGTTGTTACTATTCACAAGTCTTAAAGAAGAACACGATTTTAGAAAAGAATAAATCACAGTGTTTGACAATGTGTAAGGATATTTCGGCAGTATTTAATCAAGTTATATTTAAAAATTGTACATAGGTGTATAATTTGTGTATAGTTCTATTTTTGTACTTATAAAATATTTTTCATGGTAAATTATAAAAGAAATAAAACGGACAGTTATACTTGATATCAGAAAGAAACAGTTGAAATTTATTTTTACAATTCATGACAAATACTTTATCCTCGTTTTGTTTACTACCTACTCTATGGGAATTCCTATAGTTTTCTATTTATGTTTGCTATCAACAGTCATATGCATATTGTTAAGATTCTCTTCTAATAATGAATTCTGGTAAGACTTCAAATGCTCTAACATTCGTACTCACTGTAAACTATGTAGAAAGCAGTCAGTAGGCATCCTTCCTTTAAACACTTACTATTATTGTGTATTTAATTAATTTATTTTATACATCAATGAAATTATCATTTGTATTCATTACACCATGAATATGCTTATAGTCTCATGTCACATGGAAATCTATTTTAATGTAAGGTACGAATTAAAATAAGTTATAGTGTATGGTTTTGTTTTATATTGGTTCAATTTTTATTGGTTTAGATGTAGTTGTATATATGTACTTTTGGGATTCGTTGGGTTATTAATGAGGGACAACGTTTGTAAAAATATATATATTGTTCAACCAACTAACTCTCTCACGACTATAGCAAAAAAGAACTTATCTAAAACTCAACATAAAGTTTGTTATAACTACATAAACCTATTTAATCAATACAAAACAATGAAGCAATATATTTTGTCCTGCAAGGAGTTCCAGGAATAATATATTCTAGAACCTCAAGAAGTTTAAATAAAGTATTATATAAACACAAAAGAAACATTTTTAAAAACAACACACAAAACGCATTGGTTTTTTCACTTCAACAAAACTGACCACATCTTTGACATGAAAAATGCTACTCTAATAAAGGCGAAAATAATTCACTAAGACGAAAATGTCTCAAAAGTGTTTTAATCGCTAGTTCATCTACTGTAAATTTAAGGTCCAGATTCTGTTTCACCATAACTGGCAGATTTTCGGTTATCATAATGTGGGATATTTACTAACGAAGAGGATGGAAATAAAAAAAAAATGAAAGAATATAGGAGAAATTGTCAAGTTGGCAAAAACAATAAAAAACAATCTATATTAAAAACTCCTGTCGATTTCGACTTATGACGATACCACAACGTCATTCATTTTTATGTTTGTTTTGTATGTGACACCGCTGTCCCGCTGATGACCTGCATACAAGTCCACATATCGTGCGACAGCGACGATCTAGGGACATATCAACAGCGATATATGCTCACATTTTTTAGACGTTGTCTTCTGTCTCTTAGCCAAAAAGTACGTGTACATATATATATATATATATATATATATATATATATATATATATATATATATATATATATATATATATATATATATATATATATATATATAGTTTATTTATTCTGGGTGTATATATATATATATACACACACACACACACACACACACACACACACACATATATATATATATATATATATACCTATACACACACACATATATATATACACACACACATATATATATATATAGAGAGAAAGAGACAGAGAGAGAGAGGGAGTAATGTACAAAAATCCGTTGGTATATAATCGATGTGAATGCTAGTAATATGAATATATTAGAACTGATCCACAAAAAAGAGCCCGATTTATTTTGTTTATAGAGTAATTTAATTAATAATCGAGCAAATCCATTCTCCTTATATGGGGAATAGTGTATTTCGAGAGACGACGAAAGTTGCCATCTGTATTTTCAAAACCTTCATGAGAAGGCCTTCATTCCGGGGTTGAAAAATGAAACGTCCACTTTCGTCGACTGCCAAAATAGGCTATTCCAGAAATGAGGCTGTTTTAGCGACGAAACCTGAAAATAACATGGACATAACTTGAGAGCAACCGAAAAATACTGAAGAAAATAATAACAACTAGAAAGATTATAGATGCAAAACTTGAAAAAGACTGATGAAAATTCTGCGTCACACAGTGAGAAAAAAGAACTTGATGACATTAATACGCAAGGGAAAATACTGACGACAAGAGATACAGGTAAACAGCAAGTAACTACTTAACACATTTTACTTAATGCATGAAATAATAAGGACACAAATGGCTGTCAAATATTAATTGTTAAACAGAGAAAAATCTGGAAATTGTGGAGAGCCATGATCACTCAGTTTGTGAATGAACATCGCAAATACAGATTCAACGGAACTCCTCAACATCATAATAATCCTTGATTTCTGTGTATGCCATGCGTTCGTCGCAAGTAACACAATTAAAAAAATAGTTACCCACCTATCTCCGTCAATATAAAGGGGTTCTATTTTAGCTCAGTGTCTAACTATCATATCCAAAACAGTATTTACTTTATTATTTTCTCTTTTCTATCCTCTAAAATTCCGAATACGACGTTCGATACCCAATTTCCTGTTTTTCTTGAATACATACTTACACTGATTTCAGACAGAAGGTTCACGTTGACAAAGTCCAAGTCGATTCTTTCCGTGATTGTTAGAGGAATGAAACTGTTGTGCCTGTTGGGGTTGTAGTCTGCAGGAGAGGATTTATTCGCGATCGCTTTTTTTTTAATGGAAGTCAACGAGAAGAGGAGATACATGTAAAAAAATTTGGTTGGAAAATTAGTGAACTATCAGCATTAGTAAAAGCGTATCGATTGATATTAGCACTGAAATTGACCGACATGATAATGCTCACCAAACGGGGAAGAGGAAAAAAATGATGTCGGTTGGAAGAAGAATATAAAAATAACAGAAAATAGTTTGTGATGTGTGGTAACAAGACGAGTTTCCTAAACAAATTGCCAGAAGAAAATTGCATGAAAAAAAAAACAAGTGAAGGACGAAAAATAAGACAAATGAATGAGCTTGTAATTTAAAAGAAAAATAACAGGAACGAATAAAAAGGAATAAACATGAATAGAATAAGGGTAAGAAGCATGAGAAGAAGAAGTAGAAGAAGAAGTAGAAGAAGAAGAATAAGAAGAAGTAGAAGAAGAAGAAGAGGAAGAACACAAAAACTACTAAAGTTTACATTATATTTTCAAAAGCATATTTACATTCTCGCTAGAGGAAACGCAAGAACAAAGATCTAACTAAATTACAACAAAAGTGGACACTTTTCCATCATATGAACATGTGTAATGGTAAATTTGCAGAGCGTCCTTGAGATCAGAATGACAAGCATTCAAAATTTAGGAAGTAGGAAATAATTCCTATGAGTACGATGAAGACTTTGAACATGACGAAGACATCTAAATTTATTGATAAAATCCAATGAAGAATCAGTAATATTATTGATCCTGTCCTGACCTCTCGGCTTCAGTCCCTTTCCCTTTAACGTAGCTTCACTTAGTTTTCCTACAATGGTAATTGTTCAGGTGCCCTTTCCGCTATGGTAACTGCACTTTACTGAATTAAATCGCTAGTGCCCGGTTAACGGCAAGGAGTCATCATATTACAGGTGACATGATTAGAGATAGCAGTAAGTTCTATGCTACCAGTTCCTTCTAGCGAATAAATATGGAACTCTATTCAGATTTCTTTTTTCTCAGTCAACTTTGATCTTAGAAATTTTAAATTAATTATCAATCGTTATCTTTTGTCTTCTTAATTCTTGTTCTTTCATTAGTTCTCTCTTTTATGGTAGTTTCCTTTCATGTTGTCGAATACTCAGTGACACCTTGATAGACAGATAATACCCAACGCTCTGCAGTTTGGTTTGATTTCAGAGAATTACTTTCATAGACATGTTTCCATTCTAGGCTTTAGGACTCTAACTGTTCTGCTATCTAGCATAGTATGGAAAACGATATTTGAGGATAAGTGAACACGACTGGAATCCAAAAACGGCTCTCATACATGCTTGAGATTGGGGCCTACAATTTGTAATTTGCATGTGGTGTTAATCCGTTTGTTGCGAACCAATAATTCTCTCCGTGAAATTGACTTACCGCATTTATATTCACTTTTCTTCACTGACTCCTATAAGAGAGCTTTTAAATTGTTTAATATTAATATCCTATGTTGCAAAGAATGTGTCTATTAATAGTGAATCAAGGTAATACTAAAGATTCTCTAACAATCGTTTCACAGTATATATTGATTACGCCCAGTGAAAAAGATATATTTATCTGACAGACAATTCTACATTTCTATATTTAGGGACTTCGTTCCCGAACTGTATGCAGGGGGATTTGATCCCAGGATAGGTTCTGCGTTATTCCAATATTATGTCACAAAATGTCAATGTTACCTAGTATTTGTTTTTTTTCTTTTTACTACAACCAGTCAGTAAGAAGAATTCATCATAATTAAACGATTTCTGATCCTTAACCGATATTAATTTAATGCCAGGGGATAATGTGTGTGTATATCTCTATATTTATCTTTCTGTTTGCATGTCTATCTGCTTCTCTCTCTCAATCTCTCTCCTTCTCTCTCTTTCTCTATCTCTCTATCTATATATATATATATTGAGAGAGAGAGAGTGTGTGTGTATATATGTGTGTACACACACACACACACACACACACACACACATATATATATATATATATATATATATATATATATACATACATATATATATATATATATATATATATATATATATATATATATATATATATATATATATAATGCTAACATTTTGTTAACTTTATACCTAAACACTTGACTTTACATATATTATTATTATTATTATTGTTATTATTATTATTATTATTATTATTATTATTATTATTCAATTTCTACTATAGTCACACTACCTAACAAGTTTACGATAAGACCTAAGGCAGGTAGTTCTTTGTTGTTATCACTACATTCCATTAATTTTTCCAATACACAGAACATAAATAACGTTGCATAGACAAAGTTCTTCTTACTGTATGACCGTACTTAATCAAGACAATTTTTGTATTTCTCTTAAGCTGGGATTTCCAGGGTTTTTTTCAATGCGTTGTTGTATTCCTTTTTATCATTTCAAGTGCATCTACTATGACTAGTACTATTCCCCTTTTCAATTTCTACACTTGTTCTATTTCAATTTCCAGGCAGTTTTATTTTTAAATTCCTTGGTTGCTATGTTACAGTCCGCTGGACAATCCATAAAGATTAGTAGGCAAGATTTTTCTTTTCGATTTTTGGGAATTATATCCAGCCATTTTCACTTCAATCTTCCAGTCGGTAAACAGGTTGTAATACCATAGAATAGTCATGTCTTCTATTCCCGTTCTCTCTGTTTTTCACAGCAATATTTATTAACATCTCTTCCAGTGTTTGCACATTGTCCAGTGTAAGTATTACCCCACTACATCGTGACGATTTTTATATTCATTTGCTGCAAATAAAGTTCTGTGAGTAGGTGGTCTATTGTTTCCAGATATTTGTCACAGAATGTGCATTTTCGATCCCCACTATTTTGTATGATACTTGCCTGTAACTTTCAAGAGAAAAGATTCTGGTTTTGCGCTGAACGAATGAAACCTCCCGATTCAGCCTTTAATACAGACACTCGTAACCATCGATTTGTGTTAATTTGTCAACATCGTTTTTATTAGCACATTCTGGATATTGGCCATGTAGATGTTTGTCTAGCCAGCGTTGTTCTATCTGTTCAAGAGTATTATCCTTAACATTCTATTTCATAATTTTTCTGCAACATTAGGTTCTTGGGCTCTGTTTTCTACAGAATCGATTAGATATAAATCTCGTTTGTATTTATAACTTTCTTTCATTATTGAATATTTTCCTTCTCTTTTCATGTTTATTTGACTAATTGTATCATCCAGTCCATTGATGTTTCGGGTATGTTAGTAAGCGAATAGTTGTTGTTTTTGTGACAATTCTAGCGGAATAAGACTACTTCCATCTTCTTTATGGGGTATTTAGTGACGAGGAAAATATTTGTTTTGTCAGAATAGATGTCAATATGTAAGGAAAATGAATACATGTAATTGGTCTTTAGATGTTTGAAGAAATTTGTGTCACTATTCTTGAGTAGAATTTTGGTTATTCATTCCGGAATGTTAGCAGGATCATTGACCATTTCTTGAAGTTAGGAATGTTTTCTCTTCCTGTAGGTTTCCAGTTGTGTGATTTTTTCAGAGCACATTCAATACCCTCATCTGTGATTACTACCCATACTTTTTCATCCGTTCTACATCTACATCCGCTCCTTTGTTATGTTCTTTAGGGCCAGCCCATATTTTTCCACAGAAGTGTCAAGCCACTTCATTTTTTTTGTGTTTTTGGTGGGGTGAGTGGATTGTCACCTTAATGTTTTGTTTGGAGGAAACTAAAGGTTCATTATTTGTGTAAGTGTTTGTTCCTATGGCATATTTTTCGACCTCAGAGAGATCCGCTCCTAAAGGAAGCAAACATTATCCACTGGACAATACTAGACATTTTGGTTTGACTTTTATTTCTCATATTGTTCCCACGAGTGATGCACGGCTTCAAAAGTCAACCCACAGTCACCCGAAAAAGAAGAAAAAAAAGGGTAACGAAGTCTGTAGGCGATCCTTTGCCACCTCAAGACTCAGCAGCCATTCGCATTTCAGCAGGATTAACACCTTGAGTTGCTGGTTGTTCACACTTGTCCTTCTGGCTTTTTTTAATTCTTTTTTTATTGACCATACTAATTTTACCTTAGTGTAAGCCTCAGTGGACACTAACTGATGAAAGGACAGGTGGACATTTATTGGAGGTTATGACGAGGGAAAAAAAGGAAAAATATGTAAACAGCCACACAGACACATACACACTCACATACAGACACGCCCACACGCAAACACACACATACACACTCACATACATGCACACCCTCACGCACACGGGCTCGCGCGCGCGCACACACACACACATATATATAGCCTAAAATGTTCGTCTTGTCGACGCCAATATCGTTATCATTATTATTATTATTATTATCATTATTATTATTATTATTATTATTATTATTATTATTATTATTATTATTATTATTATATTGCGATTTCTTCTATGGTCACACTACCTAGAAAATCTTCGAGGAAATCTAAGGCAGTTACTGTTGTGTTGTTATGGCTACCTTTCACGCTCTGCATTTAACCACATAGCATCACTAGCTTTACATGGCCAAAGTTATTAGTGTGTGTGCTGTACTTAACAAGAAAATTTATTATTATTATTATTATTATTATTATTATTATTATTATTATTATTATTATTATTATATCAGGTCAGAAATGTCATTTACTACTTAAAAATTAAAAAAAAAACATTATTATTATGGAAGAATGTCAGTCAGGATAGAAGGTTTTAAATTTACGCTTGTTTAACTTGCGAGTATGCATTGGAGGTCAACATCTTCTAAATTTACAATTTAAATTCTTAAGTTACCTTACTTGCTGGAAGAAAAAGACAGTTTAATCCATGCAAAATTACGCAAGGTCTGTATACAAAATGAGAAATGTTGTAATTTAATGAGCCAATTTAATTCTTATAGTCTCACAAAGTGGATAATTTCCTGTGTGAAACAACAATATAATAATATTTACCACGATAAACATATACTATAGTAGTTGTTTAAACTATCCAACGTTTAGGATATTTATATAAATAATATACGTTTTTAATTATATTAAAATTCATGCAAAGTAGATGTGTTGATTTTCGTTAGAATCAAGAGACAACGAATTGTCATGTGGTAACGAATTGTTTTATTGTTGATATGATTTTGTCTAACTTTTGTTTTCCTTAATTTTGCTTTATTATTATTCTTTTTTTCGCAATACTGATGTAAAGTCATACATTCTCTGTTTAACTCTCATAAATATTTAAGACAAATGCAGGAGATTTCCAAATCCGTATCATTGGGTTTTTGTCTGATATGAACAGTTGCTTAAACGTCTATTATATAATGAAAAAAGATTATATAAGGAAAAGATTGTCGTATACAATATTCATATATTTTAATATCAGTTAAGCAATAAAGATTTTCATTTTATTAAGCCATTTTGAAATAAAAATAAACATGCTCACTAGAAAGCTAAGTGTATCTTTCGGAAATAAATTCCAAATGTTTAATTCCCGAAATAAATAGAAAAATACGAGGAAATAACATATCATTTCGAAAATATCTTTACTACCGAAGATTAGCAACAGTATTTCTCTTTTATATTTACTCCAGAAAATACAGTACGGATAAAAATTAATTATTACATATTAAAGAAATGTTGTTCGGAACCATTACAACATCACAACATGTATTTCCGCGACAGGATTGTGAATTTTAAGAAATACTGATATTATTCTGTGTTATATCTTCGACACTCAACATTAAGTATAACAAGGCGCCAGATCCGAATCTATGCATTTATTGCAATGATATTATTTTGGCACACATCATCGATTCACAAACACACAATATCTTATTTCTTAGGCATATGATCGTTGTATGTGTGGAAGAAATATCCAAATATATTTCAATATTTTGATTATTTTTTTTTATTTTATGACTTGTTGGTATCTTCAGATATTCTGAAGAATGGATGATTTTTGCAAAATTAAATTCGTTCTAGACCATGTTCATTATTCCAGTCTATCATTTTACACTGAATTTATGATTTGTCAGCGAATGTCATTTTTTCGTAAATACTTCTATATGTATGATATTATACAAAATAAATGCCAGTAAATAATATATTTTCTATTGTTAGTGATAATTTCATTAATGTAATAGCATTGTAATTCAATGTAAATTGCTATTCAACAGCATAAATTTTCCTCTTCAGAAATCTATACAAGTATTCCATTGCGTTAATGTTGAGCCTACCAAATAAAACACTGTAAACGCAATTTATTCAGATAATCACGAGAATATTAGTATCAACCATTTAGATAAATGGCAAACATAAAATCATATTCCATCTAAAAGACGCTAAGAATTTTAAATTTATATTTGTTCTTAATGTGTTTTGTGTATTTAATTTAACCAATTTCTTTCAGAATGTTTTTCTTTTGTTTTTATCGTCATTGTTATAATATATTCCACATTGTGATAACAGAAGATCTGTTAATAAAGCTGAAACATTGTAAGAATCTGGACGCAGATTTATTGTCGATGAACTAACGATTATAGCACTTTCTATCCATTTTCGTGTTAGTGAATTATTTTCTCTTTTAACTAGAGTGGTATTTTTCATGTTAAAAGTGTGGTGAGCAACTAATGCATTTAATGTGTTGTTTTTTAAGTCTCTTTTTCGTTCAAAATATTTTTACTTAACATTTTTAAGGTTTCTCTAATATATTCCTTCTGAAAACCCTTGCAGTTGATAGCAAATTCTTCCTTCAAATTTTGGCTTGTTGTTTTGTTTTGTATGAATTTAGCCTTATTTTGTTTCAGATCTAGTTGTTACAGAGTTGAGATAAATTATTTGCGATTGCAGTTGTGTTAGATTTAGTGGGTAGAATTCTTTTATTATTTGTCGTGTTTGGATGGACCGTTTTTAATATTTTGGAATAATTCATGACCATTTTGTTTCGCATTGAATATGAAATAGTTGCAGTATTGAAGGGACTTGAAAGTATTTAAAATATATTTCTCCTATTCATGTCAATAGTGAGGGCTGAAAAATCTGCTCTTAAGTAGAATCCGATAATTATGGCGGATTCTATTTTGTTATTATGAGAATAACAGTTTATTAGATCATTTTTATTAGTTAATTTAATTAGACACTAATTTTAAGCTACTGCAAATGAGGTGTTGCAGTTTCTGTTAAAATATCGTCTATTAATTAGAACGAACCAGAAAAATATTTAAGTTATATTTATCTTGCTATCTCTCTATCCACCCGGCTATAGAAATCTTTACAATCAAGTAAATTTCTATTTATCTTTGAAGTATATTTTCTTCTTTCAGATTATTTTCGAAATTCGGAAGTACATAGTTTTGTATCCGAAACGTAACTAAATCTATATGTAAAGAATTAATGGATTTTACTTTATAATCCGATATGTTTTTATTATTTAAACGTTGTTCTTAGTGGGTATGCGTATCTGAATGAACGCTCCGTTATCTCTCGCTGAAAGTTAAGCTGTAACTTTCTGATTGCAATTAAAAGTCATTCTTATTTCCTTTCTCTTCATCATTACTTACATGTTCGCTCTTGACTTTCTCATCATCATTCTTTTGGAATGAATCTCCTGGTATTTAAATGTCAGTTTGGATTTTGGCGATTGTGTCATCTGCATATCTCATGTCACATCGAATAACAAAACGAGATTCAATTATCTCAGTATATTTATTACAAGCCATACCGAGTTAATGAAGTTTAACTCAAATTTATTAACAGAAAATATTTCCATTAACATGGCTTAATTAAAGATAAAATAGATACTTCTAAGTTGCATACAATATATGTAATGCATTATGTGTTCATGTAAGATAACTCCAGAAGTGATACAGGGACCGTGTTACCTTGTACTACCTACCAGGTTTTGCGACTAAGCTACTTCTCCAAGGAGTATTAAAAGCAAGATATATTAAAGGGCGAATGAACCTGATTGTCTTATAGATGGCCATATATTTCAATGTCGTAGATTGGGCTTTGTTGTGACGCTGGCATACACAACAATTAATTCGATATAGTTGTGATAGTGGTATTCAATACTAAGCTAGACAAGTCTCTGCAACAGTATTATCTTCTTTCTTTTTCCTCTAGACAGTTAACCAGGACTACTTATCATGAATGGGTCAGTGCATTCATGATAGTAATGAGGGTAACTGACTCTTACCACAACAGCACTATCTCTATGAATGCAGACAGTGTGATAATAACACATCTTGGTTTCTCCCAAACCTGAAGACAAACACCATAGCGGAATATTTTCCTGATTGAATCCACGGCTATGTATCCATGATCAAGAAGACCTAATTTTTGAGGATATTGGCTCTAGTTTAATCTGGAAAGGGATGGCCTCCACCAAGATAATATGACCAAACAACGCAGATATGTGGAAGGAAATCGTCAGGTTCTCAGCTGCTCAGCGACTTTGCGACCACATCCCGTCGTGGGACAGATGACGATGATGATTAAAATGATGATGATGAACGATTGAAGAAGAGAAAACAAATGTTGATATTGATTACATTTTACAGTCTGTAAACGAAAGTAATTAGACAAGATAGTTTGAAAGTATTAGAAAAGATGACTTCAGCTTAAAATGTCTGTCACTAACAGGTCGTCCTATTGAGTTTGACAGCGAACAGCTTTTGTCTGAAGTGGAGAGAAACGTTATTCTAAATGATGAGTTTTGTTTCAAACTCGAATGAAATCGGCTACCATTCCCCCGTTAAGTAGCCTGGACTTTGAGAGTGACAACCAGATTCTATCCTTAAATACCAAACATCTGATATTTTGTACACTCATAAATGTCAATTACACAGACTAATATCGCTAAATTGTTTCCTTTATTGCAGTCACGGACGATTGGAATGAAATATTGAATGTGACGTCAAACAAACAAATAATAACAGAATTAATTGGCTGGTAAACTTATATTTATAGCAAAAATATACGGTTATATAGAAACTTGACCGTGTAGATAAATATATACGTCAGAGTATATGTAAGTAAGAATGAGTACTATATGATTTTTTTACTGTCTATGTGTGTGTATATGTGTGTTTATACACATATAGGCATAATTCACCAAATTGTTTCAAAATTTAATATTTTTTATCAACTTTTTTCTTTCATGTATTTTATAAAAGATGGCTTTAGATATTATTCATGCAAAAATACACGAGTAAACGTCGGACACAAGAAGAGTAATTCAAACTCAAATAGCATATCGATGCCATTACAGTGTAAGATATTAACCATGTTTGGGGTAAAGGTTCAGTTAGTGAGCTTCCATGAAGTGGCAGACTTCGTTCGATTATGAATGTGTAGTTTGCTGAGTAAGGCGATTATTGAAGAAGATCTGAACGCATCAACTTGAATATCACTCGGATGTCGCTCCAACGAATTCTTAAAAGCATCAATTATTTTTCTGTACAAGATGCTGTGATAGCTCAAACGAATAAAGACACAATCCAATTTTTCAGTTAAATTTATGGAAACGGGTTTCTGGCAGATGTAGCATACACTAGCCACCGAGAACCCCGAATCTGACAATCTCTTATTTCATCCTATGTGATTATCACAAAGAACAGGGTTATGTCAGCAAGTCTCAGACTCTCCAACAGCTGAAGGACAACATTCAGACATAAATCTGAGGGCTAAAGCGAGAAACACTGAAGGATGTAATAGAAAAGGCCTAAGAAAAACTATGCCTGTGCGACGATGAGAATGGACGTCACCTAAACAGGTAATCTGTCAAAATAAGTGTAAATATATTTTCCATATCTAAGAGATATTATATTATAGTATTGTGAATTAAAGTTAAAAATAAGGATTTATAAATTTACCCAACTCGTACGTATATATGTGTGGGGGATGAGTGTGTGTATGTGTGCGTGTGTGTGTAAAAATAGATAGGTTGATTAATTTTAAAAAAGCGCTCGAAAGAGTGCCAATATAATCAGTACGAAAAACATTTATTAAATATTAATTATTAACCTCGTGACAGGAATAAAGTACGGAAATTAAGGTTTTAAGTCCGGAATATTCGGTAATGCCTGTCTCCTTCATCAGCGGCGAGAGAAATAAACGGAGAAATAGGCATTTAATCTCCGACAGGTGTTCTTGTGGACGGTGTGAATTCTGATGGAGATAGTATTATTGGCAAAAACCCGATCTTTGTCTGATTCCTCGTTGTACGAAACTTCTTATGAAAATTAAATATAGCTGCACACTTTGAATCGATGTGAACGCGTTATGCCGTTTTATTCTTATCAGTGTGGGTAGTGGGGGATGGAGAGCGGAAACATCGAGGAAGAGAGTCATAGGATGCGGGTTGAGGTAGACGTCCCGTGTGTTGTCAGTGCCGAAGATTATTCGTCCAAGACATTTGACCAGACAGGAAAAGAATCGGGAAACAATGGAAAAAAGGTAATAAAAATAAAATGAAAAAGGAAAGGAACAAATAAAAGGATAAAACATTTTGATAAAAATTTTTGGAAAACCATTGTCAGAAAAATGGGGGTACAGAAAAAATAAAAATAATAAGAAAGAATAAGAGAGGGAAATTGCATGCAAATATATATCCGCTGTATATATAAGTGCACATAACAGTGTGTAAATATACACTAGCTACCGCACAACATTGTGAATTTCAACATCCGTTATAATATGAATACATAATACCAGATTACTCTGTATCTACACCAACTTTCCTGACTCCTTACACGAGCTTGTATGTAAAGGAACTATAGTTGTAGAATCGAAGATGGTATAGAAGAGGGTGATTGGGAAGAAACCCTCGGTGTACATGGTAATACTTCCTTTACTGAAAGGTGCGTAATGGGTGAAATCATTGGTGTCAGGGTAGACAAATATAGTGGTTAGGAAATGGCTGTTAAAATTTGGATTCAAAATGTGGGTGGGGGGCTACTCATTCGAGGAGTGGTTTTGATGTTAATGTGTTTCCTTGTAGAAATTATACTCTCTGAGTAAACGCAAAACCCTGTTTAGTCTTTTTATATAGAAATTTACTTTTAGGATATATTTCAACTCTGATCTGCATCTATCCTCCTGGCTGCCGAACCCAGACGCCAAAAGCACGCAACCGACGTATTCGATGTTGTAACCAGGTTGGCTGAAAGGTACGAATACCGGGAAATTGTTGTTGTTGTCTTTGTTCCGGGCTCACCCACATATTTCCGCTTCTCGCATTGTAGCAGAAAAGTAGATATACGACATTGGATCTGTCATATCTTAGAGCAGGTGGTCTGAATACTACATAAGTAGCGAGGGTGTAGGTCTTGTGAGGGTTGATGTGTTTGCAAGTGAACATGGGTATTCTGTAATTCTTCTTTTTAGTTACATAGTGGAGAAGAGTGTTTCTGTTAAGTTTGGAATCTTTGGTGATAGATTTGTAGATTGTTTTTGGTGGGTAATTCCTATTAAGAAAGTGAATGTAACGTTGTTTTATTTGTAGGCTGTAATCTGCCTCATGATAACAGATGCGTTTGATGCATAATCTTTGGTTGTAGACTCTAGATATTTTTATGTTAGTCGGGTGGCACCTATTGAAATTGAGGTAGAAGTATCCATCAGTGGGCTTGGTGTATAGTAGTGTAGTGGTTTTCTTTGAGACGTACTATTATGTCCAGAAACGGAATGGGTGGAGTTTTCCTTGAAGCAGCGTTTGAATAGTTTCTCTAGAAATGGGGATTATTCTGGGTTAATATTCTTAATGACGACCACCAGGATTTTTTATGAACCGGTGACATTCTTAGGGTCATGAGTTTTATACGTCTAGAGAATTACTGGTCTTTAATGAAAATGCTACTGAGATTGTACTCAGTGAGATGCGGGAATTCGGGAAAAGTATGACCTTTGTTATCAAACGTTGTATTAGAGGCAAAGATCGGGGCGAGGAGCTTCGCATTATCTGACAAGGATGAGATTACCTTGGGGACGTTTATAATAGTAGGCACTGATTTCTTACTGCTATTTAGAATTTGGTTATATGTCTTCCAGAACTAAAGCAAAAAACTGTTTTTGTAAGGTTTTTGTATGTTTTGCAGACAATTCCAGTGTTTTATAAAGATTTATACGTATTTTTCTTTGGATGTTGCAAACAGTCTGATTGTTTTATGAGGATTTACAGATAGTTTTAGTTGATTTTGCAAGAGTCACGTTATTTCATAATTATTGAGACATAGTATTGTTTGGTGTTGCAGACTGTCGCATTATTTATAAGGTTTTACATTATTTTATAAGGATTTATACATATATTTATTTGGTTTTGCAGACAGTCTCATTGATTTATAAGGATTTACACAATTATCCTACAATTTTTGTTGTTTTGGTTTTGAATCAAATAAAAACGTAGATTTTAAGATAACACAAAACTATTATTCCTTTCCTTGAGATGACTCAGAAAAAGATAGGATTCTCTAGCTGATACAATATAGAACTGGAATGACAGCGATGGTCAATGTGCGACGACCTGCTATTTGTGTTGTTCACGTGATATACATTACTTGATTTTCCACGTAAGATCAGCGATGGGTTTGTCGCTGTTCTTCAGAGAGATTATTTCGCACACGTTCCTTTATAACTCACGTGAGAGAAATGGTTTCAATATCCGCATTAGACATGAATAACGTCTATTCTCATATTTAGACACTTACGGAGTTAGTTTCAGTTGATCGGTTAATATAAACTTATTTTATCGACTGCGAGATTTCAGCGATCAAGAGACAGAGAGGGAATGAAATAAATAAGTAGTAGATCAATGCGGCATGGATTGAATTGTGTAAAAGGGTGTGTGACCGAATTTCAAGCCAGTACATCGCAATAAATTAAGCGTAAAGATGGGTGTGACTGAAGCGGAAAGCAGGAACATTCTAGCATAGTTTATTGTGTTATCTGCTGTGCGGTGTTTGGTCAAAAAGAAGGAAGGAGTAGAGGTGTAACTGGAATCGAACCGGCCAACCTAGTGGTCATTAATTGCATATCTTCTAAAGAAGCCATGGCAACACGCTGGGCATCTCGATGTTAGTAATGTAATAATGGATTTATTTATATACTGAGGCGAGGCACAAGGGAAATATACTGAAATGATTCCGTTCATATGAAGAGGTGAAATCATATTCGTGCAACGAGATAAAACCTGGTCACTACAACTCGAAAGGAAAACAAATCAGCTTCGTGAACGTTAGTATGTTTCTCTTGTGGATTGAGGACAGATTACAATTTTAAGTTTTGACGGTTAGTATTCGTTGTTTAAATAAATAACAGACTATGATTTTTCAATTCCTCTATCGAGGGTTTAACAATTTAATCTTTGAGTACTTCCCTATTTAATTTCCCATTGGGGGGTGGATTTACATCTTTGATTGGTTAACCAATATTTCTTAATTAAATTTATATATGGACATGAAAGACGTTTTACAGGATATCAAAATTATCGATGATAAATTTTGTATTGTTTGAGTTAATCTTGCGAAGATATGGTCACAAATAATTATTAGGTAGTTAAACAGCATTATATAGTGTTTATAACTTAAAGAAAAATCAGATATTAAATAATTACTGAAGTCAGATTTGAAGGATATTTTCCCTTTTGTGAAAATGTTTACTTACTAGTTGAGAAGAAGATACTAGTATCTATCCATTACTTTAATTATTACTAATGATGATATTTCACAGATATCAAAATAGACACAGACACACACACAGAGTCAGACAGAAAGTCACACACACACACACACACACACACACACACACACACACACACACACACACACACACATATATATATATATATATATATATATATATATATATATATATATATATATATATATAGTAAAATAGGCAGCATATAATTCAGTGGATTATTAGTAGTATAATGCTTATAATTATGTCTACTAGCGAAGGGATTTCGCCAATAATTGCATTAATATTGCTAATTGATTCAAGGAATGATTAACTCGTTATAATACATACATACATACATACAACATACATATATATATATATATATATATATATATATATATATATATATATATATATATATATATATATATATATATATATGCAATCGCTTTAAACGATATTTTTCGTAGGTACCCATATTTAACTAGGCGCTACGACTATTTTTTTAAACAGTATATGTATCTAATTTCGTCTAACGCTCCCTCCGGCAATATACAAATACACGACCCTCTTTTGCCGGAGAAAGAGTCATTAAAGCCGACGTGAACAAATTCCCGATGAAATCCTTCCCAGTTTATAGAATATTCATATCTGCTCAGTTTTGTAAATAATATATTTTGTAAATAATAATGGATTTTATTATTAATCCGGCATTTTGTATACATGTAAACGTTATTTTTGGTGGTGAACCATTTTTGAGTAGATTCTCCCTTTATTTGTTAAACGCTATATTTACTTATTTTGGCTGCCGTCCTGAAGATTCCTTAATCTTATTACAGAAAAAAATTGCTCTCGTCGGCAGGGTTCGAAACAGCGTTCTGCGTTGCAGGAGAAATACTCTTTAGAATCGACGTCCTTTAGATTGACTCATTTATTTTGTTTACTATTTTGGTTTTATAGTAATTTGAATTGTTGACCGTAACTACCGCCATCACTGTCTATTGGGTGTTCATTTTCCTTATCTCCTATACCAAATTCCGGGCCGGATCCGGACCCCCGATCCTGAAATTTGGGATTTCTCAATTTTTAATACTGCGACTGTTTTCGGATTCCGCTATCGTCGCTTCGACTTATAAAAACAGTTAAAGAAACACAACTGTCTAACATTCAATAGCTCTTGTTCAAATGAAAAATATATTCTTCTGAAATTAGTGTTTGAAAATGAAATTCGTATATTCAACTTTAGCCCCAGAAGCCATAAGCTAACATATCATACCATCGTACCATGTTTTAATGGATGTCAGTTGTCAGTTATCTCCTGTTAATTTCCCTCTGAAAGTTCTCCACTGCCTTAACCGGGTATTGAACACTTTGGGTTCTCTCACTGGATCTAACCAACGTCTTTATCCACTGTGTCCTTGAGGACATCTGTGTATGAATTTCTGGGTATTATAAACCTAATGTATTCAGCAACCATTTTTACCTGAGCTCATATTCCAATTTTTTTGCTGTTATCATATCATATATTTACCAGAGCTCATAGTGCAACTTATGGGTACATGGCAGCAGCCCCCAAAATCTGGGATACGCGAGTACAAGTGGAAGATAGCAACACTCAGAAATCTGACTGTCTGCCTTATGTGAAGGGGTTATCAGAGAAAATACAAAGGATCTGCGGTCCATATAACATCAGGACAACCTTCAAAAGTTTGACAGCAGTTCGCAGGTATCTCTCCCGTGTAATACACCACATAGAGGAGAACATGACTAAAGACTGTGTGTACGCTAACCCGTGCCGCTGCGGAAAGAAATATAAAGAGGAGACAGGCCGTGACTGGATCTACCGAACGCCTTTATACACTGTGAGATGTCTCCTTGAGGACATCTGTGTATAAATTTCTGTGTATGATAAACCTAATGTCTCCAGTAACCATTTTTTACCAGTGCCCATATTGTAATTTTTTTACTGTTATAATTTCATATTTTTACCAGAGGTCATATTGCAACTTATGCTGTAGATATTGCTTTTCTCTGTGAGTTCAATAACCGGTTAAGGCAGTGGAGAACATTCAGAGGAAAATTAACAGGAGATAACTGATAACTGAGGTCCATTAAAACATGGCACGTGGAAGTATAACAGTTTACCCCAGTGAGCGAAATAAATAATTCTAACCACCTGAAGAAGGCCGAAGCGTACAACGGCCGAAACGTTGTAATAAATATGGCAACAAAGATGGGGACTATAGTCAGAAATAATGAAAATAATGTTTCCCTACCTATTGCGATGAAGCCACAAACAAGAGCTTTTCTTAAATAACACTCGATTGGACTGCTTCTAGGCTAGTATCTCTCTCTCTCTCTCTCTATCTCTCCCTCTCTCTACATATATATATATATATATATATATATAATTTAAATGTCTTAAAATAATTGTCGGACTTTGTCCATTTTATAATGTGTGGCGTCATTTGTTTACATTTGGATACACATTGAGCAGACATGAATGTACGTGAGAGAATCATGGAGGATTGTAGTTTAAAGGCAGTAAAATCTACATTGCTAACCGAACGATCCACTGTGGCTCAATCGGTTAAGTCTCGTCAGGCTATATCACGGTTCTGTATAGGGTACAGGTTCGATTCCTTTGGGAGGAAAAATACTTTCTATGAAAATTTCTCGGACATTTAGGCCGGTAAATGTTGTTAATACTGTTTATTATAAGCAGAGCATTTACTTAAATATTTGTATCTATAAAAAGAATATATGAATATAAAAATGTCTTAAAATATACATATATATATATATATGTATATTTATATACATGTGCGTGTGTGTGTGTAAAATTGTGAGCTTGCCTGTGGTTAGTAAGTGTGCGAGTGTTAATATATATATATATATATATATATATATATATATACTGGATGATACCTAGTTCAAATCGATATTACTTCTTTATAAAATTTTTCACTTTTATAAAATAGATCTTCACTATTAAATCAGTAAAATTTCAGATAACATATTTTACAACCTGTCGTCTAGCCTATACACTCGTCCAACTATTGAACATATAAACATATCTTATTTCAATATGATATTTGTTAATGAATTC
Organism: Acanthosepion esculentum; assembly: GCA_964036315.1. NCBI lineage: Eukaryota > Metazoa > Mollusca > Cephalopoda > Sepiida > Sepiidae > Acanthosepion > Acanthosepion esculentum. Next base: position 59,397,199 of record OZ038475.1, on the reverse strand, counting down.
ACTAAAATTATCAATATGGTATTCCAAATTCGTAAGATATATATATATATATATATATATATATATATATATATATATATATGCATATGTGTGTGTGTGTGTTTGTTCCTGTGTACGTATGAAAGTGAATGCTGTAAATTAGTTTTCATTTATTTTTCATTTGTGCATAGAAAATCAATAAATGAGTAGAAGAGCCGACACACACAAAGTCACACACACAGAAATATATATATATATATATGTATATTTGCCTATATTTTTGAGATGAGGTATTATGGACACTATTTACATTATTCGGACTATTGTCCTCATTTTTGTTGAGGAGAGACATGAAGACAATAGACGGAATAATGTTGTACGTTCCGGCCTTCAGTTCGTTGGAATTTGGAACTGAAACCATTATTTCGCTCTCTGGGGTAGACTTTTCAAGTTCCAAGTGCCATGTTTAATTTATATCAGTTATCATTTATCTCCTGTTAATTCACTTCTCTAATTTCTCTACTGCCTTAACCAGGTATTGAACTCACAACTGAATCTAACCATCGGCTTTATCCACTGTGAAATGCGTCCTTAAGGAGATCTGTGTATGAATTTCTGGGACTTAAAAATTTAATGTCTTCAGCCCTAATTTTTTACCATTGTATTTTTTTACCAGAGCTCATATTGCAATTTTGTTTTTTATTATTGATTTTATCTAGCACTCCTTATTGTTGGTTCCCATATTGTATTCATTTCTATGCTTGGTCGGCTCAGGAGATATTTGTGGCCTAGCGTATGTGTAGATTCCTTAAGTTTACGAATTTTCCAATGATGTTCTTTGTCTATGATTTCAACCTGATCCCACATAATTGGTCAGCCACGCCTAATTTTTTCATTTCCCCTCGTGTTACCGACTTACCGTGTTCTTGAAGCCTTACCTTAAAGGGGGGCGTCCTGTCTCCCCTTTATTTTTCTTTCCGCAGCTGCACGAGATTGCGTACACACTGTCTTTAATCATGTTCTCCTCTATGGGGAGGTTCTACTCAGGAGAGGTATCTGCATAGTGTCGTCCAGTTTTTGGAGGTTGTCCTGATGCTATATGGACCGCATATCCTTTACATTTTCTCCGATAACCCCTTCACATAAGACAGGCAGACTGTTTTCTGAGTGTTGTTGTCCTACTTTTGTATCCGATTATCCCACTTCATTGGGCTGTAACACGAGGGAAATTGGAAATATCTATCTATCTATCTATCTATCTATCTATCTATCTATCTATCTATATATATATATATATATATATATATATATATATATATATATATATATATATATATGAGTCTGTGTATGTGAGTATGTACTTGTGTCTGTCTGTCTGTTACTGATATGGTGTTTCTATCTTTGTAATCCTATGGTAGTTTGAGTTATCTTCAGCTGAAGTGAAAACGAAATTCAATGTAACCTCTACAGAACGTAAGGACTTTGATGCCAATATATCGATGATACTTGCTTATGAGACTTCATCACTTCTAACAATGAAATTTTATTTAAACCAAACAGTGAAAACGTGAAAAATATTCTTCAAATATGAAAACGGCTACCACGTTTAACTGTGACACTTAATTATATGTTTTCTTTTTTTTCATGGATTCACATTTCATTATTTTATAATCAATGAAGACTAAAAAAGCCACTGACCTTCAAATAGATTTAAAGTAATTTAGAAGAAACTGGAAACCTAAAAAGGAAACGATGGATAAAACTTTACTCCCGTTCTAAATCATAGAAGAATTGTGTGAATCAGGCGATAGGCGAACCGAACTAATAGTGTTTTATTCACGCAAAGACAGAGGTGCTTATATATATATATATATATATATATATATATATATATATATATATATATATAATATATATTGTTATATATATATATATATAATATATATTCTTTAAAAGAAGGCTAAATACCGATAGTAGAGCAATAATTATTCAGTATAATGTTTTTCATATAGACAAAAAGAGTTTACTCACGACAAAGATGAGACTTCGTTTCGGTGCATTTAGTTTCACCTCTATATTTATGTATGTTTCATTAAAAACGGCAGACAAGATACGAAGATTAAGCTTTTTATTTAATTTTCCTTGTGTTCGAACAAGTGTTTTCTTTTGTGCATGCAGAGTGAGTAGAAAATGTCCAAATAAAATAAAAATAATATCGCCCTTGGTAATGGGTAAAAGTAAAATTAAATAAAAAAACGCTTAATCTTAGTACCTTGACTATCGTTTTTGATGAAATATGCATAAATGAAGGATTGCTCTCTAAGTACACAATATATATATATATATATATATATATATATATATATATATATATATATATATATATATATATATATATATATATGTGTGTGTGTGTGTGTGTGTGTAGATATGTTTATGTGCGTGAAATATTGTCGGCGTGTTTAATATTGGGAGAATTGAATTTCTGAAAGACAATCTCATCTCCTATTACCGTTTTGATTTAAACGTTTTTACACAAAATCTTCCTTTAGGTAGAGTTAGTTATCTAATCGAAAATTGTATTAGCTTTTACGGGGATGAGTGTTTCATATATGAATCACTTATCGCTTCTCGTTCAAGCAAATTATATTTCCAATAATAATGCACTCCCCAAATCCAATAAAGTCAGCTATGGGAGTATATAATTTGTTTGTAGTTTGTGTTTATCTATATAATATATTCATAAGTAAGTATCTTTATGTGCTTATCTGTATAAATATTCATAAAAAATATCTATATCATTGCATATATGAAAAGAATATTATATCCTATCTTTACAATAGCTAGACGTTTTAAGATGTGTGTCTTGAAGTATATTTTTTCAATTATAATTATTGAACCTTGCTCTTTCAGGGAGCCAATTATTTCACTACGGTACTTTTATATAGAGAAAATACCACGTCGGCATCGCAAAACGGATAAAATTATTCTTCAAAACCTTCAGAAAATTTCCAAATACACGTGACGGGTTTTCCATCCCTCTTGCTAGAAGATGATTGTGGAATAAACAGCCTACGATACGCTAGTTGTGGTTTTGGTTTCTTTTGGAAATTAGTATCACAGCGTGCATATATCAGCATCAAGAAAAACTGTCTCTAATTATATGGTTTCCTGGATTGCTTTCGTCAGAACAATCACGAGTCTATCTTACTATATAACTGGAAGAAAAAACCTATTCATGCCTTTCACAACACTATGTTTATTGTGTATACGTTACTTTTATAGATACACATATTTAAGTAAATGCTATGTTTATAATAAGTAGTATTAACTACATTTACGGGCGACAATGCCCGGGAAATTTTATAAAAAATATGTGTCCTCCGACAGGAATCGAACCTGTATCCTACACGGAACCGTTATAGGATAGATGTTCGATTCCTGTTGGACGACACATGTTTCTTATGAAATTTCTTGGACGTTCATAATATGTATAAAAGTGAACCGAACAGAATAGCGTTGTATATGAAATTGACCGTTTAATTCCATTTCTTGCGACAATATACTTTATACAACGCGGACATAAGCACATTTTTCGCCTTTCTGAATTATCTTCTATTCAGCGATACAGCAGAAAGTCAAAGTGGTTGAATATGCAATACGGCACTATACTAATACAAATGCAAAAAAGATGACAAAGCTTGTACGTCCTTTAAATCAAAGGACGATAACACATATATAAAAGTTATATCAATCTAGCCACTACTAATTTCCTTTGATCTTGAATGGTGATGATGAAATTGGCGATTTCCATACATGAAAATATATGGCATTCATTAACCAAATCTTACTGTTAATATTACAACTACATTTTCTCTTAAAACAGTTTCTTCAGGAAATTATATATCTCAATTTCAGCAACTATTTTCGCCGTTTGTTGTAAAGATTTAAGTTTCCTTCCTAAACATAAGTTCAATATAATGAGAGTGGTTAGCATCTTCATTTCATAATTATTTTCCGTTTTAGCTAAATAAGCTATTCGTTTAACTTGTTTTTACTATTGAAATCTTTCAGCTGATATGGGTTTTGTTATTTATATAATCTCTTAGGATTTTGAGGTACAATTCAATAGAATCTAAAGAAGCATATTCTTCTTTTTAAGATATAAACTATTTATCCCCTTGACGAATTTTGTAACCACTGATTTGTGAAAATGAAACGATATTTCCTGGATTCCCGAACGTACTGGAAGTCACAAAAGATATCCAGTTACGGATCTATACCTAGTGATAATATTTAAGAACAAGACTCAGGTGTTCAGATTAAAATTTTGACATTCTTGTATCTTAGGTTATTTGATAAAAGAAGCAGAAGTAAAATGTATTTTGTGTTTAGTTTCCTTTATAACTTATTTGTAATTTTATAATTAATTATTCCCATATTCTAAATTTTATGATAGATTCAGGGTACTTGAAATCACTACGGTCATTTGAATTCCAGATTATAATTTCAGTTTTGGAATGTTTAAAGTTTTACACGTTGCAGGACATTTTAAAATCATTCACCCCAAGTATGACATCAACGTCGCAAAGACGTAAATAAAGAACGGGGAGAAGTGTAAATTGGATGATAGGCGAAACTTTCTAGAAGTAAGTGATACAATAAGTATGAGTGGGTTATATTAAGGACAGAACAATAAAAGAACAGCCATTAAGAAAGCAAAGATTACGATTGGTATTGCATTTAGATGTTTGATAATCAAAGTTCATTGAGAAGCTAGAAGATAGTTCAACAAGCGTGAATTGCGAGAAAATAAAATTTCCGCATAGAACTTACGGTTAAATCTAGCAATTTCAGCACTCAAACGATGAAAACCTGCCACCATTCTAATACTGCGCCTCAATGCATAAAGTGTTCGTACCATATTGGAAAGCTCATCAGAAAAATTACCATAAAAATATGTATAGAAAAGGCACACTGAATATACGCTACGACAGTCGGAAAGTGACTGATGCTCAGATGAGGGCCAATAAAATTGAAGATTCTTCTTTGTCTTTTATCAATAGTCTCAAAATACATAGTAGAAGTATCGTACCAGATGTCGCAGTAATATTCAAATTATGGACAAAAGGTTAACTTCTAAATTTGTAAGATAGATTCGGCCGTGAAAAAATGTTTATCACGACACAGTAAACCAACTGTTTTAGCAGCAGAACTAGCAATTAATTCACTATAATATTTCTACTTCATCGAGAAGGCGAAATGTGTAAATTCTGCGTTTAATTTCCTTTCCGCCGACATAAAAGTGTTTTAACTGATCCATACGCCTGAGCATTTGAAGTTTATAAAAATATAAATTTTTATGATGTGTTCGAGGTAATTGCAATCACGAATCTCATTCCCTTTCCAGATAATAGTTGCTTTTTTTTTTTGGAATGTCTTATGTCCTATTCCTTGCAACCGTTGTTAAAAATGTCTGTTGATGTTCATTCTCATACCAACTATAAACACCTATGTCGTAAGTATACCCATGGACACTCGCCTGAATAGAGAGTAGATTCATTTGGTATATGGTTTGGAAATCATAAAGGATCTAAGCTAATTTCATCACTTAAACTTGTACACAAGAAATGCATATGGTCTAAGAAAATGTTAAAGCGATTAGTGCTCTCATTTTTTCCAGGTCGTACATATAATGGAGTTTAAAATTATTTGGATTTTGGGTCATCACTAGACAAAAATACATTGTGGATCGATAAATTCCTTCTATCACATCAATACATTCAGTTGACTTTGTGACTGGCTGTTGGTTTTTGATGAATAAGAAAAGGAAATTTCCGTTGTAATGATATCATGCTACTTTGAGATCATAGCAGTTGTAGAACCTTCTATTCTAAATTCCATTGTTCTTTTATGTAGTTACATATATTCCCTTAGTGCATATTCTTACCAGAGGGAAACGGTTTCATTACGAGTTGACTTTCAAAGAATGAGTTAAGTCTTGAAAAATATCGATTACTACTTTCGCCATAACGAACCCTATTAAGATATCTCCATACGTGTGGCGATTTTCACACTACATCCTTGCTTCCACTATGCAGTTATGTTAACATAGCCCGTGTTTTGGTATGTGGTTGGATTCACGATTCCCCTCAGGAAACTGATAAAAAAATTACTTTTGAATTCTAAGTATTCAAACTTCACTTCACATACCAAGTGAAACTTTATTCATTTTCAAATATTTATTGCATTTTTTGTTATTGATTTCTCGACATCTTTAAGAATTTTTAGAATATATTCACTAAATATATCAAGTGATATGACCATGTTCAATGCAAACGCATTAATTTTTAATTCCGCACTTTAGCCACATCAATGTTTACTATCTTTCTCGAGACTCATATTCTTACAAGGGACCATAGCTGGTCAAAATTACTTATCATCAACAATTGCGTTACAAGTATTTACCGAACAGAACACAGTATAACATATTAGACACAAGAAAAATAATTATCTACCGTAAATTCGTATATGGTTTTTCCTGCTCGCTGTAGGTATTAAACTACACTATTTATATCGTTCGGACTGTTGCCTTCATCTTTATTACAATATTCACGACGTTTCTGTCGTTGTACGCTTCGACCATCTTCAATGGAGATACGTTGGAATTTCGATTCGAACCCTTTATTTAGTCCCCTGGGGTCAGACTTTTTTCATTCCATGTCCGTTTTGTGGTCTCTCATTATCAGTTAATTCCTTTAGTAACTCAACTCCCCTAGTTCTTTTCCCCCTCTGCTGTGATTAGATATTAGACTCACAACTCTTAAACGGTACGGTTCAAACTGCCAATGTCTATCACCCGAAGAAAAATGACCGAAACCTCGTGAATATGGCTATAAAGATGAGAACAGTCCAAACGATTTAAATAGTAGAAATACTTACAATAAGTCATTTCAGAAATATAGACAGGCATTTAAACGAATTTTGCCGCAAGAAAAATATGCTTGCATACATACAGACCTCGCGTAGAATCCGTTTCTTAGAAATAAGAGTAAATTTATTTGATATTTTCTATAACGTTCATTTATTAACATTTTGTATTAATTTCCTTATTTAGGTATACGGGACATTCGAAGTTTACTGTTAATTATGCTTCTTTACTGTATATATGCATCGAAATATAGAGAGATAATTTAGCGGAAGAGTAAGAAACTAAATGATGTGGATTCCGGGATGAATCCCATATCAATGAATAACAAACGCCAGGAATGGATAAGGGAAATAAATGTATTAATGTAATAATACAAACTGGTAATACGGGTTAGTAGATCCAGGAATGCGAGTTAGTAGCAATAATATACATACAGTCTTGGTATTGATGTATCGCGGTATGACTCCTTACTGAGTCTACGTGCTCGCTAACGGTGACTCTTGTGCTACTCTCCTCAATTAGAGACTGTCCGGGTATTCACTGTTAGTATTATATGTATACCTCGGGTGAGTCCATTTGTGTAAAAAGGGGAGATCCCTTAACACCCTCTCCTTAGATAGGGAGTTAGTATCTTTTCCTTTCCCTTATGGTCGATAATTACAGGCACTGTAAATTTCCTCTTCCTGCTAGTCCTTCCAATTTCTGTGTCTTCTTGTGGTTTTGAATCTCAAAAACTTCAAAGATCGCCTCCATCGTCTCGTCATTTTCAGCGTGTGACGAGCTTGGCTCTTCAACCCGTCTTTTTTGTATTTGGTCAATATGTTTTCTGTGGGTAAATTTTTCGCCTTTTGTGTACATGACGTTTCCTAGTTTTTAATTATTGTATTTGCTTCCTCATAAGCCATATTGTTACTGAAATAGAATCATTCTTGTTTGAATGATCTCTTGAGTACTGTAGGTGTATACCGGTTTTTATTTATTTTTTGCTTCGTCCTCTGAATGAATTCATCCTTTTTCGCTTCTTTTCTTATCTCTCGTAAGGTCACAGGTAGTTACTTTACTGCCTTTTATAACTCTTTACTGTTTTCATATGTAGTAGCAAATGGTGCGTTTCGCTTCTTTTTACATACTGGTTGGACATTTTCTTTCAATTCACTTCTAGCTGCACCCTTACAAAACGAGCTGATAGGTGAATTCCATAATTCGAACTTTTGCATCCAGTCTGTACCAACTAGATTTTCTGTATCTTTCATTACGTATAACTTGAGTTTTTTGTTTTCCCGTGAAATTTAACATTTACGATTATTTCTCCTTCGAATTTTATACGCTTTCCTTTTACCGACTTAGCAATTTTTTGTGTATGTATCATGGTTGGTCTGTTAAGCTTTTTCCATGTCTGTAGGTTAATTATCATTAGATCGGAACCCGAGTCTAGTTGCAATTTTATCTTTTTATTTAAGATTTCAAGTTCCACATATTTCCTTATCTTGGTATTGCCTTCGTCATGCATCCTAGTAGCTCTTATCCTACTAGTAGCTTTCTGTTCCTACATTGGGATGCCTTGTGCCCCAGTTTTCCACACACATGACAGTTTTTATATTCAAAACGGC
>OZ038475.1:59318679-59381179 GCA_964036315.1 Acanthosepion esculentum | reverse complement strand
AGCATAATTTTGTCTTATATAATTTGATTTTGTATATATATATACATTGTTTTTTTGTATATATATATAAATATATATATATGTGTGTGTGTGTGTGTGTGTGTGTGTGTGTGTGTGCGTCTGTATGTGTATGTATGTGTATATAACTTTAACTTAAGTAGAGCGAAGCATAAAAATCCTAGTGACCCAAGAACTACATACTTAGGTTTCAGCTTAATGGATCTTTAGGGTAAACGTATCCTGAAGATCCAGTTAGCTGAAACTTAGGTAGGATTTCATATATATACATACATATATATATATATGTGTCTGTGTGTGTGTGTGTGTGTGTGTGTGTGTGTGTGTGTGTGTGTGTGTGTGTGTGTATATAAAGAGATACAGAGAGATAGAGAGATACACACACACACAATGTATGTGTGTGTGTGTCGTTTTAAGGTATGGTACATTTATCCATTAAATTGCTCAAACTCAAGTATAGAGCTTATAAATATTAAAGTAAAACAGTTACCTAAATGCAGAACCTGTTTACTACTTAAACGCCGTGTCCTGAAAATTACGTTTAAACTTGACTCAGTCTGTCGGCAATGAACTTTAACCCCAATTGTATCTGTTAGTACAGTAAATTAACGTTCTGGTATAGTTAAAATGTGAAGATCTCTCAGGTTGATTACGTTTTACGTTAAAGGTATGTAAATTTGTTTGAAACGGGCATGTTAGTGTGCGTCTATACTTTTAGCAAATATATTTCTTTATTGTTCTCATAAATTCCTTCATTTTTAGTAAAAACGATGTAATAATAATCGAAATGTTTTATGTCTGAGCACTTTCGACTATAATTGTAGCCATTATAGTTTTCCCTGTGTTTTTATAATTTTCTTTTTTCTGGACCTAAATTATGTAGAAATACTTATTTATATTTCCATTTGTATATTATATTTCTGTAGAGAAAAGGACAATATATATATATATATATATATATATATATATATATATATATATATATATATATATATATATATATATATATATAATTGGGTGCTTGTTTGTGTGCCTCTGTGTATTTGCGTGTGCGTGTTCATATGTGTGTTTGTGCGTGTGATAAAATAATATGGTAAAATATGCATGATAATTATTTAGTTTTACGGTATGATGTATTTATGGTTAAATGGTGGCTTCAACATTGCATTTAAGCAGGATGCAGTCGATGTTGACCTCAATATCTATTCATCTTCCCACAGGGTCTCCACACGGAAGTGAATTGAGGAGTTAGTGCTACCCTGTGTCAAGTGGATGACTACTGGAAGAATATATTTCTGTTACCCGGGCATTGAACCATGCCCCATACGCAGGAGGACAGCGTCTGAGACTACAGCGTTTTCTACATCTGTCCAACTAACTCCACAGACGGCAACACTGAAACTCCCTTCATTCTTATGTATGACGGGCAGTTAAGCATTTGCCAAATAAAACTCCTTGTAACACGAAAAATGAAGTGAAGGCAAGGGTTACGGTAGCTTTCACAAACTTAAACAAGGAGACTATCCGTCGATTTTATCGAATATATTTACTCTTTAGTATTTCAATATATATTTGGGTAATTTTGGTAAAAATATTTGTTAAAATACGATGTCAGTCTTATTTACATTTTTTTCTTAAATGAGACAACAATTTCTACCAGGCACCATATACATACATATACACACACACACACACACACACACACACACACACACACACACACACACACACACACACACACACACACACACATATATATATATATATATATATATATATATATATATATATATAAGAGACATACATCTATATATGTGTATGTTCTTGTGAGTAGGTATGTGTAACTCTATACATCTTTACAACTCTTTTATGGACACTAGTTTTTGTCAGTTTAAATATATACACGTTTTGATAATGAGCTTTAAGAGTTACCGAACTTAAACACCGATATTGTATGAATCGAATCACCGACTACACACATGCTCCATAAAGATGTCTCATATCGATCGGACCTTAATTTACTTTTGTGCCAACATATGTGGACGTACAGACGTTCAAGTGTCTCTGTCTTGAATATATGTTTCGACGTTGGATATCGATTTCACATTTTAGTCATTGATTGAGATATTTATAGACTTAACCTCAAGTAGGGAAGGTAACACATAATAACGCAAAGCCTGACATTACCCACTCAATCCTCGGTGAGTTCAATAAACGGCGATGTGTAACCTTCAAGTGAAAGTCGATCCGGAAACTTTATTTTTTTTATTTATTTCAGCCCATTTCCAATCGACCTTTCGGCTGAGGCTTCAGAATACGCCGACTGCACCTCAGCAAAGTCGTAAGAGCCCCACTCCACAGTGAAGTTACCTTTTCGCCGTGAGTGGCGCCCAGTAATATCTAGAGAGGGCGTCCTGGTGTCTGAGCTCTCCAGAAGGCAGTGTAACTTCTGATTCCAAACGCACTCTATTGGCCTTGACTCGGACTAGACGGTAAGTCGGAGAGACCCGATCCGATGAATCGACTGGTCATTCAAACCCTAGATCCTATAACGATATTAATTTTTGCATTACTTTATAACTAAATAAAGCATGTTCCAATATCTTGAACCGAATTTAAATGCGAATTAACTTCAAGGGTCTAATGATTTTTTGCTTTTTCTTTCAGTTTTGGCGGACATTTTAGCGATATTATTTTTCACACATAACTGCCATGACTTAAATAACAATATACAGTAGAAAAATAATGAAAAAATTTTTTCCTTCAATAACACTGATTTATTTACTGCTTAGTTTGATCCGCCTCAATGAAACACCGTTATATATAATCCGTCTTAATGAAACACCCATTATATATAATCCGTCTCAATGAAACAGCCTTTAGAATATCCAAATATGCATCGGGATAAAATATCATCCCTATACAATTTATAGGCGTATAAAGGTGATGGTTAAAGGTCGACCTATTTGAAGAGATCTAGATTTAGTTATGGTTGTGAAAATGCCAGTTTGTACACTTAACGCTAATTTGTACGTTTAACGGGTGCTCAGAATCTTTCTCGAATAAGTGTATATTGGTTTATGTAGACCTGACCTGTTAAGGCAACTAGGTTTCCCGCTTGACACGTCCCACTCTCAAGTTCGGAGGTCGGCGCGGATCACAGTCAGTAAATCTTTATACACAAATATGAATATTCAAAATAAAAATGCCAAATATCTTTCAGACTCTGATGCTGAAAAATAAAAGAATACAGACTTTCCAAGATTTCTTGTGCTACCTTCCCTAGCAAAAACATCGCTGGCAAAACATTCCCTTTCTTGATTGAAAAGTTAATATCCAGTAGGCATAATGCTAAAAGAGTTAGAAAGTTGAAAGGTGCCAATTCGCTGGTTGAGGTAAGAAAAATGAAACATGCAGAAAATATAATAAAGATCAAGGCCTTTCTTAATATAAAAAATAAAGCCTTTCCTCATACAAGACAGAGTACTTCTAAAGGAATCAATAGAATTGAAGAGTTGTGACTGGCCTTCGTGCCTTAGGAAGCCAATCGTCAGCGATTGCCATAGAATTTCAGTTAAAGAAAAAGGGTAATAAATTAACTGTCACATATATCTTAATGTTGTCAAACCTGAAATCACCCCACCAAATAAAAATAAGATATAATATTTACGAGTGGAACAATATATTACTGCTCCACTATGATGCATTAGGTGTCCAAAATTTGGGCACCATATGGTAGCCGCAGGAGTCGCCAAACATGAGGGAAATATGGCCAAACTGATTCACAATGAGATATGATATGCTAACTGCCAGGAAAGCCATCCAGTATATTCCCGAACATGCGATTTCTGGAAAAAGACAGGGAAATTTTCGAAGTAAAATATAAAAGAAAAATCTGATATTCAGAAGCAACGCAAGTCGTAGAAGGTTACATGAAAGGCCCTTCCTACAAAAAAATAACAGAAAATAAGTTTATAAATAATGCCGGTCATCCTGACAAATACAAAGCCCTCATTGAGAAACACTTCCGCTTTGGACTAAATGATTTACTGAAATTTCAAACTTACCTAAAAGACTGTATTCCAAGGAAATGTTGCAGTTTAAACCGCAAAAGAAGGACAATGAAAGAACTGAAATAATAATTAAAAAAAAGACATCTCAAACACAAAGAACTCCTACCAGAAATACCAAATCTCCAACAAAAAGGTCACAACGATCGCTTATACGTCCATCAAAATCCAGGAAAGACAGACTGAAAATATTATCTTCAAAAAGAAGGACTACGAACCATGGTAAAGCCGGATATACACAGCGACCAAATTCCTACGCAAAACCCAACTAGAAATGTTGGAGGTGGAAAGCCAGGACTCTCGAAAGACTACATCCTCCAAAATGAAAACCAGGCAAAAAAGAAATCCATACCACATAAGCTAAAGGGAGAAACGTTTAAACAGCCATGCATAAGTTAATTCAATGGAACTGCTGTGGAATGAAGGCAAATATAACTGAACTGATTCTGTTAATAACAGACCTGTCATCCGAAGCCTTCAGGAAACATTTGTTAAGCAAGGTGAGAAAGTGAATGTAAAAGAATATCATCAATACATCTATATAAATGAAATTGATCTATTTGCATCTGGCGGTAGATGTGTTCTACTTTGGGACGATGTATCCCAAATAAAATAAAATTTACAACTACTTCTCAAGCGAATGCTTTTACAGTGACTCTACATAGGTCACTAAACAATTGCTCAGTATATATCCCACCGAATAAACAAGTATATGAAGATGAAATTCACGAAATTATACGGTAACTCCCCGTACCTATTATAATAATAGGGTATTTTAAATGTAACAAGACCATATGGGGCTGTAAATACCCTAATCAAGAGGATTGTACGTTAGACACTATTATAAACAACAATTATTTATATACTTATAACGATGATACATGACTTACATAGATCCATTTAATAGCAGCTATTCTGCAATTGATTTATCTATATGTGATCTATCAATCTATATAGATTTCCCTTGGAAGATTCTGGTGGACTCATGCTGTACTGATCACTTGCCGATTGTTCTGCAAATTTAAGACATAATGATAAAAATCCATTCCGTCTGAAGTTAGCAGGAGCTAACTGGGACGAATTAAAAAAAAACAATGTTCTGATAAACTAGCTGAAGGCAAATGCATCAAAGACTTAAAAGAGTTTACGGAAATCCTTATATTTATAGCAAAGGAATGCATTCCAAAAACTTCAGTAGAATAAACGTAATAGACCTTGGATAAATGATGGGTTTAAGGAAGCTGTCAGGCTCAAAAGAAGAAAATAGTAGACATTGCATCACCATTTGTGACATCGTCTGTTACTTCAATACCATAGTACGAACAGACATGCCAATTAATATATTGTTCTCGCCTTTCATTCTAGTAATCTATTGTTTCTCAAAAAGGACAGCGCAATCTCATATTATGTGATCAACATTTTCATCAAATTTAAGCCATAAAGGACGTGTTGCATTTGAGTCAACTTTGTTGATTGTGGCCTTGTAGTTACTAGTTGGAAGACATTGGTCTAATGCTTCCGTAATAAGGCCTTCTGTCTACCTCTTAAATTTACTTCTAATCCATTGATCAGTTTGGCGAACATCGATATATGATTCATTTAGTCGCCCTCGGTATTTTCCGTAAAGGGTTTTGAACTATATAATTGTGCAAGACTCTTCATATAAGCAGCTTTCGGAAGTTTTCTTTGTTGCAACTGTGGGGGTTCAGGATATTTGTCGTCTTGTGTATCTTTTACATCTAAGGATTTTCGTATTCCTTGGAATTGTTTAATGATGGAAGTATACTTTGCACTCTCCTGCTTGAGCGCAGCCTTCAGATTCTTATCTCGTGACGTTCTAAATATTTTACTACCCCCATTATTGATATTGAATGAGTTCTGGTTATTCAGCATTTTAAGGGAGGTATACTATTTCAACATCAGCATTTGGTTGGCGCCCACAGTATTTAGTCAGTAGCTTGCGTACTTTGGAATCAATGATTGCTATATCACGAAAGTTCCATTTCATAACCCCAAAGCCACAGATAATGCCAGCGAATCCATGCGTCTATTCTCTTCACTGAATTCATTTGTAACTGAAACGTATCAAACGTACCCTAACGGTAGCATTATTTTTTTATTTTTTCCTTCATTTTTGCGTGTTCTATGCAATTTCATTTTTGTATAACTAAGTATGTGTAGGCTTCCTCTTGTAGAATCGTAATGGAGGTGTAGATGCCTATCTCTATATTACTATATTTTACAAATTTCCCTGCATCACACCTTGCTATAGCTCAGTTTTACAGGCAAAATTATATTCCGGAATCATCACAGATTTCCTTTAGTATCTCCAGTAGGCATTTATGATCGTTGTCTTTTTTCTCATATAGAAATGTTGTTTAATTCTATATTTTCAGGTTTTGTAGCCCTGTTTGAATCTTTAAGAAACTTGGGCAGAGGGAAAAGTGCAAGACAAAAGCGGAACGGGGAAAATGAATCCATTTAGCATGACCCTAGATTGATGCTTAAATAATTTATATTGATATAGACGTATCTGCTGCTAAGTATGAAGTATATAACCTTATCAACTCAAATTATGTTCAAGAATTCTAAACGTTTTGTATTTGGTATATTTTTTATAGTAGATTGTCTGTATTATACGTTTCAGTAATTTAGATTACTCTAATCAATAAATGTTTCATTATTTCTCTTGTCTTTTAGATATTGTTCTGCGTTTATGAAAAAATTCTCCATAAAAACTGGAGATCTGAAGGATTTCGTGGAAGAGATTGGATGAAAGACTGTCAACTAAAGGAAAGGCTAATTAATCCGAAGAAAACATCACTTGCTTTTATTCAGCGAATCTCAATGATTCTCCATACAAAATAGAGTGATATTTTAATTTTTTTCTGGGATATTCGTGAATTTCTTTGAATGGAAATGATCCTCGAATTCAGTAAGCCCTAACTTGCAACCATCAAGCCTATTCCTGTTATTGCTGTCAGGGAAAATAGTTATTTATAAAGGAAAGGACAACTACTGCTGTTTTCTTGAATTGGCACACTTCGATTTTCCACCGATTTCCGAGTTTTAATCACAGCAAAACGAAACAGCACGCTTTCTTTTCTACCTGCCCACGTCCTCTGTTTTCCCCTTCTCTTGACATTCGACGCATTGGCAAATCAACAGTTTTGTTTGAGGCAGGAACGAAAGTCTTTTATTTTTCATTTGGTCTCAAGAATATTAGATTTTCGTTTCACCCTCTTTTTTTCTGCCACCGTTCCGACATTTTACAACTGTTTTCCTCTCACATTTCCAATCACAATTCATTTTATGGATAACGCAGACTATCGATCTCAGTTAATGATTCATATACTTGTTTTGATCAACATCATCATTATCATCATCAAAATCGTCATTGTCGTCATCATCGTCATCATCATCATGATCATCATCACCACTATCAGAAATATAAATAATTAAAATTCAAGAAAAAACGAAATATTTTTCTTTCTACTGAATAAATATTTCGTAATAAAGAAACATTTAAAGATAAAAAAATAACTTATTAAAATAATCGTCATGAAAGTTTGTTAATATTATCCATTAATTCTTTGGGAAGAATTTCTCATCTTTATAATATTTATTTAAAAAAAGAGAGACAACAGTAAAAATAGGCGAGCCCAGTGTCAAGTTACGGTAGGTTAATGCAACAATCATCAGTAAAATTCTGCTACGTACGTATGACATTTTAGTTCTGATTTCGGGAGTTTGAAATTACAAACTAGTATCAAACTTATGTATAATAAACCTAACGAAATTTGCGGGATCAAGCCTGGGTAAGTAAGTGCCAAAATCAACAAAGTCTAAAGGGAAGATTATATTGACTTTCTGAGAATGAAATTTTACATCTGACACCTTGGCTGTGAAACATTTAGGAATAAGAAGAGATTATACTGTTAGATCTGATATAGCATTCCTGTAGATATTTACATATGTACGCGTAATGTGACATAGCACAAGGTGAAGAGTGCATTTTATTGCGTTAGAAACGTAATTATATGTACAAAAACGATTAGATCATTGGGAAAATGTTTTAAAATAGTGATACAAATTTGTGAGAGAAAATTAAAAATAAGAGCTAGAATGAATTAATGATTACTTACAAGATTATCACATAGGGCTGATTTTTTTATTATGCTACGAGTGCTATACTCTGGTAGAAAGTATAATCTTACAGAGATCACAAGTTTTGGAAATTAAATATATTCTGATGCCTAAAGATATAATAATGAACTTCTGATTTATTTAAATATTTGTCAAAACAAAAATAAATGTCAGCTATTTAAAGATGATTATTAACAAAATATCGTTTGGAATACTAAAATAACACTTTCTATAATAAAATACATTTATTCTCTCTCAATCTTTCTCTCTCTCTCTCTCTCTCTCTCTCTCTATGTATATATATATATATATATATATATATATGATTATTTTCTTTTTAAAAATACCATTACATCGCAACACAGAAAATTTAAATATTTCAAAACGGAAACTAAATTTATAAATATAATTATTACAAATAAAATTCAAATCCATAGTCACGCTTGCTTATCAAGCGATGTTAGGAATAAACATTCAAAGAAATTTGCTTAAATCGTAAACGCAGGCAATATTGATATTATATATTGTTAAGGTTAAGGAAAATCTATTTTAATTTATGGGTGTCTGGGTTTTAATTTCGCTATATAGCTTATGCATCCAATATATGTTACTTACAAAGTCAGCTTAAGTTTATGTGGGGTGGGGGTGTCTGCTAACAGTCGTATACTTCCGTTATTCAGTGAGTCAACTGGGTTTTCAATGATAAAGTAAATTGGTGGCATTTTTCTTCATTCATTCTATTATATTTTATTCATTAATTATATTTTGCTCTACAGTTTGTATCCAGCACCGTTTCTTTTAAATATAAATAACTGCTAAGAACACCGGATTATAAATCTTACTGTTCTTTATATATATATATATATATATATATATATATATATATATATATATATATATATATATATATATATATATATATATATATATATCGTTAGTTAGTTTGTTTACGGAAAACTAGATAATCCGTATGGGTAGACACTAGGAAGATTAAATCCAGAGAGCTCAATGTAAATCAGAGCTAATAATTTAAATAAAAATAAAAACAGACCATTTTAAGGTTCCATGTAATAAATTATTTCACCATGGCCCTGATGATCCGGGGTCCTTTAATTTATTACATGGAACCTTAAATTGGTCTGTTTTTATTTTTATTTAAATTTATATATATATATATATATATATATATATATATATATATATATATATATATATATATATATATATATATATATATATATATATATATATATGTGTGTGTTTATTTATATATATATATATATTTATTATATATATATATATATATATATATATATATATATATATATATATATATATATATATATATATATATATATATATATATGTATCTATATATATGTATATTAATATATTATTATAACAAACTACAGTTTAATTACAAAGCCTGTCTCGTAACGTATTAAATTATTTATATGAAAAATCAAACATTGATATTTTCTGGATGAACCGCTACACTGCCTGAGATTATCTTGCCAAGTTTTCCTGAAAGGTAATAATAGTCAATATCATTAATGTTTCAAAGGGTTTGATTTCAATTGATTACCTAGATACGAATCTATAAAGGGAAAAGCAGCAGCAATAGTCGAACTTTAAAATTTTATGAAAATTATGGGGCAAATGCTTTTCTTATCTATTAACGAAATGCTGTCGAAAAATTAAGCTTTCTTCAAGTATTAGTAAAGTTGATTTCTAAAAGTAACGTATACGCACTTAAAGATTCGTGGGCTGTATTCAGGATGTATTCATCGTAATTACTAAAGAAATAAAATATATTTTTTTGAATATTTATTGCATTACTATCCAAATTAAAATAGATGAAATAATTCAGACATTTTTTTTATTTTCAAAGAATAAATAGTCGACACTGTACATATTTAAAAATAAAAGTAATTCAATATTGATTTAAAATGTAATGAAAAATATAGTTAATGTAGATGCATATTCAACGAGGGCATATTCGCTTAGATTTTTTGAACCGTTCTACAAAAAGACTGTGTGATCATCTGGAACAATTCAAGTAGTTTCCTTTCCTCTAATTGCATTGTTTATTTTTAAAATGTTATACCTTTCGATCGACACATTTCTTGTTGAGTGACAGTTTTATATGTCAGCTGAATTTTTGTTTTCCTCTCTGTACACTAAAGGTACGATATAACTGGATTTATTGGCTGTTGGAATCTCCAGAAATTTGTCAATAAATTGGTTAAAAATACAAAAAAACGCCATTTAATTTAATCGTGTATGGACCTGTAAAGAGACGTTTGTCTAAGAATTCCACGCTAACATGTGTTTGTTATATCCTGAATGAGATATAGGAATTTGAATAGGAATACATTTTCTTTTAAGAAGTAGAATTTGAGAAGATCTATTGGAGGCACACAGCTGTCATTTTTTTGGTACTGAAGTAGGAAAGTTATTGTTCCTCTGTTTTACCAATTAGATTAGTTATGTCATATCTGCAATCAGTCGCTTCCTTTTGCGCCTCCGTCCATTGCATTATAGAATCGTTTTTATATTTTCATTATCCTATCTCTGAACAATACACACACATACGCACAAACACACACATATACATATATATATATATATATATATATATATATATATATATATATATATATATCGCACAAACACACACATATACATATATATATATATATATATATATATATATATATGTATGTATATGTATGTATGTATGCATGCATATATATATATATATATATATATATATATATATATATATATATATATATATATATATATATGTGTGTGTGTGTGTGTGTGTGTGTAATTGAAAGAGAAGAGGGAAGTCGCAAACGTTTGAGGTTATAATGTAGATATTTTAAATATATATTATACTTTTTTTCCATAATTTTGCGACAAATATTTCCATTCTCGCTAACTTCATCTGGCAAAAATGGGTTATATCCACATATTTAAAAGGAATTAATTCTCATTCTGTTTTCCGACGTTTAACTACTGTGTAGTAGTAATCTAAAATTGTCTTGGACTTGTGGAGAAAATATTCTTCTGCGTAAAACAATTAGGATTGGTCAAAGAAATGGCAAAGGCAGGAGGTTTTTGTTTTTATCGTTTTATGACCTATGTATGTTTTTAAATCTCTATTTTTGTGTATTGTGCGTGCGTGTGCGGTCTTTCTAATATGTGTATATATATTCCTCCCCCTACATATATAATCATTTATTGTAAATAAATAAATATATATATATATATATATATATATATATATATATATATATATATATATATATATATATATATATATATGTAACGAGTGACTAATCGTATTAATAAGAGATCTCATTCTCTAAATATAATCATTTATATATATACAACTATATATCTGTCCATCTGTCTTTCTATCTACCTATCTATCTATCGATCTATATATTTATATATATTTATGATTCATATTTCCTACACAATGCACAATTTTGTAAGCATTCTGTTTTGTCTAATTTTTTTCCCTAAAGCAACTGTGTGCATGTAAAATAGATGTGCCTAATAATTTAACACGAGAAAAGTACAAATGCTCACTATCAAATATACTGTCACAATTTATACTTTATGGAAACATTTTAAATTAATATGAACTGGTAATTTTCATGTAAAATAATTATATTTCTCAGTAGTGCATGTATTAATATATGGGTGCTTTTCCTGATTTAGGATGAATTGCTACAATATATCATTAGCAAGGTATATATTTCTCAAACATATTTACAAATTATCCAAAGAGTAAACACTCTTCTGTATCTTACAAAAGTAAAATAATGCATGTCATATATGTGTGTGTATATATATATATATATATATATATATATATATATATATATATATATATATATATATATATATATATATATTTATGCACACACAAACACACCCAATATCTTGCATATATTATTGCATATTATTATTTTGATTTTATAAGGATCTGTAGATATATAGCAGGAACACCGGACCACATTTGTCAGCAATATTTAAGCAAAGGGCGAATTGTATAATTATAATAATATAAAAGTGATTTTCGAAAGCACAACACAGAGAAGCCATTTCCTAGCATCAGACCTTAATTTGTGCACTTCATGGCAACGGAAATAAGTAGGTCCGGTAAGGCGCAAGGAATTACTCGTTTGGATGTTACCATCAAGTATGCTGATGGAAGATTAAATCGATTCTTTAAAGCGTTTAAAATATTTTATTTTTGTTTTGGACGCGTTAAAATTAACAAGTCATTCCTTGTTCCAGTTAACAACAAATATTAAATCCTGATTTTGGACAACAGACAAACTGACTTTATCTAACTGCACAGACATAGGAACCGACGATATCAGTAAGTTCGTTTGTGAAAATTAGGTGCAACATGGCTGCAATGATGCCTGCATTAAAGTAATAAAATCTAGAAAAAATGGCCGTTCAAGTCCACTTTCATTTCGCTGTTCAATAAGAAAGAGTGAATCAGTTAAACATTCATCCACAAAAAACATAATCTTTGAAATTGTGAAAAAAGACAAATAGACAAAAGTACGCAAAATGCTTTAAAGATAACCAAACAAAAGCCCAAACTTCAACATTCATATCTGAAGTTTGATAGTCTCCTTCATCAATAACCTTTAAGACATCAGTGTTTCTTATCTGAAAGAAGACTTAGTGATGTGAGATGTTTAACAAATTCACACTTCAATATCTGTCTATATTTCTGAGATGAGGCATTATGTACATTATTTACATTATTCGGACTATTGTCCTAAACTTTGTCTCCATATTTATTACAATGTTTCGGCCGTTGTACGCTCCGGTCTTCTTCAGGTGGTTGGAATGTCGAACTGAACCCTTTATTTCGCTCACTGGGGTAGACTGTTCTACTTCCACGTGCCATGTATAATCGATGCCAGTTAATTTTCCCTCTGAAAGTTCTCCACTGCTTTAAGCGGATATTGAACTCACCCTCTTTGGGTCCTGTCACTGGATCTAACCAACGCCTTTATACACAGTGCCATGTGTCTGTGTATGAATTTCTAGGTATTATAAACCTAATGTCTTCAGCAACCATTTTTACCAGTGCTCATATTGCAATTTTTGCTGTTATCAAAATATATTTTTACCAGAGCTCATATTGCAACTTTGTTGTTATTATCGCTTTTCTCTGGCACTCCTTATTACTGGTTCTCATAATGTATTTATTTCTATGCTTTGTCGGCTCAGGTGATTTTTGTGGCCTAGCATATGTGATGATACCTTAAGTTTACGAATTTTCCAATGGTGTTCCTCGTCTATGATCTCAACCTGATTCCACAGAGGGCGGTGATCTCCCTTCTCTCTCCATATGTGGTCAGCCACAACTGATTTTTCCATTTCCCCTCGTGTTACAGCTTTCTGGTATTCTTGAAGCCTTACCTTGAGGAGACGGCCTGTCTCACCTTTATATTTATTTCCGCAGCTGCACGGGATAGCGTACACACACTTTAGTCATGTTCTCCTCTATGGGGGGGTCTTACTCGGTAGAGATATCTGCGAAATGTTGTCAAGCTTTTGAAGGTTGTCCTGATGTTATATGGACCGCTGATCCTTTGTATTTTCTCTGATAACCCCTTCACATAAAGCAGGCAGACTGTTTTCTGAGTGTTGTTGTCCACCTCCTCCTCCTCTTGTAGCCGCCTATCCCAGTTTTGAGGGGCTGCTGCCATGTACCCAGGGTCGTTGTTACGTTGTAGAGTACTACTTATACTGACCAATTCTTTATCTAATATCTGTGGGTCGCCACTTATGATTTTTGCTCGGTGTTGTAAGCAGCGGACGATTCCTTTCTTTACGCTGTATGGATGGTGGGAGTTGAAATTGAGGTACTGTCAGGTGACTGTCGGTTTACGGTATACGGATGACTTGGACCCATGCTCTGTTCGAGATATTAGAACATCCAGGAATGGGAGTGTGTTGTTGCTCTCTTTTTTTCTATTTTGAACTGTATAGAATTTACACTTCATTAGAGCCTCTAGTAATTTACCAGAAAATGTAGAATGTCGAAAATTCTTAAAGACAGGAACGAGAGAAGAGAATATAGAACAAGCAGGAAAACAAGAAGCAGCCCAAAAATTATTGTACATTTTAGAGAGAACATGAATTAATTCGGAAGCATATTTCATAATGCCTGATGCAAGCTTACCAACTAGAGTATATCCTTTGACGGATATATATATATATATATATATATATATATATATATATATATATATATATATATATATATATATATATATATATAGATATATAAAATGCTGTGTATAATGGGACGTTTTATTACGAATTATTTCATATAAATATGAACGTTAAATTTTCTAAACAGGGAAATTTATTCTATAATGCTATTTATTGCAACAAACTGCTTGCTCTAAAAAATTTTTGATAATTATGGATAGAGGCTTCACCACACATATTAAATGGAATATCTTCTGTCAATTACGAACTCCCAACAATTTCAAAAATAGATGCAATCTATGCTTACGGAAAAGTCCTAATAATTAAATGCAAAATACAGGCTAACTTTTGAAACAAAGATATGAAATGATTTTAAAGTGTCGACATGAAAATAGATTTATATTACTCTAAAATCATTTACTTTGCGGGTAATCCTATGTTGAGTGGGGTTGTTAATTATATATATGTACAAGCATATATCTGTGCATGTTTTATATGTATGTATGTGTATATGCATTTGTATGTGCTTCTTGGACGTAGATATGGGTCTGCAGATGGATTTGCTTATTTATGTGATTATCATGCAGATGCCTACATCATATATATCGTTTATTATCTTTACCAGATTTTTTTATAATTTTATTATTTGTAATTATCTATTATTATTATTATTATTATTATTATTATTATTATTATTATTATTATTATTTTCATATATTTTGTTTTATATATATATTATATTTTTATGTTTCATTTATTAAAGTATATTTGTGATTATTATTATATTTTATTGTTTTAAATATTTTTAATTTCATTATTTTTATTATCATCATGAACATTTTATTATTAGTTAATTTTATACAGATAGATCTATATGTGTATATATATTTGTTTTGTTATATATATATATATATATCTGAGCATTTGTAAATATATATACATATGTAAAAATATATATATATATATATATGTATATATATATGTGTGTGTGTGTCTGCGCCTGTGTTTGTGTTCCTGTTTGTTCTTGTTATATATATATATACATACATACATATATATATTTATATAGATATATATTATATATATATATGTATGTATATACATATATAAAGATATATATATATATATATATATATATATATATATATATATATATATGCATGTATATACATATATAAATATACATATATATATATTTTTTATATATATATATACGGATATGTAGGATATTTTTTCTTATATTTGTTGATAATAATATATCATTTTCTTATAAGTATATTATATTTTTATTGATATCATTTTTATTACGATGTGATGATTATATGATGATGATCATCATCATTAAATAGACGCTATTTTAGCCCTTTTGTATGAAATCTTTATTTGACACATAGTAATCTGTTTTAAATGTAACCTTCCTATCTCTTTACCTTCACTTACCAGTTATACTGACATTTTTTTCTGTTATCTGTCTTCAAAATGTAAGCTGCGAAAGAAAACTTTTAGAGGTTAATTTATTTTTAGTATTTTTTATCTTGTGTTATATATTTTTCTTTTTTTAATTTTTTATCTTTGTATATAGCTCTGTCTGGGATATATAGATTATATTTCATAAACTATAATCGGTCTGATGAGAGGAATATGCTTGTATTCATCGAAATAAATCTATTACTGACTATGAATTTCTAAGTTTTTTTCTTAATTATTTTTATAATTTTCTTTGTATCATACATTGAACACTCATATAGATTAAAAGTCCTCTTTTGGATAAACACTACTTATTACCATTTGGTGTTATATTACACACACCCACCCACACACACACACATAGACACATATATATATATATATATATATATATATATATATATATATATATATATATATATATATATATATATAGAGAGAGAGAGAGAGAGAGAGAGAGAGAGAGAGAGAGAGATAGATAGATAGATAGATAGATAGATAGATGTTTTTTTTTTCATTTTTGATTGATAGATGCAAATAGCAATATATACTGAAAAAGTAACGTAAGTTTCGAAGACGGATGATCTTCGTTGAAATCTTCAAACTTCATACGATTGAAGTCATTTTTAACTATTGATCAGGAAATGTAGTTTCATGCAGATGAAAGTTTAAGCAGATGAAGTAATTATTTTATTTTAGTGTGAAAATAATAAATGTAGACACAAAATGGAACCTATTTAAAAAAGTAATTACTAGCCCACCTGAAAGTGTATTTAAATATCAGTCATTTTCTGGTTATATTCTAACTAGTGATATTACATTTTATGTATAAGTATGTTTGATACAAGTGGTTTCTCACACCTTCACACATTTTAAAATATTGTAATTATTATAGTTGTATTCTCAAATGACGAGATTCGTTTCCTGCTGGGTTTTTTCTCATTAAAATTCGTGTGTTTTGTTATTGACTTATTGCATTCAATTTCAACGTTTTATTTAATATTTTAATTGGAAAAAATGTTGATCGGGAATGAAGGAACATTTACTGAAATTAATATCCATGCATTTACAAATGTATACCAATTACTAGAAGCATTTTGTGACCGTCGGTTGTGTATAAGTGTTTTAAAATGTTCAGATTCTGTGGTGATTCGAGGTTATTTATCTTTCTCCAATTTTTAAATTGATACTTGCTTTAATATCGTTTTTATTGCGTGTCGCGTTTTCATGACCAATAAATCGTCGCGCACGTTCACAAAATTTTATTGTTAGTATGTTATTGTTTTGACAGGACATATATCGTCAATGTGTACGAAATTTAAACAGTGAATATTTATAATGGAATAAGAAACATATCGATCATATACTTGGCAAAAAATGAGTAATGTCCATAATAATGGCAGATATTAATGTGAATAGTAGCAAAGCAGTCTGGCAAGTTGATATTGTAATAACGATAATGGCAATGTCAACCTTACACGATTTCCAGAAATTAATGTCTTGTCTCTTTCCATTTCTCCACATATTTTCCTTTATTATATCTTAATTATTATGATTTCTTTGGAAAGATAGTGGAGTGCTTTCCCGGTGCTCTTCCCCATTGTTTGGACTTCGGTGTATTCCTTCCATTATACTGTATGTCACTTGTAGTTACAGAACACAGTCTATTCTACTATATACCCCTTAGAAGAGAGTGGAGTATATTCATACTTTTCGAAATGCCATAATTATTTTGAAAGCTTCAGCATAGATCTTACGCCAACATCAGGTTGAAACAGCGGTTCCAGTTAGATAACAGAAACTAAGAAACATCGAACTGTTCAGTACCTAGAAGTGTGGCCGCTAACGAATAAAAGGTTTTGCAAGCTTGGATATGCAATTGCTGTAATGGATAATGGCTCTAATTTTGAATTGGAGAGCCGAGTTCCAATTTCAGTTGGGTTCCTTATATACACATACGTGAAAATGCCTATGGGAAATGTATTAATTCACCTCTTCTCCCCCAGCTATGGTGTAAATTATTAAGACTTGTGTCACTAAAAATCGTTAATATCTAAAAAAATATCGCTTACAGCATATTTGGATTTGGCTGTTAAATAACCCGTAGAATTAGTTATGGCGCTGTTATATAGGATTAAAATGTCGCTGCCGACACTTAATTTTGAACATAGATTGCCAGTGAGTAAACACAGGCGAACCCAATATTGAATTAAGTGGACCACGTGACCATAGAGGAAACGCATAAGTAGAATGTTGCGTTACGTCTAATGAATCGTCAGTTCTCTTCAATCGGCTATTACCATTCGGACCGCTGTTTCTATTTTACCCTCTGTTACTATACGATCACCATTTCTAATCTATCCTCTATTACTATACGGACCACTATTCTCATTACTATTCGAGTGATTATTATCGAACAATTACTATTAGTGCGAGTGCTATTAGAAAGCGCCTGACACCAATATTGTTTAACTATAGTTGTATCTGCGATTACAAAGTTTCTACTACAACGAGCATTACGAAAGTGACAACGAGTATTCTTTGGCATTACAAAAGTGGCAACGAGTGTTTGTTGACATCACAAAAGGCGCTAAACCAAAAATTAATCATAGGTTAACAATTAACTGTACATCAATTGATATTTTTTCTAAAATTATAAATGAAATGACAACAGTGAAGAACAGGCAGCAATAATTCGATATTCCTTGTAATACGAAACAATGATAATAGGAATGTTAGCATTTCCTGATGAGGATCTATTTGCCATTCATTGAATAAGCAGCCTGTACGACTGTGCTTTGAAAATTATCAATTTCAGCAGCTGATATTACTGATTGTTGTATTGATGTTGATTTTTAAAAATTAGTTTAAAGTAATTTGCAACGTTAACATCTTTATGATGTGATTATTCTCTCTTCGTGTTATATGCAATATTCATTTTAGTTATTGCTCTTGCTGAGAAACCTCATGCTATGTGGTTTCTGCTATTTGGTACAGTTACTTGTTTGTGGTTCTTTAACACTAGTCCACAATATTTAGCGAAATGCCGTAAACGTCAATAACCACAGGCTTCACAAGGCATTTTTAAACATTCATATGAGAAAGCCGACAGTTTAGATGCCTCTGAACTAGTCTGGCGCCATGCACGCCATACATATCAAAGTCTCGATCTGAAGAGGATTTTACAAGCAGTATTTGACATTTCAATTCAAGGTTTCACTGCAGGATCAATTTGCGGTACTGGGAGAAAGTATTTCTGTGCAAATTAATAAGAATTCTATAAGAAATTCATTTTGATGGGTCAAATATCCAAACATCCCAATTCTTGCTTAGAAGAGAATTATACATAATATAGGACAAGAATGCTGTTTTATATTTCAAGATAAAGGAGTGAAATGGTGTTTTTTTTCTTCATCAGAATGTGTTTGAAGCGCACGAACAAATGCAAACATATCGATATTTCTCTTTCATACATTACACAAGGCTATGTAACAGATTAGAAGAAGAAAAGAAACCTGGGAAATAATTTATTTAAAATGGAGCCTTTTAGAGAAATACGCAATCTCTACTGTGATCAGTTTAATTCAGGGGATATAATTTTTTCGAGAATATACACTAATAGAATGAGGCGATCAACAAATATGCTTATTCTTACCGGGATTTCTAACGTGTTTAATGAGAGGATACAAACAGTACCTGAAACAGGCTGTATATTATTGACGAACGTGTTCTTAAGAACATAATAAACGCACTTTTTATAGACAAAGAAATATTGCTGAAAAAGAGATTAGCAAATGTGGTAAAGGGGATCGATAACAAGGAATTCATCCTTGAATATAAAAAAAGCACAATATAGTTTTGTCAGATGGAAAACGTTCAACATTTTCTGGTACTTATTATGGAATGTATGTACGAGGATTAAAAGACAAGCGAAACTATGATGCATGAATATGAAGTCCAGAAATCGCGAAATTTTTAATTCAGAAACTTGGAGAAATCGGTAAGTTTTCAATGTTTCAATAGAAAAAAAAAATTTAGAGAAACGTGTACGGAACAGCTACGTCATGTGACATTTCCCATATAACAATGAGTGTTGGACAATTTCTTCATAGATTAGTAAGAAATTGATCACAAGAATTAAGTTCTACAAATAAATTCTATGCATACCTTGGAGTAATGAGTACATTTTAAGGAGTATTGAAATACAAATGAAAGTACCCACAATTGCGATGCGTAACGAGGAAAGAGGCTTGATGATTTTATCACTAGCAAGATGTACTGAATACAAGAGAAGAACAACGAAAAATTGAAATATCTAATTTAAATGCCGGAGTGAAATAATGATCGAAATAGGGCAGGGATAATGTTTACTGGCAAATGTTACTCATAGCGACAAAAAAAGAAAATATAGCAGTGATATCATACACATTGAAATGACGTAGAATATACAAAAAGAAGCAGTAAATTACTTCTTAAGTAGCAGCTTATATAATCTCAGTGGATGAATATTGCCTAAACATTTCTTTGGACTAGATGATTAATTCTATGGCAGTCAATAACAATCTCTCGAGTTTTCTTGTATCTCAAAATTGTGAAATTATTCAACTTATAATCACCTATGCTCGGCAGTCGAATATATCATTATGTGAATTCTTACACCACTGTTAATTAATTTCCCCCGTTGTGAAAGAAATCAATCATGTTTTCATCAGGTAATTGCTAATTTTATTAATTCTGTTTCTGAGATCGTGCCAATTCACACTTCTTACATTGTTCTATATTTATTTCTTATATATATATATATATATATATATATATATATATATATATATATATATATATATATATATATATATATATATAATATTAGTGGTAAAATTATAAAAATATATATGCATACATACATACACATACATATATACATATATGTATATGTATAAAAAATAATTCCAAAAGGATAGAATCCAGTTAGAACTCAATGTCAAGGACAGAGTAAGGATATAATAACATGCTTAAACGCTAATATTCCATGGTCATAATTTGTTCCATTGGAATCGTAAATACGATCCAATACATCAGATCTAAAAATTAAAAAAGAAAACAGAAAAAACAACTCCGGGAATAAAAAATAAAATTTAGTGAGAGTGTATGTATGAGAGTGTCGGACGAATGCTAGAGAAAATGAAAATATGGTGGGGTAACAGACGAGAGAAGGACATGAAGGGCTAAAGATGAAGGAGGGATTAAAATTTAACAGAGAGACGTTTTAAAGAGGGGATTCAAAGACGGTTTAAGTGTATGTATGAAAATGTACTGTACGAGGTAACTATCTTCCCCGAGGAAAATAAAAACCAGAAAAAAGATATATAGGTATATCCGCAGGTGATTGGAAGCAGTGTCTATACAATCATAGATACTCTTTTAGATATAAATACCTAAAAAATCAAACTTCCTTATCCAAACACGACTGGGATCTGGTTCATAAGGGACTAACCCCACTTTTCGAATGGAGATACTTATCAAGTGCTAGAACCCCTAGTAACTTCCGTGATCGGTGTGATCTGTGCATTGCGGAAAAAATTTATTATTAAAGATTAAATTTGCTAAATCTTCGTAGTGAGATCTTCTCCATATATACACATAAAAAACGATTCAAAATATAAACACGATTTTATAACGTGTTGTCGCTTGTGACAGTTCCATCTTGATTCAATAACATCGGGCATGACATTTTAATGGAATGACTATTTTGATTATGTATATGTATCATTGTGTATGTTTATGTGATGCGCTATGTATTTAATTTTTTTATTTTATATATTTTTTATTTTATTTATTTATTTGTTTTTGTTAATTTTTATTCATGTGGTGATATATGTGTAAGCGGGCATGTAGGTAGACGTTTTCCCTAATAACGCATATGCAAAATCAGGTAGTCTTATAATATTTATATACCTAGGTATATATGTAAGAATAAGAGATAGAAACGCGTTAATCACTCAGCCGGTTATTAATATACTTAACGTTGTCATCCTCAATGTTCTTGAAGTATAAATTAATTTAATTCCACCCGTATATTAAATGTATATGGATATGGTCCCTAATTTTTTTGTTTTTTAATTTTTTGACTTTGAGAAAAAATTTTTTAGCTTTTACATTTTGATTTTTATATATAGATATGTATATGTGCGTTCATGTGTGTGTATGTGTGTGTATGTGTATGTATGAATATATATATATATATGTGTGTGCGTGCATGTGTGTATATATATGCTTATATGGATGTATGTATATGTAGGTAGATGTGTATGTAGATGTGTTTATATGTGTTTGTGCATGTTTAGTATGTATGTATACATATATATATGTATATGGGTGTATATGTACGCATGTATGCATAGTTATACGGATAGATAGAGGGATACATTGTTTATTTGTTTAGATGGGTGTGTGTATGTATTTGTATGCATATGTGTAAGGTTTTATGTATATATTGTTTATGTGTACGTATGTGTATGTCTGTATGTATATATGTGTGTAGATGTATATATGTGTACGAGTGGATGTGTATGGATGTACGTGTTATGTATGTATATGTATGTGTGTATATGTATATATGTATATTTTCATGTATATGTATATATATATATATGTGTGTGTATGCATGTATATATATTGGTGTGTGTGTACACGCCTATATGTATGTATGTACGTGAAAATATAAATATGTTATTGTGTATGTGTGTATACGTATGTGTTTTTGAACATAGAAATACAGGTCCTTGGTGGATTAGATAATCGTTATTTTTATATGTTTATATTAGATTTATAACCTGTAGTCGATATTACCTTTGTCAAATTTTCTTGATTACACAGCGGACCTTTTATAAATGCCCTTCGGTTTAAGTTCCCCCACTCGCATCTCACCCACCCCTTGTTCCTTTTCTCTCGCTCTCTCATCTTCCGCGCTTTAATATTGTATCGTCTATTGTATTTAGTGAGTATGTCACCACAAAATGTATACTCTTTTCCGGTGTATCTTTAATGTATTAGACATTTGAAATTATTGATATTTCTCTCAATTTAACCGTCTTTGACACTCCTCTTTCAAACTTCTCTCTGTTATATTTTAATCCACCCTTCATCTTTAGACCTTCCTGTCCTTCTCTCATCTGTTACCCCTCCCTATAGCTTTCATTTACTCTAGCATTCGTCCCACACTCTCATACATACACTCTCACTAAATTTTATATTTTATTCCCGAAGTTGTTTTTTCTGTTTTCTTTTTGAATTTGTAGGTCTGATGAATTGGATCGGATTTACGATTCCAACGGAATAAATTATGACAATGTAATATTATTGTTTAAGACATTTTATTATATATATATATATATATATATATATATATATATATATATATATATATATATATATATATATATATATATATATATATTGAATGTTAAAGACAACATAGTCTTACATATTTTCTTTTGAATTTTCTCATATTCTCTAATGAGACTTTTTATTTGAAAATAGTTCCGAAATACCTAATACTATGTTTGAAAGAAAAGTTGCTGCCAAATTACACACACATATATATATATATATATATATATATATATATATATATATATATATATATATATATATATATACACACACTCACACAGACACACACAAACACACACACACACACTGAGTATCAGGTTGAAACTTTTAGAAAACGCCGCCATATTTCAATGCAATTCTTTAGACCATATTAAATATAGAACTGGACTTATAGTCAAATGTAAGAAAAATGATCAGGCAATTAGGGGCATTTGTTGTGATCTGGTTTGTCTTTGCGGTGCCGAACCTCCAATGCTTATAACACTCACAGATAGTTTACGCTGAAACCAGCATTAGACGCTTATAAGCAAAGCAGATGTTTGCATGTAGAATGTTTTGCTTTTAAGCACAATGTATGTATTACTCCTGATAACAAAATCAGGTGTATAAAATTCTTTACTTTTGAAATATTTAAACCGGATTCTTTTCGTCTTTGCGTTTGAACGACGTGAATGTGTTCCATTATATAATAGTATATAAAATATCCTCTATGGTGTTTTTATTTGTTTTCTTTAATTCTGTTTGTAGTAACTTGCTATTGCTGCATAAAAATAAAACAAATAACGCATTCCTATCACACGACGCATTCGCCTGAAATTATTGTCCCAATTCTTATCAAACTTATTCGGTTTACTTGATTCAGCCACGATAAAATGTTTGTTGGGGAGTTCATAGAATGCTTATTAAAATTAAAGCAAATATGACATTAATGTTCAAGATTTCATTCAGTTCACATAAAGGAGATTTCGAACAAGATATTTGTTATCTTTTATCTTTATTCTTTAATTATATATTTATTATGATGTACATTTTCACCTGCCATTCATTTTGGGTGATTAAATGGTATTTCCGAGCTCATCCAGTATTCCAATTACCAATATAGACAACTTCGTTTCTCTACCCGTACGTTCTACTTCGTGTATCTATTCAAATGAAGTAGAGTACTTTGTGTAGATTCACCTTCGATATATCTCGTTATACTTGCTATAATAATACAGATAACATACTTCCGCCTACTTCAACACTCTCTACCCTAGTTGGATTTCAAAAATATTTTTCTGCTTGCCGTATTCATTTTAAACTTTGGCAGTCATGGCTCTCTACATTTTCCTGCCATTTTCAATTTTTAATAAATTGTCCTTTTGTTATCTATGTCATCCATTTATTCAAGTTCGTTATGTAGATTATGAGTTTTTCTCCTGTCTCACTGGCCTTCAGTTTATCCTGTGATTATCAAATTTTCATATCCACCTTTACTTTTTATATAGCTTAGATATTTTAACTGTCTCTTTCTGATATCAATTATAAGTGTCCTTTTTCCTATTTTTCTCTAAAAATTCAGCGTTGCTCACACGTTCCGTTAATGGTTTTTTCAGCATCGCTCTGTAGAAACAATTTTCTATTTCTTGAAGGCTGTTCTTCATCTGTGAGATTCTTCAGAATTCATTGTCATATGGGATACGGATAATAAATAAGAGTTCAATACTACTCTTTCGAAAAATATTTAATTACTCACTGATAATATTTCAAGTGCCGCAATAAATGTAAGCAAAGATGTCGCCTCTTTAGTTCAAACGTTTCTAATCTCTTTCATTCTGTAATCAAGTTGGACGTAGACATCGACTGAACTCATCATCGAATGACCACATTTGATCTTAAAGTGGTCTGTTTGAATTAAACCTCATAAATTTACATATATTTCATTTTCTTAGAAAATGTTCGGCTTTATTTGTACACCATTATGTTTCCTTTTCAAACCCTTTTCAAATTCACTTCCGATAAAATCACAATGATGCTGTCTTTCTATTGAGGAAGTTGGCTGCATTCAACTTCTATATAATTATATAGAATTTAGATATTAATCTCCCTTAACAAAGTGATATTTAGTCTTTATCTTTTAGCTGCCAATACGCTTTGTTGTATGCTATGAATGACAGCGATTAAATTTATCATAATAAATATATGATTAAAGAATAAAGAAAAAAACCTAATATCCTGTTCGAAATCTAATGAGAATGTAAGACTCTACCAATTTACATGTAATTTTTCTTTTGGAATCTACCTCATATTCTACAATTTTGATTTCTTGTTTTATGACTCTTTTCTTCTATTTCATTGTGAACTATGATGCAGGTTGCTACCATCAAAACATGTATATTATCTGCCGTATCCGCTAGACTTTTCGTAGCTGATTCAAAATTATTCTCAATGCTGGCAAATCTTCGACTTCTCAGATAGTTATCTTATTCCTAGAAATGTTTCAGGTTTTCTCTCAATCAGTAATATCTCTTATAATTTTCCTATATATATATATATATATATATATATATATATATATATATATATATATATATATATATATATATATATATATATATATATATATATATATATATCGTCCATGTTCATTTATTCTGTTCAATAGAATATACTTACACTATTTTCAAAGTAATTGCTAGAAGATTTTATTTACTATATTTGTTTCATATTTGTTGATGCCGGATTTATTTTTTGCCAGGACAATCACCAATAATTTCTTCATTACAAATTTTATTCGAACCATGACTATCTATTCTGCTATAATTGAAAAATATGTCTCATTCAGTTTATTTTACCTAAATAATTTTATGTCGTATCAACATTTTAAATGAGTTCTGGAAATTATCGATACTTTTATAAATTCAATGCGATTTCCAATTTGATCCCATGAATAGTAATAGAGATAAAAGAAAATATTTCAAACGTTTCATATCTTTAAAAAACGATTTTGTTAAGTATATTCCTACATAATATATACTGATATAATAAAATGAAGTGTGATATAAAGCAAATAATATTTTTCCCGACACCTGAGTTAAATTAAGCTGTTCCTTAGTAAATTATTGGGATTATTATTATTATTATTATTATTATTATTATTATTATTATTATTATTATTTCTGTATGTTATGTATCCAGCTTTGTATCTTGTAGAGCCGGGTCAGAACTATGGTCCTTAACCCCAAATTTTTATTTAATTGATAGTACTTTTCTCAATATATGAAGATCTTCCTAGTAGGGCGGTTTTCTTGACAACTTTTATACTAATGTTGCCTGAGACAATGTTAGTAAAATTGTCCATTCCTCTTCTCACGAGGTCCAGATTTACGATTACTGTTGGTACAGTCTCAGTCTTCATTCCCCACATCCTGTTAATCTCGATCTCCAGATCCTTGTATTTGGATTATTTTTCGACAATATTCGTGGATATGTTTCTCTCAGATGGTACCGCTATGTTAATAAACATGCACTTCCTGCATTTTTTGTCTTTTATGATAATATCAGGTTTGTTGGCTTCTATTTCACTGTCAGTTTGAATTGACACGTCCCAGAGGATAGTTACATCGTTATGTTAAGTAACTGTGTCAGGTTGGTGACATTCCATCGCTCAGTCGTTTCGATTTTGTGCTTCATGCATATCTTCCAGTGCCTATATGTCGCTACCTTGTTATGTCTGTGGGTATAATCATTTATTAATTTTATTATTATTATTAATATTATTATTATTAATGATCTGTTGTTTTTGCTGTTGTCAGTGGTGTCGGTGATGTTCTTGTTATTGGTGTTGCTAATATTATCATTTTATTTTCCGTTAAAAATTTGAATAATTGTAATATATTTAATACATTTTATTTTGAATGTAATTGTAATAACTTTTTAATGGATTTAATTTTAAAATATATCATCACACCAAAAGAAAAGTCTTTATTTTTTAATTATAAAGACCGAACGTTTCGGTAAGAAGATGAAAGGAATTTCTGTTTGCATTCACTAGAAGTTTATTCGTCCTCATTCTGGAGCTTATTCACAGAATGTTATTTGCACTTGAAGATTAGATTCCCGGTATTTTGCAGAAGTCTGTGCACGCCGAGAACATACTCCGATGCGAGATGTAGAACTGTGTTGAGAAAAGCGTCCATCTTAGTCGAGTCAATCAACCTGCGCCTAAAATGGAACTGAAGCCAGAAGCCTCAGTGTAATCTGTTACGAGTGGCTGTAAAGCGTGTCGCAAAGGATTGTAACTCTCCTGTCAGATGTCAATGCAATTGCACATCAGATGGGAGACTTTCAGAGAAATCCATCCCACTTCCAAGCCCTTGTCGATACTGGATGACAGAGGATCTTCTCATGTGATGGATGCAACCTGGAAAGTCTTCTGATAGGAAATGCTTCGATGGTTGAATTTACAAAGTAACGATAAATAACGATACACAGAATTATAAGTAGTCCTTCATGTTGCATTTAATACAGGAATACATGCTTACAAATATTGATTTAACTAACAATATTTGGGATATACTCTATATTATGTATAGATCTACCGCCGGTCAAAATGGGTTGAAACAAATGATATTTAGAAAATTTGAACATTAATTTTGACGTCTAAATCTGCAAAATATTCTAAGCAAAACTACTTTTAATATCTATGTCAGTATATTTAAGTTAAATGACGTGTTCATTTATTTTCTATATGTATCGGTAAAATTAGATCATAGTATATATAGCAATATCAACAGTAACAATTTTAGGGCAGGTATAAAGTCAATTTAATTCGCTATATTTTTTATAACAATTGTGATGAGCATTATATAAACCAGATATTCCACATCTCAGTTGATCCTTTTAATTTGATAAACTTTGGCATGTATTTATAATTTTTTGCTTATTTTGGCGAGTTATTTACATGCTATTTTTTCACCAACTGGAATGAAATTTCGTATTAATATTTATGTTGTCACATTCAGGATATATGCCGGAAAGATTGCAATGCAAAAAGCTGTTTTTGAAATGATTCCATACTTTATTTGAATTTTACATCTACGACATAATTAAAATAGGACTTCTAAATGTATGAAATATTGTCGAATGAAACAATTAATATTTTTAATTCCTAGACAATTTTAAAAGCATCTTAATGTTCAAAATATAAATAAATCTGCTACGATATTAGTAATGTAGACTGAAAATGGAGAATTGATACTGTATCGGGGTTGAAGCTCCTCAATTCCCATTGTCAGTACTAACAGTGTTCAAAACCATTTTACGTGGTCTTGCGTAGAAACTAGTTTTATTGAAACTTTTTTCCAACAGACGCATTTCCTACAGACGCAATAACGCAACTCTTTCGCTACTATATTGCCTATTCCAAGGCAAATATTTTGATGATTTCAGTACTTTAGAGCCACCAACGGAGATCTTTACAGTTAAGACCATGATTGCAATATCCCTATGGCTGATTCACCACAATTCCTTACGTATTTCTTTTGTATGAATAAGGTTCTTCTTCGAAAGCTTCCCCCTAAGAACAGTTAGTTTGTGGAACAATGTCCTGTGTGGATGCATACCTTTTCATAGATTCTTCACCTCTTCAAGTCCTATGTCAATAGCTATCCATCTGCCGTATAACCGAAAGATCTCTTCATGTCCCAACCCCACTTACGTTTATACCATAAACTACATTCTGTAGCCATCTACCTTGAGTGGCTTT
This sequence comes from Acanthosepion esculentum, assembly GCA_964036315.1. Taxonomy (NCBI): domain Eukaryota; kingdom Metazoa; phylum Mollusca; class Cephalopoda; order Sepiida; family Sepiidae; genus Acanthosepion; species Acanthosepion esculentum. The sequence goes on along the minus strand of OZ038475.1, from coordinate 59,352,076 downwards.
TGGCTCTTGCATTAGAAAAACCTAAATAAAAAGAAACAAATAGATAACGTGGTCAATGGGTTTTTGTGATAGTCAAATTGCCGTCTCATTTCAAATGGCATTAGAGGCATCTGAAAACGTATGTTTTGTTTTCTGTAACGTAACGCAAAACCTAGACGGTAAATTAGTGCTCCGAATGAATAAGGAAAGGAGAAGCATTATTAAGGAGGGAGAACTATGGAAGAGTAATCAAGAATACCTTAGATTACGATTGACATTACACTTAATTTTTTGAAGATCAAATTTGATTGAAAAGTGTCGAGGCGGAAGCGATAAAGAAACTGTTAGCATAGAACTTATTGTTACATCGAGCCAATTCAACTGCTAGTTGATGGGACATGAGTGCAAATTTCGTAGGGCATTTAACTTAATAAAATCTAGGTACCATAGAATAGAGTTAATCATGACAATTACCACGTTAGTATTTATAGAAAAGGCGCGGAGAAGCTATATTTAAGTGGTGTGAAAGTGACAGAACTCGAGACGATAGATGAGGACAAATAATATGGCAGAGTCGTATTTGAATTTTATCAAGAATATATAAATATATGATAAGAGCACCGGGGCATATGTGGTGGTTTTAAAACAAGGATGAATGATAAACTTTGTTAGGTAATTTTGTGTACATGGTGTTTACTAGTGAGCCAACCAAAATGAGCTGACTCATTTTATAGTTTACCAAGAGAAGTTTAACCAATCAGAAGATTTGAAATATTGAATCCAATGTGTATAAAGGCGGCCATTTTGTTTTCTCCGAATAGGCACTGCTAACCTGACTTGTCAGACCATTTTTGACCTGAAGTCTCAAATTTTTTGGATACTCTTGTTTTTCTCATGCAAATTGACGATCTTGTTATTATTAATTTGAGGAACTTTCTTCGGTCCACAAAGTTTTTCTGTAAAAGTTAAGTTATTAGTTAAGTTTTATTTTTCTTTCTTTCATTTCTTTTGTTTAAATATTTTTTTCTCTTGGCTTCGGCCAACATTTTTATTTTTTTTAGTTCGGTTTGATATAATCTTACCGGACTACTGCCTTTTATTTCTGTTTATTTCTTTTTCAGTTCTCGTTTTAAAAAAATATAAGTACCTGTTAAGAAACGAAATAGAAAAAGAAAGAAATTTTTGTTTTTATTTTTCCTCCTTTTTAGTTTATACCCTCCCTCGTTTTATTTTCGATTTAATTAGCGACTTCGCTCGCAATACTTTATTTTATGGTTTTGACTAGTTTCAAACTTTTCTCTTTAGCGGTTCGTCCACAAAACTTTATTTTTAGTTTGGTTTGACTAGTTTCAAACAATAGTTTTTTTCTTTCTTTTCTTTTTCTTTCACATCTTTTACATTTTAATTTAATTGTTGACAAAAAAGTAAGAAGAGAGGAGTTTATTTTATTGTATTCTCGGCAGCCTTTGGGCGATATTTTGATTTTTAAAAAAGTCTTACCAGAATATTTATTATATATTCATTCTTTTCATTTGATCTAGTTTGTTTTTTTATTACTTTAGGATAACTTTTAGTTTTCCCAGTTTTTTATTTTACTAGTCTTTATTTTAAAGTTTACTGTTTTTTGTAATTATAAATAGTTTATTATTTTAATTTACTGGTCTATCCAGGTTTTATGTTTTCTTTATTTGTTTTAACTTCTTCTATTTTTAGAAGAATTTAATTTTATTGCTTTTTATTGCTTTTTATTTTTTCTAATATTTTTCGTTCCCTTATCCCAACTCCTTTCCCATTTTGATCAAAGACAAAAATAGACCCGTTTGGAGAAGTCACCTCTTTTTGAAAAATGGCCGACGAAGTGAGTCGGTTGGAGTAAAAAAAGACGTCTTTGGGGCGGCTGCTAAAGCTGATCCCCCGGATAAGGATAAAATTAAATCCAAAAAACAGGGAAAGATTGCCCCAATTCAACCAGACCAGGCCAGTGCAAAGGTTGATAGTAGCACTGGAAAGGAAGAGACCATATCGCGGAGTTTATGGAAAAGGCTAAGGGCTACGCTCAACTTGTAAATAAGGATGGGCTCCTTGAAGACGTCCAAGAACTTCGGGTTTTCGCAAAGAGAATGGTGTCGGTCTTCGTGGTTGAAAAGCGTACGCGAAAAATTTGTCGCTCCACGAAAGACACAGTGATCAAATCACTTTTGTCCCTGGGGTTAAAACCCCAAAGAGTAATAAAAGGTGCTGAGTTTTTCATGTGGGGCGTACTGCTGCCCACGCCTGAAGATTGCCTAGCAATGGCAAAAAGAGAACTAATAACGAAGGACCTGATCCAAAGAACAGAATATGAGGGTAGGCGAAGGACCAACGTGTCTCTATTTGAGGTCCCTCCTCAAATAACGGGAGAACACCTGGCTGAGTTTTTTATGCAGCACGGCCAGATTTTACGGGCTCTCTCCGAAAATTTGAACGGGGGATGGACTTTCGATATAATGATAGATAAGGCGGCCTTCAAGTCCATCTCCAACTTTTTGGATTTTCGCGCCTGGAAAATGCCGGTCATTGTGACCGGTAGAAAACCAACTTGCTGGATGTATGGAGAAATTGGTAAGCTCTCCTCCTCCTGCCCAGGGAAGAAGGCCTCTGGAGTTCCGGGCGCTGGCGACCAAAATCCCCCTCTGGCCGAGACTGTTAAATCCGCGGCGCCTGTACTGGCCTACCTGCGAAACGAACCGGTGGGGAAAATCCCTCGGTTAGGCCCTCGCCCACATTACCCCCAAAACCGACGCCTTCCACAAGTGCCGATAAGGTTGAAGGAAGAGGGTAAAAGGCGTGTCGTAGGTAGGGACAGAGGGAAGATCCAAACAGCGGGACCTCTGTCCCATCATGACCCCGGGGATAAGCACACCTACAGCCCCATTCCCTTTACCAGCTCTGAGGGCGACGCCACGGCGCCGTATGACAAAAATGCTACAACAACGCAAAAAGTGAATTAGCCTATCTCGCAGAAAATTCTATACCTCAAGAAGCTAAAGGAGAAACTCGACGAAAAGCGGGCCAAAAATCAAAAATCGCTGAGTGCACCGGGCCCCCTATCCTCTGGCCCGTCTTCCTCTTCAGTTACCAAGAAAACATTTGCTAAACCACTTCCGCCCAAATCTCTGAAAAAATCCTATCCATCAACAACACCTTCCCCTTTCAAGACCACATCTGGCATCACACCCTCCCACACTCCTACATGCACGCTTACTCCAACTCCTTCACAGTCCCCTCTAAAAAAGAGGAATAGAAGTCCAAATTTACAAGTCGCTGCAGAGAGGAGGACAAAAAAAGCAAACCTCCATATCTCCCAGGGGAAGACGTCTGCCGCGTATCACGGGAACAGGCAGAAAGGGTCTACTTGCAGACAAAAATTCCCAAGCCCTTAAAAGTATTGTGGAATTTCCGGCACATCAATCGTGTGGATGTAGAAGTGCCAGAAAACTTCAAAGATGACCGAAGAGTGCTGACCGTCGTGAGATCTGGCCCGGGTACGCGAGAGATTTGGGGCATGATAGAGGAGGCAAACGCGTCCCGGAAAGTGGTGCCCCCAGCGGCTGTACTACTGGAAGGAAATTTAGATGAATTAAAGCAATGAAAGGGAGGGTACCCGTTTTTGTTCACCCATCCCTTTATAGGGCTCTTAAATTAAATTATCCCGCGGACATCGGCGGCTTGTCTCATGATGATACCATCGAAATTAAGATGGCATCTGTTTTAATGGGTCGAACTGTCGGTGTTCACCCCAGCCATGTTCTATCCTGAAAGACAACCCTAACTGATTTGATATTGTCTCTCTGGTTGGCTAGTGTGAATGCCTGAGGTCGGAGTCTCGAAGGGTGGGGCTCGCTCGCGACGCTCAGATCTTAGGGATGAATATATGTCGTGTGCAAGAAACCCGTTTTTCTTCTCGCGATTATGAAGGCATTCTGTCTAAGCGGTTTACTCTTTATTCAGCATGTTTTGATGGAAGCTCGAGAGGTGTCTCTTGGCTGGTGAGCAAGTATTTGAAGGCTGCGTTAAATCCCGTGATATTTGAAGGCTGCGTGTGCTCTTGTCTTCGCAGATCCGGCGGTCAGACTTTGCGTGCTGGATGTTACCATAAAAGATAAGGCTCTGCGTCTTATTGGGGTTTATGGGCCCAATATCCAGGCTGAGCTGTCTTCTGTCGGCATATCAAGCCGTTCATGACGACATTACGCCGGGGTAGTTTTAGTTTTAGGAATGCCATCATTGACCCCGATATAGATCGTATAGGGTCAAATTCAATTTCGGGTACTAACAACTGGGGCGTGAAACATTTTCGATATTTTGTCGACAGATTTGATCTTGTTGACAAATACCGGAATGAGCACCCTCAGGGGGTATTTTGGACAAATAGTGGCAGCTCGTCTGTAGGTGTGCGTGCTAGCTACCTCGTTATTTGGCGAGCAGGAATTCCGGGACCAGCTGCTACTAATATTACAAAGGGAACTGACTGGGCTGTGGTGGAAAATGCCTGGTGGGACAAATTAAAATCTAAAATTCGAACGTTTGCTGCCGATTTAATAGTCGACTCAATCTAGATAGATTAGCGGCGCAAACGACATTAGAGCAAAGAGTTGATCGGGCTGTTAAATCCCGTGATAGTGGGGAAGTAGGCAGAGGAAGGCACAGTTGGCCTCCTTGCTTATCAAGTAGGATCAAGCTCTGGTAGTTAGGGCTAGGTTAAAAAGAATCTCTTCTGAGGCGACGAATATGGACGCAGAATTGCGTGCAGAGGAAAGTAGGAATGCATCACGGCGGCATATCGCGAGCATCACATTGCCGGATAAGCTGTCCGTGACTACAAACTCAGGCATATGTGAGGCTTTACGGGATTACTTTCGGGATCTTTTTACCAGGGAGCCAGGTCTGAGCCCTGATCAGTTGCACGCCTATTTAGTCGATTTTCCCTGCCTTGAGGCAGCTGAAGCGGCTGGGTGCGAGGGTCCCATCACAGTCGGAAATCTGGGAAGCGTTGAAACAAGCTAGCTTGGACAAATCTCCGGGATTAGATGGTCAGTACCTACGAAGTCTACTTGAGGCAGTCGCCCGTTTTTGTTTCTTTGCTGGAACAGATTTTCAACAACTGGATGAAGCAGGGATCTATACCTCAACGCTTCACCAGGGGTGTGATGAAGTTGCTGCGTAAGGATAAAAACGGTGGGGATGGGATAAGTAATTTTCGACATTTAACTATGTTAAATACAGAGTTAAAGATTTTGGCCAAGATCTTAGCCAACGGTTTGCAGCTTGTCCTGTATAGTCTGATTGGCTCCGAACAGACTTGTGCTGTGAAGGGCAGGACTATTCAGGACAACCTTCATATGGTCCCCTTGATCATAGAGAAAGTCAACATTGAAGCCGCGCTGATCAATTTGGATCAGTCCAAGGTATTTGATAGGGTTGACCATCGATTCCTGGAGGCTGTTCTTTCGGCTGCCGCTTTCGGGTCGGACTTTCGCTCCTGGATCCGTCATCTGTATGCGACTCCCGATGCGCTGATGGAAGTGAACGGGGTAAGATCGGAACCTTTCGTAGTGTCTCGATCTATTCGTCAGGGATGTCTGCTTTCGCCTATGCTTTACGTTCTTGTGTTGGGACCTTTCATTCGCAAGTTAAAGGCGAATCTGGTCCTACGCGGAATTTCCATACCTGCTGCTACCACCTCGGCCAGGTATTCTGCCTATTCTGACGACGTTTCGGTTCTTGTGTCGAGCAGAACCGAGATTACGGAAGTCAGCAAAGAAATCAGTGGTTATGAGATGGTGACATGGTCTAAGATCAAACACGATAAGTCTGTTAGCTTGCGGTTGGGTGCATGGAAGGGAGTTTCTTTTCCTGGACCTTTTCACTGGACGGATGGGCCGGTCAAGATACTCGGCGTCTGGTTCGGTCCTGATATCCAGTTGGGAATGAATTGGTCGGAGGTACAATGTAAGGGCGAGATCGCAATTAATTTGTGGTCTCGGAGGAATCTTTCCTTGAAGGGAAGGGCGGAGGTATGTGTTTCAAATATCTACCCGATTCTCCTTTACCGACTCTCAGTACTTCCACTTCCGTCTACCACACTAATTTTATTAGTAAGGCTCTTTCTTTTGGAGAGGGTATCTCGGGAGATCTGTTGCCTTCATCCATCTGAATGCGGTCTACGTATGCCTAGCATTTTGATTCGTCTGGATATTCTTCGCATCGGGTTCCTGGATCGTTTGTGTCCCGATTCGGATGAGGGCGGCGCCTTCTGGAAGGAAGACGCCCGTAGAAATTTCCCATCCTTGAGAAGTGTGCACCCGTGCGAGGAGAAGGCCCACCGTTTACCCCGAGCCGAAGGCTCCTTCTACCGTGAATGTCGTCTTACGGGCGTCGGATGGCCTCTCCAACGTCCAGGCGTTGTCTCGTAGGGCATTATATGAAATGTTAGTCAGGGGGTCCGTTCATGATGATCTGATTGACGACCTCGGTCTTACGAAGCAGGAGGCTCGCTCAATCTGGCCTTGGGCTCCCGGGTTGAAATGTCTCAATAACGATGAGGCATCCCTCACCTGGCTGGTGATGCGTGCGGCCCTCTGGGCCACCAAAATGCTTTGTCCAGCGGGTTTGAATCTTCAAACTGCCGGCGCTGTGATGGGGAAGTCGAGACCCTTGGTCACGTCTTCTTTCATTGCAAGTTGGTAGCACCGGTGTGTAAGTTTGTTTAAGGCCTCATTGTTCGCATGTTGCAGGGAAAGTTCTTTATCCTTGAGGCCTCTTCTGTTTCGCCGACGTTAACGAAGGCTGAACTTTATGTGTTCCACTGCTTGCTAGGAGTTATGATGGTCGTGATTTGGTCGACACGTCAGAAGGGATTCTATGGAGGTGAGAAGTTCACCTCTTCCCAACTGATCTTGTACTTTAAGCATCAGCTTAAAGTCAGGATTAGGACGGAAAGGTGGTGACTCTCTTCATCAGTATTCGGCAAAAGGTGGGTAAATCTTGCGCGACTGTGTAGGGTGAAAGGGGGTGACCAGGAGTGGCACTTTGATGTCGGTTAAGTACAGGATTTTGTCATTCCTGGGTTGAACAGAGGCCACCCATCCCGATATTAGGCTAGTTTAGGTTTTAGTTTAAATCTTTAGTTTCCCGTTTCTGGTTAACTTAGCTAGGGTATATGTATGCTCATTGGCCCCCTTTGATTTCTGTCTCTATTTTTCTTTATCCCCTCCGTCGTTAGGTGATCAGTGACACCAGTTCTCTAGTAGTTGCGGGATGACTTTCGTTTCGTGTGTGTGTTTTTCGTATTTGTTATTGTGTCAAAATGAGTGCGTGGTTGTGTGAGTGCTTTTTAGGTGGATGATTAATTTTTATACTTTTATCATCTCGCAATTTTTCGTCCAGTTAACTGATGTTTCTGCCACATTTAGGTATTGTGTTTTTTTTATTACTAACCTTATTTTGTTTTGTTTTCATCTGAATATTATTTAATTCATATTGTAAATATTCATTGGGGTTTTTAAATTGTTATTTTCCCTTCCCCCACAGACTTTGAAATGTACATATGGGGACTAGTTAGAAAATCATAGAGGATTTGAGGCATTATGGTGGATGTAGTAAGAAAGGTAGGAAAGATTGTGTTGTTTTTTTTTTTTGGTGATAGGACTTTTGTTGGTATGTTTGGGTCAGTGTTTGTGACTAGCTAAGTTTAGAATTAAGACAGAAGACCGTCCTTCCCCAATCCCCATTTTGGCCTTGTGCCACATTTTGTATATAAATACAAATAAATATATCCACTGCTAACCTGTCAGATGAAAGACCTGAAGAACTACGCTTTCCTACTCTCTCCGAAAATCCACTGCCAACCTCTGATATGGAAGACCTTCAGAATTCCTGAATAGCTGCTACTAGATATTGGTGCTGTTTCATTGAACAAATTACTTACTACGTTGGATTTCTGCATGCAGACTACGTTAAACATGTGTAACAAACTTATAAATATATTGCATTTATTTCAATGCCAGACCTACTAAGGATATCCTCATAGAATAGCATATGGGCTGATACTTTTAGACTAATGTTTGCTAAAGATTTGCTTGCATAAATATAAAGAAACTTTTATATCAATAACATAAAATACAATGAACGAAAATAGAAATGCAATTATAATTCTTAGAACACATATATACCGCCCGTTAATGTTAGACAAAAATGTTAACGCAGTCTTTGCGAAATTTCCCTATCCGCCAATATCAATATATTTATAGAAACCGATTGACCTTTTATCACATGACTAAGGAAAATATGTATTCAAGAAATGATAGATCATTTTACTTCTTTCCTAATTCACAAATGAAATCATTGTTATATAACAATCTCCGCCTATTTGACCATGACTGAACATTCACGCATTTGAAATCATGTTCGATAAAGTCAGCAATTATTGCCTATTATATATATATATATATATATATATATATATATATATATATATATATATATATATATATTCTGTAACATCATTAATAGCGAAATGGTTAAAGCGTTAATGTTACATTAAACTATGTAAAATAACATTCTTTATCAAGCAACAGGCACTCACAGTCGAAAGATGGATACATTTCTACCATCAAGTATTATCATTTCCATGTACTGAATCATTCTTTGATGTTGTAACCGACCGGTCTCACCCAGCAAAGAAGTGAAGTACGTCTGTCTGACCTTGAAACGACACAAGGAAATAACCTCGATTCATATCAAAGGAAATGGACTAGACGACATTAAAAGTGCCTGGCAGGAATTTGTAGCTTAAAACTCATTTACCGAAATAAACTATCATATATTTATATATATATATATATATATATATATATATATATATATATATATATATATATATATATATATATATATATATATATATATATATATACATGTGGGGTCAACGTAGATGTGTGTGTGTGCATGAACTTGTGTGTGTCCGCGCACGCAGGCCGTGGGAAAGGCATAGTTCATTTCGGTAAATAAGCTACTAGAATGCTACCATAAAAGTTCTCCTACCCACATTCTGGGACAATTTCGAAGCTGAAAAATAGATATACAAAAACTCGCAGGGAGTCATTTATGAGTTTGTACATTTTAATTATTTAATTTTTACTTTCATATGAACATAACATTATAGTTAAATTTCAATTCCACATATGTTAATTATGATATATTTTCAAAATGTTGAGATTCGACTGTCAGTGTAGATACCATAAATGACTGGTTAGACCTGGAGTAACAAAAATGTAGTTCGTCTGAACACTTTCGATGGACGTAGTGATAGATCAGTGAGATGCTCGCCACATCTCGCCTGTTAGAGAGATGATGTGGGTGGAAAATAACTCGTTATCCAGAAGCACTCGGAGACGCTTTTAAACTCCATCAAGACTGGAAAATAAGTACATAAGTAACTCCCGCCAAAATATGAGAACGGAACCCCATTACCGGCCTGATCTTGATTATTTAAATGTAGATGGACGCATGATGAGACAGGTAACTACATATTTATCGTCTGGCATCCGGTAATTAGCCTGATTTTATATGACAACGGATTACTTTGTAGTTTTTTGTTATTTTTGTAAAACAATACTGGATGTCTGCAAATTGTAGTTGGAATATCTTTACGAATTTTGGTCAGGAAATGCAGTTCATAAGATTTTCTTTTAAGTCACCGAAAAGCAATCTAAAGAAAGTCAGTAGCAGCAGGCACAATAAATCAACAAATGCGAGTATATTCCCATAGATCATATACAGGTTCAGAAATTTAATAATAAAATGTATTTAAACAAATATAGCTTTTCGACGATAGGATTGAAATTCTAAACAAAATAGAATCACCGACAGTGTCACAGAAGACAGAAAAGACAGACGACCGCGTGTATCGTTTGGTGAAATAGCCTATTACCCAAATGAAATAAAAATAAATTTTCTTTGATTATTCATCATGTTGTTCTGTACAAATGAGATACATCAATCTCTCTTTTTTGTGGATCAATTTTAATATGATTTTATATTATTCGAACGCACTTGGTTTATATACGCACGAAATTTACTTTAACTTTACTATATATAAACTTTAATTTAGATGCATATCATATTCGTGTAAATACTCTATTTATTCCCCCCACAGTGGACAGGTCTCTCGAGTATCCAGGACGGTATATGTATTTAAATAAAAATACTTTTTAATTAAGTAAAGAAAGCATTTACTCAGATATGAGTATCCACTTAAAATAAGGTTTAAGCAAACGAATTTAAATATGTCGGATTTAATATATATATATATATATATATATATATATATATATATATATATATAGTGGGTTGGAAAAGTACTTAAGACGTCGTTTTTTTTTATAAATTTCACAATAAAATTTCTTCAATTTGAATGATACTTCAAATAGTTTCATGAACATTTACTAACTAAATCTTTAAAGAAATTGAGAAAAATTATTTTTTATATACTTTATTGCCAATTTTTGACTTTGACTATGTACAAAAGCATTTAACACTTATATAAATAAACGGTAAAAATTCTATTTCAAAAATATTTTCTTATATTTTGATACGGATTGTACTTCAATCGGTCACTTGTTGTCTTCAATACAATTATTAACCAAGCACGTAACTCAATCGTCATATAGTGATAATACGTCTGATACAGCATAGATTGCCCCTCTATCTAAACTTATAATAATGGTTAAAACAAAAGAATTGTCAAATGATATGTGTCAGAAGTGTTAAGGGGTATCGAAAACATTTTAAATTCGCTTGTGTGTACAGTGGCTGTTGTTAATCGAAAATGGAAGAAATATGATACTACTGAAATTAACAAAAGAGTGGTCGCCAGCATAAATTAAACGAGGCTACTGAAAGATATATAGCTCCGGAATGTGAAGAAATAACCATTATTGACTCGAAGAGAAATTCAGAATGATTTGAAAAATGCTGCAATTGAAGTAAGTAAAAATACAATTAAGATATCACTTAATCGTACAGGCCTATATTATGAGTCACCAAGAAAGAGTTCACTATGAAAACGTAAACATGTACAAGACCGTTTGAAATTTGTTAAAAATTATGAACTTGAATCAAATGAATTCTGGAAGAAGATTACTTGGTCAGATGAATCGAAAGTTGAGCTTTTCTGGAGAAATATATTTACCCCTGTATGGAGCAAAAAAGAACTGAATATAACCCAGTAAACGTCATGCAAACAGGAAATATGGTGTGGAAATGTAATAATTTCGGGTTGTTCTTTATAATAGTGTGGGAGAAATGTTAGTCATCAAAGGAAGAATTAATACAGAAAAATACAAGCAAATCATATCAAATCATCTATTAAAATTTGCAATAGGTTTGGAGCTCGACCGAGATTTTGTACTACAACAGGACAAAGAACATGGCTAAAAACAATTAAACATTGGTTGAATGAAAATGGAACTAAATAGGCCTGGAACGGTTCTGCGATGATTCTAAAATGGCCAAGCCAATCAGAAGATCTCAATCCAAAAGAAAATTTATGGAAAATTGAATTGAACATTGAGAAAGTTGAATTGAAAATTGAAGTTGAGAGTACACGCAAGAGATAAAAGAATATCAAGGAACTGAGGAAATTCTGTGAAAAGAATGGGTGAAACTGGCAAAATCTTAATACAAGAAGCTTGTTGAAAACTACAGAAAAACGACTAGAGACTATAAGGCTGAAGATATGACATGCTACTAAATATTAACAAATCGTGTTAAATAATTTTAATAATATAATAAAATGTTTTAAGTAAATATCATTCAAAATTTGATTAATTTTATTGTGGAATGCATAAAAACGGTGTGTTAAGCTCTTATGTTACCAAGATATATATATATATATATATATATATATATATATATATATGTGTGTGTGTGTGTGTGTGTGTGTGTGTGTGTGTGTGTGTGTGTGTGTGTGTGTGTGTGTGTGTGTGTGTGTGTGTGTGTGTGTATGTATGTATGTATGTATACGGTTTGGTTCCTAATGACAGAGGAGGAATTTTGCTCCTTAATGTTTTATTGTGTTTCCCAATTTTCGGATATGATGTTGAGCATTCGACGCGGGAATTTGGATGGGGTCAAATGTACTTGAGCAAAATAATGAGTCAATATAAACTTCGGACAGTTTATCCACAATTCTGAGCTCAAGTCGCCTCACATCATTCGAAAAAAAATTAAACAGACATTGCCTGTTCTTTTGATCAAGCATATTTTGATGAAAACTTGCGTTATAAATATAGATACATATATATATATATATATATATATATATATATATATATATATATATATATATATATATATATATGTGTGTGTGTGTGTGTGTGTGTGTGTGTGTGTGTGTGTGTGTGTGTGTGTGTGTGTGTGTGTGTGTGTATAAAAGGCAGGATGTGTGTGTGTGTGTGTGTGTGTGTGTGTGTGTAACGAATGCACGGCCGCAATTTTCGACGGATTTGTACCAAAATTTACATGAAAGTTAACGGAAGACCAAGACAGACTTTGCATTTCCCAACTCCCATCGATAGTGGAAATAATCGATACTTTCATGCTTCTACGGCAGTTTTCATGTAGTTTGCGGCCATTTTCTACTAGCCAGAGCGAGAGTCTATAGCTGGCTGCCACGAATATGCAGGAAGATTCTATTGGCCAGCGTGAGAGACAACAGCTGACAGACACGAATGTTAACTAGTATGCTATCATGCAAAAACATCGATAGCTCATTCCTCACAAGTGGGAAAAATTTAAATCTGCATGGCACTTTACTCCAATTGGCTCATTTGCTTGCTTAAACTCAACATTGATTCTGATTCCGCAGAACTGAGTTGGGTGTGAAAAAGTATTTGTTGTTAACATTCTTTTTTCATTCGGTTTCTCCAGTTACGAGTCCTTTTTTAAAGCTGATCGTTTTGTGTTCATTTTGTTTAGTTCTTTTTTCGTAACAGATTTAATGTTTAGTATAGAGCTTAGAAAAAATTCGGAGTGTGAGATAGGCAAGAAGTAATGCATGTAGCGACCTCAGCACAGCAAATGACACTTCTTTAAAGGCAAGGAAGGGCAAAAATATTTTAATTCAAGTGATAGCGATTGCTGTATGAGTCGTACGTTTTTTGAATCAAGCACGGGCAACTCCGGGCCATGCTGCTAGTATATATATATATATATATATATATATATATATATATATATATATATATATATGTATATATAATATTTCTACATAGACAGTCTGATAATATCAATTTTGTTGTCAATATCAAATCAGACATACATATACAAATATATATGCTCACAAAGGAATATATATATATATATATAAATATGCATATATATATATATATATATATATATATATATATATATATATATATATATATATATATATATATATATATATAGTCAACATACAGATGTTATAGGCCCTTTCATGCTACACGCAACAATTATTTTTAAGACATTTTTATGTTTAACATTCTTTTTATAGATTCAAATATTTAAGTAATTGCTCTGTTTATAATAAAAATTATTAAACAACATTTACCGACCTGAATGTCCGAGAAATTTTCATAGAAAATATTCGTCCTCCGACAGGATTCGAACCTGTATCTTATACGAAACTGTCATATAGCCTGATGAAAGGACAAATAATTGTCGGACTTTGTCCATTTCATAATGTGTGACGTTATTTGTTTACATTTGATACGCCATGAGCAGATATGAATGTAAGTGAAAGATTCATGGAAGATTGAAGTTTATAATCAGTAAATTCGACCTTGCCAACCGAATGATCCTTTGTGGCCGAATCGGTTAAAAGGCACGTCAGGCTATATGGCGGTTCCGTATATGATGCAAGTTTGAATCCTGTCGGAGGACGGATATATTCGCGGACATTAGGGCCGGTTTAATCTATTTTTGCCTTCATTATTTCTCTCTCTATTCGTTCTTTCTCCATTCATATTCATATTCATATATATATATATATATATATATATATATATATATATATATATATATATATATATATATATATATATATATAATATGTGTGTGTGTATGTGTGTGTGCGTGTATATATATATATATATATATATATATATATATATATATATATATATATATATATATATATATATATATAAGTACATACATTCACACACACATATACACTCTCACACACACACATGTTACTGGGTGGTTGTGTGGTAATATATGTGCCTCTCATTTTCCTATATTATTACGTACATATGCTGTCTGTTTTATTCTGTGTGCTTATATGAATGCGTGGAAAATATAATTCAGTTTAATGATTGCCGGTTATACTATCAATTGATTGGAAATATACACAGACACAACGCCGCAAGTCCATTCAATTATTTTTCAAACTGAAAACCTAATTGAATCATTGTATGCGAGCCTTGTATTGCATATTATAATTTCTTTTTAATATTTACTTATATGCATTTTTCTTAATACACCGCACTTGTGCATTTACTTTCTTGCTAAAATAACTTCTCATCTCTTCGAACTGTTTGTGATGTTCTTATATAAAATGCTTAATGCTTTATATATTATATATATATATATATATATATATATATATATATATATATATATATATATATATATATATATATATATATATATATATATATATATATATATATATATATATATATATATAATAGGAGGTCAGCTGTCCACTGTACTTTTGGTTTCAAAATCTTTCTGTCTTCAGGCTGTTTCCTCGTCTAATTCAACGCTGACAAACAACATATATATTTCCTACCTCTTCGTCACCGAGGCCAGTTGGAACAGTTGCTATGACGTTTGCTTGGTAACTCAACTGTCAGGGTTTCAATTTTCGGTAGTGGATGCGCACTGCTGATGAGTCCCAAATGTAGGACGTAATGGCCGTCCAGTGCTTTCTGAATTCTGTTGAGGTTTCTTTCAGACTCAACGAATTACTTAATTATATATATATATGTGTCTGTGTGCATTGTTTAGAGACCAACGAACTTTATTTCCGATTGATATTTTTATTTATTGTTCTATATTTCGAGCCTCTCTTTGAGATTACTGCACATGTTTAATTACCTGTTTGGATGTTTTACATTCTTCTTTCCTTTATGATCTAATATCGTGTCTCCTCATCTTTACCTCGTTGACTTTTTCTGTTTTATTATTTTTAAAAAATATATTTTGAAGGTTTTCTTGACCTGACGGTTCTATAACGATTTCCTTTGTTGTTACATGAAATCTATTGGCTCGCCGTTCCATCAAAATACATTGACCGGTCAACAATTTTGTTCTTAGGTTGTCAACAATTTTGTTCTTAGGCTGTCTCTGTTTTCCTAACGATTTCGGACAATTCTTCTCCTCTGAATCCGAAAATTATATGCGTTTCTTTTGATCCGTTCATGATTTATGCTGAGTTAAGTTTTCAAAATTCGATGTTCTGACTAAATCGATTACATTTTCGTGACATTATCGTTAGATATTTTTTTAAATATTTATCATACGAAATACATTTTTAAGAGAAAAATCTTTTCTAACACATCTTATTATTTAAATGTTACAAACATCGATTAAATAAAATTGAATAGTATACATTACATAAGTGTAAATACATGCAAATTGCATGTTACGAAATCATTGTTCAACATTCAGGGCTTGAAATTCCGTTTATTCGAACCCTTAGAATGATCAGCGCAGTGTCGACTCTCGTCAAGGTCCACACGTAATCCGCCATCATGGCTGCACCCCCAGCGTCCCTGATACGTGGTCTCCATATATTTCATGTTCTGACAGAAACTCTCCCCCTGTTCGTCGCTCATTGATTCCAGATATAGTGGACCAGTGACTGACAATTGACCACTATATGAGAGTAATTTTTGAATATTTATTCATCTGTTTATGAATCACTTTTACATCAAAAGCAATGGGTCATTCACACATGATAATGTGCTGTGATATAGGGCTCAATATCAGAAATCGTTTTAGGTGCCACCTGCATGCTTCTGATGAATGGTGTTCCTCCCGTTATCGCTTGACGAGTTAAATATTGCATTTATTGAACATTTTGCAGAGGTCTATTGACACGCAGGCGACTGTACTTACAAACATCTCACCATTGATCTCTCGAGCATACAAATTGTCGGTCATTTGTTATTCCTAAACGATACTAGTTAACTATCTCAAATTATTTGTTATGGCATCTAATGTTTTTGCGGAGCCTTTGCCTATTTATTTGCACCTTGTACTTCCATGAAACAGTCCACATTTGCGAAACCACACAAGTACTTTTAAAGAAAGAATGGTCGTGTATAGAAGTCCAGATAAAAGAAAATAAGTATTAAATGACCTAGTCCATACTTGTTCTGGAATATATGTCTACGTATTATCTTCGACAGAAAAATTGTTTGTGCTCCATCCAAGTACTCGTTGAAAAATGAGTAATTACGTATGGGCCATGCGATTTTCATAAGAAAAGATCAAATTTTCTCAGAGAGAGTTCTGGAGGAAGAACATTATTATAAGGCCCGTCTCTGGAAGTAATTAATGTATGTTAGTAAATATTTAACCAACTGTCACATGTTATATAAATTACCTAAATCACGGCAAACCTGCCACCTAACGGCGTCATACGACTGCCGTCGAAGGCGATATATGAAACTACATACTTATCTAATGTAATTTGATGGGGATGTTTTGATAAATTTTCGACTCAAGAAGAGATTCAAAATAAAGTTAATATATATATATATATATATATATATATATATATATATATATATATATATATATAAAATTGAACATTGAAGTGAACAATCAGCGGCGACGTGCGGTTTCATGCTAGGAGCAATCAAAAGGATCGATTGCGTCCAGCATGAATCACTTTGTCGCCTCTGGGTGTTGACTTCAGTTTTCACTTTTATATTTATATTTGCATACGCTCTATCTCTGATATTGAGCACTTTATCCCAAAATTATAGCACACCTTAAAAGTATATTCCATCATATACATATACATATATATATACATATACATATACATATATACATATATATATATATATATATATATATATATATATATATATATATATGTATATATATATATATGTGTGTGTGTGTGTGTGTGTATCTGTCTGTATGTATGTATATATATATATATATATATATATATATATATATATATATATATATATATATATATATATATATATATATTGTGCTATTTTCATCGCCGGTTTGAGTCGCGGACAAATGTATTGCATAATGACTAATACACCATACCAACTAACCATCCCTGATATATAACATAGCAAGTGATGAAGACTGAGAAACATAAGTTAATTACTTTAGATTTACACAGACTGGGTTAATTTTTTCACTGTTCATCGAACCGTTGCAGGTAATTTAAAGCCAGAAATATATTTTGTAGATGGTAAGTATTGTTTTTGAATGTTATAATTCGTATTAGTTAATACATAGCTGTGTGGGAGGAGATTCGATTCATACTTTTCCCAGTAGAATTTGCACGTAAGTGAATATTACGGACCCAACGGGAAATGGATCTCGACTCACTGATTAATAATTCCCAGCCGTTATCCAATACGCCTCCCGTGCATCCAAGCTTAAAGCACCTGCTATTCCCATGTGGTCACTCATTTAGTTACTGACCCGTCTCAACGTTGCTTAATTTCGCTGATCTTATGGTAACCGGTGTTTCAACGATATATAGTCATAAGTCTTGGATCGACAAGTATATATCCCCACAATGTATCACTTCATAGATAAAGGTAATGTTGTGCGAGTGGTGAGAATGTTGAGGGTATTATTCATTTACAGTTAACACGCAATGAATAAATATTTACATAATTATTTTTCCGGCAATTGCAACATGCCCATAATATTTTAATCGAAAAAACTGCTCTCGTCAATAGGAAAACATATTATTCTCCTCCCTGCTAACGCAAATATTCCAGGGATATCCTTTGGAAATTCGGGTATACCCAATGCACAATATTCAAATAATCCCCGTATTTACTTGATAACGCTAAAAAATGTGAACTTGTCTATAGATTTACTGTCTCAAATAGTATTTGTATTAATTACGCTCAACTCGTCGATGTTGTCTTCCGAGACGGGTCGGATGAATAATTCAATGATGGACACATGCTCTTCCTGACCATCATGTTCATCCAATATACAACTACATTCATTTTTAAAAAATGAGACTTAAGTAATTAGTTTGCAACTAGTTATTGGCGCGACTCACAAGTTTCATTTTGAACAGCATAATTTACGGTAGTATCCTATTTTGTTTCATTTTTAATATAACATTAAATGATCTGCATCTTTTCTTTCTGGTTAACTTGATCCTATCTTCGTAAAGATTTCAGTTACATATTGTGTTATTTATTTCAACGTGACCTAATTACAAAAGCTGTGTTTCTATCAGTCAATAACTTACCAGCATTTAGTTTCTATTTTGACTACGTATTTTTTTTTACGACTGATGGAAATTTGTGTATATTGGAAATCAAAATAAAGACAGTGTTTTTGGAAAAAAAGGACAAATAATAGGATATTTCTTTAATACATCTTTAAAGGTAATTAATTATCTTAATTATACTTTATACTATCAATAAATAGAGGTCTAATAGTTGTAAATAACAGAAAATGTACGTTTATATTAGTCATACTCGTGGCGATAGGAACCACTCCTCAGGGGACTACATTGTAAGATTGAAGTTTTAGAATCAAGTCTCAGGATGAGTGGATGTAATAATGTAAGGGAAACACAGCGTAGTGAAATTAAGTGAATATTATTTTCTTTTATGTGTTCATTTATCTGGGGGCAAGTATCAAAGTAAATATACCTTGATAATGTCCATCAGATAAGACAAAACACGTTGGTTTCGTTTTGCTATTTGATGCACACACAAAAACACACGCAAACACACACACACACACACACACACACACACACATATATATATATATATATATATATATATATATATATATATATAAGTTTCATTAACAACGACTAACATGTTATAGCTTTTCAGTGTTATTTCATTTTTCTTGTATTATAATTTTCCTTTTACTTTCGGGTGTCTGGATATAAGGATATATGTATATACGGTGTGACCCGGATGTAAGAGACCCGGATATAAGAGAAACCCGGATGTGGGAGAGATTTTCTCTGGTCCCAAATTAGAGCCTGTGTTAATGTATATGTAATAGACCAAACCCGGATGTAAGAGAAACCCGGATGTAAGAGAAACCCGGATGTAGGAGACTTCTTCTCCGGTTCCGACGGCTCTCTTGTGTCCGGGTTGCACTGTATATATATTTATCTATATATGTATATATATATATAGGTGTGTATATGTATGTGTATGTGTGCATATGTAGATATATATATATAGATATATATGTGTGTGTGTGTGTGTGTGTGCTGATGTGTGTATATATGTGTGTGTATATGTATGGGTGTTTGCAAAAAAATGTTTTTTATAAAAAAAGGACTTACAGGTATGTTATTGATGTTTTACCCCACTTACAATACGTTGAATTTTTTTTTTAAATGAATTACCCTATTATTAATGATAAAATATTTAGATTCTTGATAATTGAATACTAAAGTCATTACCAAAAATTTAAATTTGAAAGAATAGAAATGTTACATCTAACTCAATCCTGTCTCTCTACCCCCTTCACTCCCTCACTTCGTTAATTTACTTATTACTGCCCGTCATAAATGTGTAAATTTCTTTTCATTTTTGGTTTCAACGTTTGGAAATAAAATCTGGTGATCCGCTGTCCCTTAAAAGGGCTGTGGTGAAATAATTTATTATATGGAACCTTAAAGTGATCTGTTTTTATTTAAATTATTAGCTCTGATTTACATTGAGCTCTCTAGATTTTATCCTCCTTGGGTCTACACATACGGATTACCTAGTTTTTCGTAAACTATATATATATATTAGGTATGTCCAATATTTCGCTAAAAAGTGGTATACCTTGACGACAAAAGGTCCCCAAATTGATAAAACAATTTTTAACGTTTAAATATTTATGTTGTTATTAAAGAGGAAAGACCAAAGTATTTTCTGAATATTTTTTCAGATTTTTTAATCCTTCCTATAAATGGTAAAAATTTTATTAAAAATCTTGTTTTTTTTTCGAGTCAAAAAATTTCGTAAAATCGAACTTATCGACATTTCTGTCGGAAAGATCATAGTTTGTTAGTTAAAAAATCATGAAAAATCAATTACACCTTTTTCTTTTGTTATCTTAGGAAATTTAGAATGATTAAAGTATACTTAATGTAATTTGAAAGAAACATTACTTACATTTTTAGCAGAAAATTTTTTAAGAGAGATATTTCCCACCAGGGTGGTCTATTTTGACAGGCGTTGATTGATGTACGTCAATATATTCACAACTTACGGTACTGAAATTTATTTTACGGTACCGCCAAAGTGATATAATTCGTTCTAATTTTAAGTGAATCTGGTTAGTAGATTTTTTTTAAAAAAATTCACTTTCAAATTTTTTTTTTTTTTTTTTTACCTTACGTTTGAGGAAGAATTCTGCACTGAAAATAACATTTAAATTATGAAAGAAAATCAAATTTTACAAGTAAAAATAAAACAGTAAAAAAAATACATTTTTTTAAATTGAGGTTTATTATTTCAGTCATGAAATATTTTTCTGAGAATATAAAAATTACATGAAACACCATTAATTGAAACGGGTTAACTTAATGAAATGAGATTTTATTTCTTTTTTATTAAGGCAGATTTTTTTCTATTTATTAATAATTATATGGCAGTAATATGAGTTTTATTTTATTTATTAATAAAATTAACATGCTAATAGCAGCTATGTTGGTTTTGTTTTGACTCGACAAGTATTTTTTAGTTTGAGTAGTGGCGAGCTAACTCCAGAAAATTTAAACTCCAAAAATCGTTTTAATTGATAATTTGTCGTGTGGATAATAATTCCAAAGTAATGTACAATGAATTTATGCATTCGATTTCAAACTTGAAAATTTGGGTGGACTTCCAAGGGCGTTTTTTTTTTTTTGTAATTGTAAATAGTCGATATTTTCTTTTATCCCACTATTCGATTATATTTGAATAGAAAAAGAAAAAAATTGAAAATAATACGACGATATTCAGAAAACTTGACAAGCGTTGTTTTCTTGTTACTGAACGAATCAAAGCCATTTCTGAAGTAAAAAAAACAAACTTGCTTCTATCAAAGGAAACTACTCATGTGACATTATTTCAACAATGTGCATCCGTACTTTCGTTGTAGACGATTTTAAATACAATTTTGGAATATTAAAAATTATTTTTAAAATAATTATGGTTGTCAGATTTTAATAAGCTTTCAAATTTATGATCTTTAAAAAGTAGAGAACATAATATATCATTTCCATAAGGTTGCAGAAAGAACTTAATGTATAAATATATAACAACCTTTTGTCATATTGTGTATTTAAAATTGAAAAAAAAAGAAAATTAATGTAAAAATTTATTGTTCATCAAAAAAATTTTTTTTTTCAGATAATAATTACCTTCGTATATATTATTCAGAAAAGCCATTAAAAACTTTCTTAATTAAATATTGTCTTAGTTTTATTGGGTTTTGTATTTTTACAATTGAGGTAAAAGTTTGGACAATTTCGGACATATTTTTAACAAAAAAATCGATGATTTAGATTTTTCAGAGTTTTGTGCATTTAATTAAAAAAAAAAATTGAGGTTGCAAATAAATTTTTTTTTGTGTTTTCATAAAATTAAGTTCGAGGGGGGTAACAGATATAAAAAACAAATATTTATACCATGACTTTCAAAGAGACAAACATTTCTAAAATAAGTTCATTCATTTCTGAATAAGTTCTGAAGTTTTCATTAAAATCCAACAAGTAGTTAATTTTTACAAGAATTTCGAAATTAATGTGTCTTTCAACTGACAATAAAACAACTAAAAAAAAACGCTAAAAAGGTCAAAATTGGACATACCTAATATATATATATATATATATATATATATATATATATATATATATATATATATATATATATATATATATATATATATATATATATATATATATATATATATATATACGAATTTCATGCTCATGCAGTCTTCAGACGGCTTGAACGTCAGGCGACTCGAACGTTCAAGCTGCCTGAAGGACGCATGGGCCGGAAAGGAGGGATACGACCCCCCGGACCATTATTTCATAGTAATTAATGTCATCAAGCGTTTTGTCTTTCTCTAGATAATCTAGTCATTGGCCGCTTTAATTTACTGAGAAGGCAGGTGTTTGACTATTCAGGCTTTCTTTGTTCAGTATGTCCTACATGGTCGAATTTGTATGAGGCAAGTTATGTCAAATGCCGTTTTTCTCCGGATGCAAGTTCGAACCCTACAGGAGGAAGCATATTTTTCTAACAAGAATTCTCAAATATTCAGACCGGTAGATGCGGTTAAATAAATATACTCTTTAATAAATAAATAAATAAATAAATAAGAGTGTGTGTGTGTGTATATATATATATATATATATATATATGTATATATATATATATATATATATAGCTCCCTCAGCTAACAATTCATTCATGCTTTTAGATTTATTACCTAGAATTATTTTTCAATTTCATTCCTTCATTGTTTATGATAAAATATAATTTTAAGTTATGCTATATTTATGTATTCAAGATAGAGCATGTGAAAATATAAAAGTGAACATTGACGCCAACACCTAGCGGCGAGTGTTTCATTCTTATACGCAACCATATATATGTTTAGCTAAAAATACAATAGGAAATGTTTATAAATCTGTTTTGTTTCATATTTATTAAACTTCTGTCAGGGAATAAGACATGGAAAAGAAAATTAAGGTATTTTTTTTAATTTTGTATTTGTTTTTCCAATGGTTAAGCAGTCATCGCGTGTAATTTATCTTGTAAAGCAGGGTACGAGCGTAAATTTATGTTTGTAAGTCTATCGTGATTTTACTTTTTCTCAGCAGTATTCGCATGATTATGCCACATAATGAGGAAAGATGGCATGGAAAATTTGATACTCGCATGACAGATTGAATGGAAAGGAGAGAGAGGAAAATACGCAAGACATGCTTAGTGAGTATGATGACGGAACAGGGTTTACTAGAAATAGCACACACACAACATTTATTAAGGGCTACAAGGGACAGGGATATATAGTATGCTTCTTTATTAATATATGATGTTTGACCTTATGCTGATATGAGGAAGTTTTTATGTAGGTTTCCGATGGAATGAAGAATCATCCTTGTCTGACAAACTTTCTTTTGTTATATATTTACTGAATTTATTTCCCATCCGTATGCACGCTGTTTTCTGTGAATATAGTTTCCGGATTATTCTAATATTCTTCCTAAATAGGTCAAGCTTAACTAGAAGTTCCAAGATTTATTCTGTAGAACCACATTTCTATTGCCTCGAGCCTTTTCCTCATCTTGGCGGAGATTGTTCAACTTTCACTGATATAGTTCATTAATCTTATATTTTGCGAAGAAGTTTTATTTCATAAAATGCTATATATGCTATCTTCAAACTCTATGCCAAAATAAATCTATGCACGTTATAAGATTAAATTCTTCTAAAATCTTGTTTGTATAATAAAACCACTTACTAGGTATTAAATACATTAACTCGCCCTTTGTCAGAATATCTGCTTGCTAAATATTTATTTCCATCAGGCGTCTAATGAATTAGATATGTATTTATATTAGTGACGTTTGGCGTCATCATTTTTGCTCAACTAAGATAATTTTCTAAACCAAATTCACACGCCGTATTTATCTTGACAGTTAATTCGTTAAATTTTTTATCACATGACAATATGCCAGTGTGTTTGCGGAAAATCTTTTTAAAGACTGTAATCAGTAAGAAAAAGAAGAAACATTTCTAAATGCCAAGAAGAACCTTTCAAACTGAGAGTTGCATATGCATTCATGTTGATTCTTCCGTTGCCTCCCGCTTATATATTTCTTTCCAACATCGTCGTTTATTGAATTTGATATTCATAAACAAGATAACAGTAGTATGATAAATAACAACGTTCGTTAGAATTTTTTGTTTTACGCTTAGGGAGGTTTATGCTAGGCGTCAAGTATATTTATCCTAATAAATATAAGCATCATATCTCTTAAAAACACAGACTGGTGAATTCTCACGTAAATATAAGCTTTGTTATCTTGGAATTCACAACTAATACAGACTGTTTAAGATCTCAAAATATATTAAAGTTAAATCTATACAAACATAACTTTACGTTTGTAAATTACAATAATAATATCATAATCTATTTGAAGCAAATGAAGTCAATACTAATATACTGCGATCCACAATAGTTTCAATAGATTTTATGCGGTGAATAAGTTGTAAATGAAGGAATTTTGCGTACAAGTTATTAAGAGGAAAGTTATATGAAATGTTATTGTTTAGATGGACAACATTGTCGATCTAAACAATATCGTCCATGATGTAAATAGGAAATAGGCTCAAATTACTGAAATATAAATTAGGGGTATTTAGGAATATGTTTATGCAGCTCGTACATTTGATGGACTTTGTAGGCCTTGAAATTAAACACTCAAAATCATGACCTTGTATATTGAAGCATTTTTTTTTTTGCTGGCCAGGAAAACGGGCTCGAATCTGAATATGGTCAATTTCACAGAGAGGGGATTTTTTTATCAAATCAGCCGTAGGAACGTCTGAAAATTATGTCTCGGGTTATTTCTAAGCCTTGTGAATGAAATTGAGTTCTTTAGATGAAAGATATACCAGTACATCTAAACGATGGCTATGCTAGCATGAAGTCACAAGTTATCATGACCGAATATATGAGTCTTTAAAAATTTATCGACTGATCATTTAATTGTCAATAAGACCAACTCAGCTTAGTTACAGTACAAACCACAGGTGGCCACTGTGATTTGGACAAGCGCGTGTAATTGTGATAGTCGCCCTGTCAGACTGGTGTGTTCGGTAAACAGTAGTAGCCTGCCTTATATATATATATCCATCCTTCTTTACTACATTTCTTCCATTTTAATCTCAAAGATTCCACAGAAAGACATCCTCATGTCCAACACCCTGTTTTCGCATGTGGTCCAACCTCTGAGTACTGACCACGCTGAGAACCGGTGTTTCAGCTTAATTTGGCTCTAAGAGCCCTCGTGCGCACACGTACACATACACACACTCATTCTCACTCACTCACTCATTCATTCACTCTCTCTCGCTCACACACACACACACACACAAATATGCACGCACACACACGCACACATATATCGTTATAGCCTTTGTCTGCTCTTTAGGATTGGGTTTCCGGTACCTTTTAGTGTCTGCCTCAATTTTCTGCCTAAAACTCTAAAGCTTTATTTAATATTTATTTACACATTTTTCTTCCATATTAGTAGATAAGACTTTTGAACAGGAGTAGATGTTTATTACTTCTTTCTTGTTTAGAATTGGGTGTCCGTTTTATTTAAATTTTTTCCTTCCATTTCACTTCCGGTGGCCACTTGTGATTTGGTAGCATTATCAACTTGCTTGCGATGGTGCCTTTTATACTTTAATACTCTAGCATGAGTGGCTCTTGAGCCGTTTGTCGTGTGAACTTCATTGTAAAACAGACAGGCGCGCCTGCACGCACGCACACACGAATCCTTGTATTTTTATTATTTGATGGTATTATTATTATAAATGTTATATTTAGAGGTTAGACATGTTTGTGTATACAGGGGCTGAACAAAATAATTGGAACAGTTGCAAATTCCTCCTCCTATATTTCAAAGACCTATTATATTGAGAACTTTAACCAAAACTTCGAAATTGCAGGATATATCTATTGTAAATATGTTTATTTATCTAATTTACTGTCTTTGTCTTATTTATTTTTAGAATTCGGTAAAATTTAAGCTAAATGCGTGACCTCTCCGAGTTCGAAAAAGGGTAAAATTTCGGAGCTCGCATGGCAGGATCTTCGATCACTAAGGTTGCTGAACTGTTTGGTTTTTCAAGAGTTACCATGTCAAGAACTATGACGCAATTCGAGAAACAGGGCAAAACCTCAAGCAACCGTAGCAATTCGGGCCGGACTTGCAAACTTACTGACAGGGACCGACGTGCATTGAAATGCAATGTGGCAACAAAATCATCGGACTACTGCGGCCAACGTTACTGCTGAATTGAATAACCATCTGAATCGTCCAGTTTCTAATAAATCTGTCCGTCGTGACCTCGATAAGGCTGGATTACATGGAAGGGCCACTATAAAGAAACCTCTTCTCTCCACTCGTAACATTCAGAAGAGGTTCAAGTGGTGCAGAGATCACAATGTCTGGTCTGCAGATCAATGGAAGCAAATCATAATCTCAGACAAGTCCAGTTTTTCTCTTTTCCCAACTTCAGGGCGAGTTTATGTGTGGAGGCGGTCCAAGGAAGCTTACAACCCTGACTGCCTTCTTCCAACAATGAAGCATGCATATGGATCAGTGATAGTTTGGGCCGCCATATCATGGAAATGTCTCGGTCCAATATTTGCTCTGCAAGGTAGAATCAACAGCAAAGATTACCTGATCATTTTGCAAGATCGTGTTCATCCAATGCCCCAGACTTTATTCCCTGATGGTGACTGCATCTTCCAAGACGATAATGCTCCAGTACATACTGTTCGAGTGGTTAAGAACTGGTATGAAGAGCATGAAATTGAGCTATTAACACGGGGTGGCCTCTCCAATCTCCAAATATCAATATTATTGAACATTTGGGGTGCATTTTGGAGCGATAAGTTAGGAGCCACTATCCTCCACCATTGTGTCTTAAAAAGCTGGAGCAGGTGTTAATGGAAGAATGGTTGAAAATTCCTCTGGATGAAGTCAGGAAGCTGTATGATCAACATTCCTAGAATTATTAATCCATATTAATAATTATTTATTTGAATTTAACAAGTGTCTCAATCATTTTGTCCGACCCCTGTATATACAGGTTTTAATCAATGAGTGTGAGGTCTACTGACTTAGATATCATAAATCTTATTGAAGAAGATAGTCCTCCTCGTAGGAATAAGATCTTCATTAACTGATTAATCTGGAAAAAAATTGTCCAAGATTTCTCATTGAATAAGAAATGATTTTTATTCCGTCGTATGACTATCATGTTCGAACGCTGAATACCCTTAATTCCTTGTATAATATTTAGTATCTGCAAACTGATTGTTTTTTTCATAAGCGTTCACATAATTATAAAAGCGACAGTTTCCGATATTACATCTTTAAGCAAACTTATTTGCAATTTGTGTCAGTGACTTATTCTAGCCTTGATAATCTCTGTTCATTTCTAGATTCGAAATGTGTTTTCAAATTAATGATAATTCGGCTGTTGATGGTTTTCTTTCCTCCTTTGCGCCCTGTCGTTATCTACCCGCCATAACTAGTTTTTGATACTCACTAAGCAGCGCCATTTAGGAATTGACTTGTTCTTTTCTTCGGAGTTGAACAATTGTACTTTATCTCACGTATATCTGTTAGTCCTTAAGTGAGGAAAATAAAGGACTCGTGTCTGTTTTTGGTGTATAAAAACAATTAACTCTGAGATGTGTAGTATTAAAACGTCATTAGTTAACTTTTTTGACGCTTGTCATTTATATTAATAATACTGCTATTTTTTCCTTTGATAAATGAGGTTTACGGCCTTGTCACTTTGCAACACCAGTTTTCAAACGATCACCGAAGTTAACCAAAGTCGAGCCTTTCAGTAACTAGATGGGTGACAGCTCGAGAATACCAGATCTTGTAAGCTTGGATGTGCGGGTAGTGTAATGGATAAGGGTTTGGAATGAGAAATCGGAGAGCCAAGTTCGAATTTTGGTCGAGTTCGTTATATTCTCTTACATTCAAATATCATTGAGAAACGTATGAATTAGTACGACTCGTATCAAATGATCATTATTTGTATTAATTAGTACAACTCGTATCAAATTATCGTTGTTAATCACAATAAATTCTTACAATGCAAAAATATGTTTTGCCTTTACCTAACCTTTAAAATACTGAAGTCGTAAAAAAAAACAAATCAATAAAGAATTTCATAGATGTGTCATTTTTCCATAAACGTTTCTATAAATTTATATTCTTGACGTTTATTACTTTTTGCCATTGTATTTGAAATGCATCGGTGCGTGTATTAGTCAGGACAATATAGTTTAGGAGATAAGCAATATGAACATAGAATAGGCTGCACCAGAGATAGTTTCGCCAAAAACAGCAAACTAATAAAATAAATATATCGGTAATTAAAAAAAAATCTAGTCATATACTGAAATAGCATGGACAGATCAAGAATATATGCATGGCACGATCCTTGTTTAGAATTGTATAATTCATACATCAAGTGTTAAAAATTGGTTCATGTGAATGAAACCTTTGTTCCTAGCAAAACTACAATTCTTTGGACCTCGTGGACTGCCGCTACAGAATCACAATGGACTGTAGTAAATAACAAAAGCATAACTGCGGGCTTTCCAAAATAGCTGTAAAAGCTAAAATGGATATCATGTAAAAGAGACAGCGCGAACTTATTTCTCATAAGAAAAAGATGGGATATCAGATTCAATAATATATTGATTATTTCAAAAGTAGTGAAAAAGAAATTAAAAGGACTATGCTCTACCATATGCTTTCTACCAACAAAAGTGTATAATCAAACTGTCGGATCTCAATGTAAGCAACGTGACTCAAGCTTGTCTGAGGTTGAATAACTTTATAATTTGTAGCGACCATAACATGATAATGGCATTTATACTATAATTTAACTACACTCGCAGATCTATATTCGTCCGTACGTGACAGTCTTCTGAGTGAACACCAACCAGTGAATCCCAGTCTGCTACTTATTTGACGTACATACATACATTTCCGACCCTATGGTTTCTTCAACCTGTCTCGCTTTCTCATGTGTCCCCCGCCTTGCCCGGCAAGTAATCACGTATCGGGCTATCGAATCAATTTCGTATCGATTTCAGAAGCTCTGACCCAAACACAGATAACGAAAGTACGAATCGTTTGCTCCTGCTCCAGACATTTTCATAATCAGCCCAAAGGAAGCAGATTTATAAATAGTAGAAAACCTAATCGCTAATGCACGCGTGATCATTCTGTGGGGATAGCTTTCTCAATGAGATTTTCGCGAGAATCTAATTCAATTTCTTTCTCTCACTCCAAGTCGAGAATCTTCGATGAAAAGTAAAAGTTCCTTCCCAGACTTGAAGTCTGATTTTATATTTAAATGATTGTATGTATATATGCATATCGTAAGGGAAAGTTAGTGTACATGTGGTTTACTAAGATAAAGTGTGACTGTATAAATGCACCATTTCGATAGGAAGAGAAGTTGTGTAAAAGTTTGCAGTTGACGATATCTGTGTGTGTAGTATTTATGAATAGAAAGCATTCTTGCATGTATCAGTGTATGATAGAATAATATATATATATATATATATATATATATATATATATATATATATATATATATATATTCCATGTGTATCATTAGAAAGAAGCATGTGTTTATTGTAAGAGTAGAAAAAGGCATGATAGTTTTCTTTCTCATAGATGAACATATGGTGTGCTTTTACGTACCTGAAAGTACGCAAGTGTGCAAAACTACAGACGTTAGTATGCATGGTTGGTTAGAAATTTTACGTAATATCAACGCTTTGTGTGATTAAAACATTTTTGATATAAAGAAGACTTTTTTGCAAATAAATTGCATTAAGACTTTTTCAGGATAACAATATATTTCTCTCCTAACATGCAATCCATAGCTTGGGAACCGATTGATTCAAAATTTTAGGAAATGTATTTGGACGTAAGTTAATATAACAGACATAACTGGAATCCGAACTTGGCTCTACGACTTATCAATCCAAGCAGGTATCCATTAAACCAACCTCATAGGTGCGTTGGTAAAATACCACCGATACAACTGATAGAGGAGATAGGAATATGTCAATTTAGAAGGAGAAAATAGTCAATTTTAGCGTGTAAACACTGTGTGAGTTTATTAGAAAAGGAATTAATTTGTATGAATATATGAGAGTATTTGTTCTTGTATTTGAAAAATAGTTTATGTCTATCAGCGAAACAAAGAATAGGTGTGCCAATTAGAGCGAGAGGACAAAGTACTTGAAATCGAAGTTGTGGATAAACTATCCGAAGATCATATATTTTCATTGCTTATTTCAAATACTTTCGACTATCGCAGGCACATTTAAGGAGCAACTTAGTAATCTAAGCATTCTGAGTAAAAATAGGTTAACGGAAATGTTCCACCGATTGTTTTTTACGTTATTGTCTCTGAGAATTTGAGCGGACTGGCCTTATTCAATCTGTTGATCACACCAAATGCTCTCTTGCAAGAACTCTAATTAACGTCCTCAAACATATTGGGATTATAAATTAGAGGTTGGCTCTGTGAGTTTTGAATAAACACAAATGTGCCTGAGCAGATGTCTGCATAAATGGGACTGACTAAACTTCAAATCAAAACGGTGATCAACAATTAGAAATAAATGTTTTTCTATTTCGGGGTTCATTTTTTTTAAATATTCACCCGCGAACTGCCTGCACCGTTACTTTAAATTGGTGTGCTAAATAAAAAAAAATCTCCGAATATATATATATATATATATATATATATATATATATATATATATATATATATATATATATATATGAAGAAATACTAAGATATGTGGATTTTTTCCCTGAGAAATACTCGTACTTATACTTATAGAGTTATAGTTTAATAATGATCACGTAAACGAGAAAATTATCAACACGAAAATAATAAAATAATCACCCAATTTATTATATTTAATGAAGTTAACCGATCGAAAAGTTACAAATAGATATGCATGAAGCTTTTCTTCATATATCAACTTGAATCGCCTGTTGGAAATATACTAGCAACTTAACAAAATTATTTGGGAGCGATCTGATATGTCCAGATCTATTGTTGATCACTTCAATGAAGTATTACCTTTGAATTGGTTACTTCAAAGAAAAGCAATTCAACATCATGCTAGGTTAAAAGGAACTTAATCAATGTATACTTGACGGATTGCCAACTACTATGTAGGCTCAAAATATTCGACAGTTTTTAATTTTAAATCTTACTTTGGAAGGTATTATACATGTTACAAATATCATCACGTTCTATGCAGCTATAGACAACAATCTGAACCCATTTACGGAGAAACATAAAGCTAGATAAATATGCCAACACAACTAATCCTTCACGCTAGCTGCATCATGAAACGTCGCATCGGAGATTTTATTAATTTGGAATTATGAAAAAATAGTTGTAATTAGTTACAATTAGGTATGACAGGAGTTTCATTTTGCATTGTGTGTCACTAAATATATATAAGATAAATTTCTTATTACTATAAACATTAATTTCAGTAGTTACATATTTGCTGGTTTCTGTTCATTTTTTTATTTACTTAAACAAAGACATTAAAAACAACCAATCTAGATCGAGAAACCGACTAAAAAATGTGTCCTTCCAGTTGGGAATCAATGTCTATCCCTTTTTTCCTCATTTTTTTATCGTGTGTGATAATTCTTTAGATGTTTATTTGTTTGTTGTTCGTTATCATTCATTTGTTTCAAACATTCATATTGTTTTTCTGTTTGTATAAGATCTAATCTGATGTTTCATCACAACATTGATGTGGAGAGTTGGGTATGTTCTTTTCTGGAGCTATTGCTTTTAATTCTTTCTTGCTTAACCAGCTTTTGATGGAATTTCACAGGGACCAAATATACAATATAATTCTGGAATCTTCTCCAGATTTATCTTGGATATTTGGGTCTGATTATTCTTTTATGTTGGCATATTTGATCCTTTTTATGTTGATTTATTTTGGGTTATGACTTGTAATATTGTTAACCTTATTCAATACTAGTCTTGGTTTTATTTCGTTTATAAAATTAAGCCAGTCACTAGGTTCGGAATTCAATAATTTTTGCCAGGTAGTTTTTTTAATTCCTTATTCATATTTCTCTAGTAATTTGCAAGTTAGGTTTCTCTTTTATATACCCATCTGAAAAAAGGACATTTTGTGTGTATATGAGAGCTATGAACACTTAATATATGCAAATTATTCATGTCCTTGCATATTCTTTGTGTTTTAGAACGCAGTTTACCCATTTCAGTGTATACTTACGTGGATTTTTTTAGTGAGATATTGATCTTTTTGCCAACATCTGGTATATAATTATTATTCATTACATTCATTCCTATGAGAACCAAACTTTAACAATTAGGGCACCGAAAATGGTTTCAAAGGAACCGATCTAACTTTTCAATATTTACCCGATTTGTGGGAAGTCATAGCGCAGGTGCTTACTACAATGAAGTATTTGTTATTTTATTAGATACTCTTCTAGCATGCCTTTGCAAATTAATTGACACTTCCTCTTTGTCTTTATGTCTTTGATATTTTAAACGGATATTTTTTTACTTTGCAGCACACCGCTTCATATTATAATTTTGGTGATGACATTTTCGAGTTTGTTTTTATTGTGGAATGTTTTCATTTTTAGCAGGGATTTCGCGTAATTTTTCCTATCAGACATCTACTAAATTGGTACCATTTCTCATATTTTTCAAGACTTAACGAATAATACAATCGCAGAGGAAATTCTGAATGGGAAAAACATGTTTGTGACACCGTAAGTACGTTGTGAATTGTGAATGTGAAAAATGATATTGTTAGTGAGGGTTTTTCTTCTGATTTTTGTTTTAATCAATTCACGCCAGCGGAAAGCCACTATGATACAAGGG
Source organism: Acanthosepion esculentum (assembly GCA_964036315.1). Taxonomy (NCBI): domain Eukaryota; kingdom Metazoa; phylum Mollusca; class Cephalopoda; order Sepiida; family Sepiidae; genus Acanthosepion; species Acanthosepion esculentum. Next base: position 59,319,059 of record OZ038475.1, on the reverse strand, counting down.
GTTACTGATTTTGAAAGAGTTAGAAAACAGAAACCTTATTAAGGAGCGAAAACAGCAGAAGAGTAATTAGGAAGACAGCAGAAAACGACTTAAATTGCATTTACATTTTTGGAGGTCAAATTTAACTGGAAAGCAGGTAAGCGGAAGTTTGTTTCACAATCGCGAAGTGCCAGAAAATATTTTTTATCAGAAGACATCTAAATTGATGAGACCTTGTTGCAAACCTACTAGTGCTATTAAATTTATAAAATCTAGGTTCCATAGGGAAGAGTGATATTTAGTAATAAAGACAAAAAATAAAATAATGCCAAAAAGAGGAATGGGGAAAGAATGGTCTTCTTTCTTATAATTAAGCTTAGCTAGCCACAACCACTAAGCTA
>OZ038475.1:59308679-59313679 GCA_964036315.1 Acanthosepion esculentum | reverse complement strand
TATGCCTTAATGTTTTAAGGTAAGTTAAGCCTAGAATGTTATCAATTTTCTCTGCGTATATATTTGTGTATTTGCATGCGTGTTCAGCTGCTTTCGTCAGTACACCTGAAGACAAACTATCATCTTATTTATCGGTTCTATGAACCTGAATAATTTTGTATTATACTCTGTATTAATTTAGAATATTTTATATTTCCCCAAATAATATTAATTTATTAATTAAGAAAAAACGGTCTTGCACAAGAATATTTAGAATTGCAATTGTAAAATACGTTGCTTCCATGACAGATGTAAATTCAAATATGTGCATGTAGCGACAGGTCAGGTGGAAATTCTGATGTTTCTGCTTCTTAATTTACAATAGATTTTATTGTTTGAAGCTATAAATCTTTTCATGGGACTATGCAATATTTAATTTATTTCCATATCAAAGAAATCATAATTTTACCTGTAATATATTTAAAAATTCTTTATTAAACATCACTTAATACACTGGGTCATTATCACAGCATGAATACTGTGTAGTTTTCAAACACCCATGCGAAATATTATGCACACACACACACACACACACACACACACACACACACACACACACAGATTTTTCTATTTTCTTGAATAAAAAAAGCAGTTGCCTTCAGATATTTAACTTCTTGTAACTTTACTTTAATATATTTAACGATCAGTGGTTCTCGCAATATTAGACTTTATTAGCATTCGGCGAGAAGCACAATTAACAATGAATAGTTATGGAAAATATAACATCAATGAACACCTTCAGATATTATGGGGCTAAATAACAGACTCATTTACACATCCAAAAGTACTCGGAATGATTACAGTATGAGCCAAGACGGTGTTTTCCTCTCGTCTTTTATAAATGCACAAAAAAGCTTATCCGCGAATATCAAGAATAAGTAGACAGAATATGCCTAAATTATTTAATGAAACCTCTCTTTCTCTCTCTCTCTACACACACCCACACACACACACACACACACACACACACACACACACACACACACACATATATATATATATATATATATATATATATATATATATATATATATATATATATATATATGAATCGCCGTTTCAAGTTTAAGAAAGTTTTAAAATCGGTGTCAGTTCATTAGTGCACACATGATCTTGTATTCTTGGATTTTTTAAAAATGGATCAGTCAGCTTATCGAAATTTTTAAAAACTTTAATTTACTGCCTAAATTTTTCAGCGAATTAAAATATGCATGGAGCATAAACTTCAAATTATATAATTTCTGAACATGTTTAATTTAATTTCAAAATGAATAGATTTCCTTGAAATGTTCTATTATTCATTATTTTTTCTCATATTTTTTAAGCCATTTGACTTTTTTTCTTCTTCAGGCACTATTATTAGTAGTAGTTGACAATATCACTTTGCATCTAAGATAGAATTTCAGTTTTCAATGAGACCATCTGGGAATGCGTAAGAAAAGGTAAAATCGAAAATTCACACTAGTGGCAAACAGGAAAGCTTTGACGTCCTGTTCGACGGATGTATGCGTCGTCAGGCATCTATCAAGTTTAATCCCAGAGTGGCTTTCCAAATGCTACCATCCGATTCCCTTGCTCGGCAACGGGAGATATTTTAATCTATACTGTTCAACGATCAATCGAGCCGAAACAATTGGTAAACTCATTTCGCCACTTGTATATGCCGCGCAAAATACATTATCTGTATCCCTGCCTCTCGAAGTTGAGATAACAAATAACAAGCTCTAAATCAAGCAACTGAAAGTATTTTCCTCAGTTTGATAAGTCACATGCTTAAGCGCGGTCAATCATGCCTGCATTTGAGGCGAGAGGGGTTTGGGAAATTAAAACACACAGCATATATTGAAGATAAGAGAAATAAATGCAAACAGCTAACCATATGCTTAACGCGTTTAGGCAATTAAAATCGCCGAAGATTCGTTGAGCGATCAATCTTTCAGCAATATACATTCAATTTTCTACTATTTTCTACTCAGAAATTCCTATAACTTATATTGAAAGTATGTCATTCTTATTCGTGAGAGTAATTTTACCTTCATTTAATGTGATAGTCTTGGCATTAATACTTATTGGTCCCATCACGTCATTCGTTTATATATATATATATATATAAAAAATCTGTTATCATGGCATTTGGAAATATTAATAACATTTGCTCTCGCACACAGCCACCAAAACACATATATATTTCTGACCAAAATTTCGTACATATAAAATCGAAGTAAAAAATCTTTGGGAAAAATTTCGGTAAAATAAAGAGCTGGATATTAAATAATCAGAACTATCCTCCTTATTCGCCAATGAACATGACTTTACTCTATTTGTGAAACTTTTGACTTTACTATATTTGTGAAAATTCTATAAAGTTTAATCCTGTCTTTGGGAGCTTCGCGTCAAATCTGAGTGGCTTCACGTGTGTAATTGACTACGTTTTATTAAATTTTATATGCCATATTTCGAATAAATTTTTGCAGGTTTCTGCAGATTTTCTTTCAAAACATAAAGCTTTCTTATTATTACGGTAGAATCTAAAAAGTTCTAGAAATGAAAACTTAAGGAAATATCGTATCGGAGTAGCTCGTCATATTAAAATAAACAAATGTCTGTTGTTTTGCAAAATTGAACAAGTAATTTTTTTCACAAAATATGATTTTCATTTTGAACAAATTATAGTTAAAGATTTATAAATGTTATTTATTTTTATTGTTATTTATAAAAACAATAAAGGTTGCAAAGATTTTCTTATTTTTTTCGCCTGAAGTACAAAAATATTAAAAAATTTTCTTTATTAATGCCGAAATTGCATATGCTTTTTTTCCGGAAGAAACGTTGATTTTGAGATTAATTTTCTATAATCTCGGAATGTATTTTTTATATTTTGATTTTGTAAATAATTTATTTCCTATATTTTATAACAATATCATTAATTTTTAATTTATATGAAAACGCAGTAGGTGCTACTTGTTTAAATTTATTTGAATTCTTAAACGAAAATTTGTAACTGCTTTTTCTTTAAAGAATAAAAGTAAGAATTTAACTTTTATTGCACACATGTGAATAATTTCCTTTTATTACAATTTGACCAAAAATAGAAACTGTATATTTTCATTACACTGAATGAATAAATAAATATATAGGTTCAGATTTTTCTTGAAGATGTCAGGTTTAACTTTGCGAAAATCTCTGTTGGATGGTTTTGCCAAACATATCTATGGTTCCTCAGGCAAGGAGTGTTCCGAATTTCAACCTTCATCCGAGATAGAAAATGCCCTTCCCAAGAAATTTATTTGAAGGAAAGTGATCTCTGTTTTCTTTATACGTTTAAGATTCCTCAGCAATTGATGAGCAACTGCTCCGTTACATCTCTAAAGCCAATCAAGCATATTTCCATATTGTTAGTAACATAAATTAGATTAGTTAATGTTGTGGTGGGATCCACCTAATCTGCATAGGTGACTACCAACTATATAAATAATGGTTGGTACCGGAAGACGGAGGAGAGGAATCACGAGATCCAACTAGAGACTCTGATCGACTGCGACTTGTCAACACATTCTCCAGGAAAGTCTTCCCAGAAATATAAAGAAATACTATATGTACTTATTGTGTACACTTTCTTGTTATAATACATTCTTGTCCTAAGTACATTTTGTGTTGCATTATTATTCCATGCAATAGGCGAGATTCAACAATGAGTCAAGACTCAACAGTTAACAAAATAATTAGGAAATTACTATAAATGTCAATAAGATGTGGAGATCGGTAAAAACTGAATCGAATAATGTATAACGATTTCTTTTTGTCTCTGGTACAATCCAAAAGCTTAAATCCCCATTTTAGTGGAAGAGACATTTACTCACTCTTGATATAATGGTAAGGATTAAAAGATCTAAATATTTGCATAAGCATGATACCATTTCTGTGCTTATTGAAAGTTGTAAGAAAAAACTATGAATTTTAATTAGAATAACACTGAAAAATCTAATGTTTCCAAACTACGGTTTTCTCACTATGTTCCATTGTCTATAATACCACTTAAAATGGATGCTGATGAATTCTGAATATTACATGAGAATAAACACAGTTAAATGTAGTGATTTTTAGCGAGTAAAATGGATGCTCGTTTGAGAAAAATTGAAAAGAAACCACCAATTACTTGGTACTTATTTTCTCTAATTTAACATGTCAAGAGCCGTAGTATTCTTTCATGTCGTATATAAGACTTATATCGCTAAAATCAAAATGAATAAATTATTATGCATACGCAGGACCGATTGGCCCACCAGTTAACAAAATTAATACAAAGAAGATATTACTTGGAATGAACAATGCAGAGACATGTCAATTAATAATAAAATAAAAATGGAAACACATGTTAGATTTGAACAATAAAATGTAGAGGAGTTGCTTTCGCTTGTCCCTAGACCTCGTGAATTTAAACGTCCTACGAGGCTGGCATCCCGTTCCCACCCCTACATCGTTGAAACTGTTAGATGTAGACGTCTCTTTTACTCCAATAGCTTCATGTCTCGCACATCTCGCCGATGGAACTCCCTTCCATATTACTGTTTCCCTGACAAATACAATCTCCAACGGTTTAAGTGTAGCGCCAATCGACATCTCCAGTTGCCTTGATCTATCCACTTCCCTTCTCCACATCCTTTCATCTTTCATTCCTATCTGCTCTCGCTCCAAATCTTCTGTAACCCCCTTGCATTGATCGACCCACTGTCTTTTTCTTTCTCCACATCCTCTCCTTTACCACTCCTATCTGCTCTTCCTCCAACCCTTCTATAACCCCATGCGTGATAGTGGCCTTCAGCCTTGCTTGGGGTGATACGCTTAAAAAAAAAGAAAAAAAAAGATATTGGTTGGTATATAAATGAGTCTGACAATATCCAGTGCCCCTTTCTAACAGTGTATCAATGTTTTACTCGCCTCACTGGGATACTGTCAATGTA
>OZ038475.1:59291179-59303679 GCA_964036315.1 Acanthosepion esculentum | reverse complement strand
ACCTACCACGGTTTCACCTAAGCGGATCGTCAGGGACTACATATATACATATATATAATATCTGGCCACTCATATTCGAGGATTCCCGTCTACTAGGGTGGCTAGCTAATCCCTAATTCAGATGTTCGCTCAGGCACATTTTTGTTTGTTCAACAAAAACATAGCCCACTTGTTGTTTATACGGCAACTATGCTGAGCAGACCTTAGTTACAGTTTCTGGAGAGAGTGTGGTCAACTTTCTTATCAAGGCCTGCACACTCAAACACTCGGTTACGATTACTTGTGACTTCGTGCTAGAACAGCTATCGACGGTCCTCCTCCATCTACCCAATTTCACACACAATGCTTGCGTAAACCCGAGGTATGGTTTACGCGCACTTTCCAAAGAGGCTGCAATCTTCTTCCTGACAAATCAAATTTTTTTGAGATTCGAACCCGGGTCCCATGGTCAGAAAGCAAATATATATATATATATATATATATATATATATATATATATATATATATATATATATATATATATATATATATATATATATGCCAAACATATGCCAAAAAAATTGTATTTTTACGCTATCACTTCTCCTAATAATATATATTCGATTTCTACCTTTACGTAAAATTAAAAAAAAATTAGAATTGAACTAGTTTTATTCTATTTCTAAGCCATCCAATGTACTGTTATGGTCCAGGTTCCTTGTACCACGGTTATGGTCCAAGGTAGGACCAATGAAGAATAACTCGAACACAGGTATGGAATAACACAGATATATTAAAAAAACAGAATATCTACAAAAAAGTAGAAGTGCTAGTAATAATAATCAGATTAGGTTAAAGAGAACTATGTTGTCTCGAAGTATCACTATTCCAATGACTTACAGTAATCGTCTGATGCGACTCTGTCTCTGACTGACTCACACTGACTGACTGGCCGACTGCCTGACTCACTCACTGAATCTGTGTCGATATTTAACAACCCTCCCACGTGGGTCGCATGTGGCACAAGGCCGGCTTAATGTGGGTTCTTCGAGTCCGTAGGCTCGGCCACAAATATGCCCATTAGAACCCATATACACGGGTTCAGGGACTGTCTACCTTCCCGGACGGCACTTTGCCCTGCGGCAAAGCCCCGTCCGAGTTCCTCCACGCCGAGGCGGAGAGTTCGACAGCAAAGAACAGTCTAAACGACTGTTCCAACACTGACTCAGTGTCGATGTTTAACAACACTCCCACGTATGTCGAATGTAGCACAAGGCCGGTTTAATGTGGGCTTAACGAGCCTGTAGGCTCGGCCAAAAATATGCGCATTAGAACCCGTATATACGACTGTTCCGACATTGACTCAGTGTCTTTTGCTCCCTTTGAGCCACAGTATTTATGACGTACGGAACAGTTTATTAATATTATGGGTAAGTTCCCATAACATGTCCCCATATAAATCTATTCGCATTTCTGCTTTCACAACATAAATTTTCAGTTAATATGATAAGACATTCAGATAAGTATGAGTCTCGCTTTTATAAACCGTAATAATTATTCTTAAAATGTTACATACATATTGATAAGAATGGTTGCACGTTGGTACAGTCCCATTCTCATCACGTATCATATTTTTTTGAATTTGACAAAAAAATCACCTACCAAAACGGAGATGTCAATGTCAATCAGAGAAAAATGTCTGCAAAGTGAAGATGGTAAATAAATTATTCTTATGTGAACAATGTCAGGCGTCGTCCATTCAGATTTAAACTTGTTGATGAAAATTTGTTTTCACTTCTATTGTCTCATAATACAGTCGTTCGTGACAAGTGAATTACTATGAACGATAACAAATATAGAATTCGCACATGTTATAGCTTAAAAGTATATAAAGTTGTATATTTACGAGTCAAGCGTTTGATGAATTACGCCACAAATATCTGCTGGAACTGCACAATCGGCTTGATTTTGTTGGACAGATAGTAAAATATTTCCGAAATTATACTGAGAGTATTCACATACAAAGTTAATTCAGTAAGTAAACAATGCTGCTTAAAACAAAGATATAACTTCCCAACGAAATTATTCAGCATTTACTGGCAAATAATTCTGAGATAATTCGTAGTCGTACCAGGATACTTATTAGCGGCCAGAGTCTTAACAACATTTGATATGTAAAAGATAGTTTGGATATCAGACACATAAAGGAAACAACAGGACCCCATACTGAAGGTAATAAAAGAAAGCGGGAAGAAATGACTAAATATTAGTTATAAAACGAAAATGTCTGGATGTCAGCAACAGGGGCAGAGCAACATGTCAACCACAAATTAAAGACACCCAAATCAACCATTTACATATCCTTCTATTTTTGTGTGTGTATATATATATATATATATATATATATATATATATATATATATATATATATATATATATATATATATATATGCAATTTTTATATATATATATGCAATTTTTGTATATATTATTTATATATTATATATGCGCGGTACTTATTGGAAAGAGCTCGCACAAACATAAACATACGAGCTGGGCGTATATACGTATCCATGATCGCTGTATTCAATGTTGTATTGTGGAGAGAATTTGTTTTGTAAGTAGCAGTATCAACCGTTCGTCTGTTTTATTCACACATTGTCTGACGATCGCAAATAGCATGAAACCCAGTTTCATAATCTGGAATGTTGAATTGAACCCTTTATTTCGCTCACTGTGGGAGACTGTTCTAGTTTCACGTGCCATGTTTAATGGATATGAGTTATCTCTATTTTTTTCCCTCTGAAATTTCTCCACTGCCTTAACCGGGTATTGAACTCACACTCTTTGGATCCTGTTACTGGATCTAACCAATGCCTTCATCCACTGTGCCATGTGTACATATGTGTATGAATTTCTGAGTATTATAAACCTAATGTCATCAGCAACCATTTTTACCAGTGCTCGTATTGCAACTTTGTTGTTATCATAGCTTTTCTCTGGCACTCCTTATTATTGGTTCCCATATTGTATTCATTTCTATGCTTGGTCGTCTCAGGAGATTTTTGTGGCCTAGCATATGTGCTGATTCCTTAAATTTACGAATATTTCAATAGTGTTCCTTGTCTATGATCTCTCAACCTGATCCCACAGAGGGCGGTGATCTCCCTTCTCTCTCCATATGTGGTCAGCCACGCCTGATTTTTCCACTTCCTCTCTTTTTACAGCTTTCTGGTGTTCTTGAAGCCTCACCTTAAGGGGGCGGCTTGTCTCACCTTTATATTTCTTTCCGCAGCTGCACGGGATAGCGTACACACAGTCTTTAGTCATGTTATCTTCTATGGGGGGGGTCTTACTCGTGAGAGATATCTGCGAAGTGTCGTCAAGCTTTTGAAGTTTGTCCTGATGTTATATTGACCGCAGATCCTTTGAATTTTCTCTGATAACCCCTACACATAAAGCAGGCAGAATGTTTTCTGAGTGTTATTGTCCTCCTCCTCCTCCTCTTGTACCCGCCTATCCCAGTTTTTGCGGGCTGCTGCCATGTTCCCAGGGTAGGTGTTACGTTGTAGGGTACTACTTATACTGACCAATTCTTTATCTAATTGCTCTGGGTCACCATTTATGACTTTTGTTCGGTGTTGTAAGCAGCGGACGATCCATTTCTTTACGCTGTATGGATGGTCGGAGTTGAAATTGAGGTACTATCCGGCGAATGTCGGTTTACGGTATACGGCTGTCTTGAAACCATGCTCTGTTCGAGATATTAGAACATCCAGGAATGAGAGTATGTTGTTACACTTTTTCTCCATTGTGAACTGTATCGAAGGTTTTATTGAGTTCACATGGTCCAGTAGAACCTGAATGTCTTTCTGATGTGACCAGAGTATGAAGGTGTCTTCTACGTACCTTAACCCTATATTTGGCTTTAGAGATATAGATTTTAATGCCATTTCCTCAAAGTATTCCATGTATATATTCGCCATTGCTGGTGATAGTGGCGAGACCATTCCTAAGCGCTCATCCTGTCGATATATGTGTGATCTCATTCCGGAGTGGGTTGTTTGTGTACAGAAAGTCAACATATCCATCAGATTATCTATTGGAATATTAGCCCGTTCTTCTACGGATGAGTCAGGGGTCAATCTGTCCCTGACTACTGAGAGTGCCTCCTCCGTGGGTACCTTGGTGAACAAACTCACAACGACCAAGCTCACCATCTGGTTGGATAGTATGGGGGCACCTTTGATTATTTCCACGAAGTCGGCTGAGTTTCGGACATATGAAAGAGACTTTCCGATCAATGGGTCAATTATATATACAAGGAAGCGACTCAGAGGGTGGCACACAGAGCCTTGTCAACTAGCAATCGGCCTGAGCGGAATACCGTCTTTGTGAATCTTAGGGAGACCTTATATGTGATGTAGCATGGTATAACGCTGCGATAACTGCCCATACGTCTTAGGTGCGAAGTGATCCTTGTTCTTGATTACTATTTGTGACAGTTTCTGTTCCGTTTTCATAGTCGGATCCTTTCTTACCTTGCTGTAGCTACCATTGCTAATGATGTCTTCCAGCTTTCTTGTATAATCTGATTTGTCCATCACTACAATCCATCACTTTGTCAGCCGGTAAAAGAAATATACAGGAGATACAGGCCGCCCCCTTATGGTGAGGCTTCAAGAACACCAGAAAGCTGTAACACGAGGGGAAGTGGAAAAATCTGGCGTGGCTGACCACCTATGGAGAGAGAAGGGAGATCATCGCCCTCTGTGGGATCAGGTTGAGGTCATAGACAAGGAACACCATTGGAAAATTCGTAAACTTAAGGAATCAGTACATATGCTATGCCACAAATATCACCTGAGCTGACCAAGCATAGAAATGAATACAATATGGGAACCAGTAATAATTCGACATTCCAACCAATGTGAAAAAGGCCGGAGCGTACAACGGACGAAACGTTGTAATAAATATGACCACAAAGATGAGGACAATAGTCCGAATAATCTAAACAATGGACATAATACATCATCACAGAAATATATATATATATATATATATATATATATATATATATATATATATATATATATATATATATATATGAAATGGAGAGATGTCCCTTCATAACACTTACGAAAATGGAATAGATATGTCTTAAAATATTTTTGTTTACAGATAGTTGCTTAAAACCGGCATTGAAATATCTCTATTTTGCTTTGACATCCTGAAACTTATCAAGATTCATCGGTGTGAAAGAAACAAGTGAGTGTGAACAAATAATTGTAAGCTTTTGAGGGCGCAAATGAATGATTATATTAAAATTGAATTCCCTAATAAATCAATGAATAAGGCAACAAAGATTCGTATTCAACAACTAACAACGTTACTTTTTTATGTGGAAACAATCAATCAAATATCAGGACACCAATCAACATTTACAAAGATTGATTCCTTAGACCTTGAAAAAAATTGTTTAATATTCTTAGATGTAAGTTTGTCTTTATTCCAATTAAAACAACTCTTGCATTAGTCTGAAGAAAAGCGTATACGGACAAATTAGATTAATCTTTTAATTTTACATGCATTAAATGAAATAAAAGTAAACAGTCAATAATCAACGGCTGTCTCCGTGTCTGTAGTTGAAATTTTGCAATAAAGAGCAAACAGTTTCCTTTGAAGTTAGCGTTGTAGCGAATCAGTACACGTAAAATGAGTGAACATAATAAAGGGTGTTTTAATAACTTGGACCGATTTTAAACATAATTTACATTTAAAATCGTCAAATTATTGGCACACACTTTATTACTAATATATTTTTTCAATCATCAGCCTAGATTTTTCATTAAATAACTTGTTAAATACCAGTTCGCACGCTACGTGTTTTCGAAAATGAAAGCATCATTTTTTCGTTAATTATTTTATCAGGAGATAATTAATAGTATTCTTTATGACATACAGTGTGAGATGAATAAATTGTCGACTAAGTTACGTAAAAATGAAAATAACACTGGCATCTCATTTTAACAGGCATATTTACTAATGCCTGTTGTATAAACCAATTCTTTTAGGTGCCCGCATAGATAAAAAAAAACAACAAAAAACAAAGGATTAATGTCTGGGGAACGTACAGTATATGGGGGCGGTCTTCCTCTCTCTATCTATATTTCATGTAAGATGTCAACCAGAGAATCACGAAAATGTGACTAAAATTTCTAGAGCCCCATTATGTAGGTACCACATAAATATTCTTTAGCAGGGGTACATCCTCTAGTAGGTCTAGAAGAGTGTTCGGATTAAAATCCATATAGACAGCTCTTGTCAGAAGTGCTGGGAGAAAATATGGACCTACCAGACAATCCCCAAAATTCCAACCCATAATTTAATCCTAAACTGGTGATGAAGTCTAGCTCTTATTGTGCCATGGGAATTCCGATACCCCCGCAAATGTTGGTTGTGTAATATATTTTTTTATTCCATCTCTTCTAAATGTTGCCCGATCATTAAACCAGACTGAAGAGACAAACAATATATCGGCAGTTTGTGCAATAAACTTCTCTTGAAGTACCTCCAGGCGGTACTATGAGATGTAAGACATACTAGGGCCGCTTGACTTGGAGCGCCTCCGAAAGCCTGTAGAATGTGGTCTTTGTTGTAAAGCGTGCGAGCGGATCTCGGTCTTCCACAATACATAGTTTGGGGTGCTGCGAATCCTATCTCAGAAAAGCCACGTTAAACAGCAGCGAAGGCTGAAGGACTAGGCATTCTTCGGTCTAGAAACGCAATCTGATACAACCATGCAGCTTTGCATCCATTACTATTCGCGCGACCGTATGTAAAAATCATATCTGCCTGCACATTGTTAAACGGAACACTTGTCAGTTTATTCACTACTACGCACATTAAATGGTGAAACAGACTATCCACACATCTATACGAATGGTAAATGTAACCTACTCTACATATCGCCATCTACTGTACTTTCTTTAAAGTTAATATGTCAAAAAAACGAAGGATTTGCGAACGTATGTTTATATGAAATCTTGCCCTTGTTTTCGTGTGAGGATACCACCCACAAAGATTGTTATTTTTACTAAACCTGTCTGCGTTCGCGCGCACACACACACACACACATATATATATATATATATATATATATATATATATATATATATATATATCAGCAATGTTCTAAGAAAAATAAATATGTAGGATAGAAACTGTCAACTCCATAAAAACTTACATTGTTTGTTAAATATTTCAATACTAGTGGATCTGTGTATTCAAATCAAAGTGTTTGGTTCTTTGGTAAAAGATATACAAATTCGATGCACTTAATATACTCCATTCACCCATATGATTAGCAGATTTCTATCGATCTGCGCATGGATAAAACATATTTCATTTACAGCGCAGGCAATCCGGTTTTTAATGACTGGTAACTTTTCTTGATATTTCAAAAATACTATTGTAAAATCTGTAACAAGATAGTGAGTCCATTCATGTCAAAAATCCAATGCTATCGAAAGCTGTAAGACTAATTCATCATATAAAATTTCTCAAAAATTGACGCAATAAAAAACATATGCAGACCAAATTGCTTAGGCTTAAGGTGTAGTATCTGTTCCATCAGCAGAGAGCCGGTGGACGGCTCCATTCAAGATCAGCAACAGTTCCAGCCAGTCATCGTCGTCGTCTTTGTCATCATCATCATCAGCAGCAGCAGCAGGTATCTCGCCATCTGCCGCCACTTCAGCCAACCAGCCAAACAGCCAGCCATCTACAGGTCCAGACAGCCATCCTCATCAGCAGCAACGATATGCGATATACTCTCCTTTCAAGAAGTCTTTTCAACACCTACAAAAACTGTTCTTTTCAAGACGACAATTCTTCACGGCTACAGAACTGTCCTTTTCAGGACATTACTTTTCAGCGCTCTTCTCACTCTCTGTTGAACATCCACAGATATGTTTGCTTCGTGCACCCTAACATATTTCCCAATGTATTTTCTATAACACTATAAACTTGACGATATATTTTTTACTCTTCGTTTTGTTCTTGCTGCCTTCCGTCATTCAATATCTATTTGCGTGCCAGTATCCCATCCACAACACAACGATAAACGAGTTTAGATATGATATAGCACTTCACTACATTTGTGTTTCTAAATATCGGCCATTTTTCATACGTAATTCTACAAGATTCTACATGAAATGTAGCCTTAATTTTTTAGTGTATTCTCGCTCCTCTCCACAGGATGCAGTCGACTTATGTTTTACCTCAACTTTAGGACACAGAAAAAAATAAATATTAGAATGTTCTATGGCATATTACCAATAATATCTTATAAAAATGAATTTATCTGAACACACAGATTTGCCTTTCAATTTTGAAAAGAATTCCATGCAATGATACATGGGAAAACATGTCTGCTTATTAACGACATTTTAAGATGTTCCAAAATTAGAGTCTTATCACGTTTATTAGTTAATACGGAAATCATCTGGTTCAAATCTATTTATTAGATAGTATGCAATGTATGAACGTTCTCATAATTACAAGTTTTCTTTATGTTTGAAGTTTTAATTATGTTTTTATAAATATTATTAATTAGAATTTACAAGCAGAAATGATTTTCAAGATGCTACCCACTTCTATACACATTTATTTTCGCTTTCACATTTGTTCATTAGACCATCATTAAAGGGAAAATGATGGTAGAAATTATATGTTGATTAATCAATACAATTCTATGATGGCTTCATTGTTCTCACTGATTTAAAAAAAATCGATTATTGGTCCATGTGCCTATAAATGCAATGGGCACTTGAGACGCGCTTTTTCAAACATTGAAATTGTTATCTTAATTTTTATTGATGGGGAAATAATTACGACTTTAACAATATTTCTTAGAAAAGAGGGAAAACCCTTAAAGGTTTCCTTTGAAAGCAATCTCTGAAAATATATTTTGGTAAAATCGATATCTTCATATATGTATTAAATGCGCATTTTACTTCATTCTTAAATTGTAACTACTTTATTTTTGCATAAGGCAAAACATGAGACGCTCAATTGATTGTTATCATATGAGATGTTTTTATTAATTTATGAAATTTAAGCTGGATTAGTGTAGCAATTTTCGATAAAGCAATCCATGCTATCTATTGTCTGTTCTTGTAGTATATTATTAAAAAAATGTTTAGGGGTTCTTCATCTTTCCAACATCGAGGATATCCATTTAGAAAAGAAAGCATTTAACCAGTACCCGTATTAAGGAATATCACTAGAAACAGAATTTAAATTATCTCTATACGCCTATACCTCTATATATTTACATGTATTACTCACAGTCGTCATTTATCTACGTAGGTCTCTCCTTTCTTTCTCTTTCAGTCACTTTCATATATATATATATATATATATATATATATATATATATATATATATATATATATATATATATATACGCATACATACATATACATATATATATATATATATATATATATATACGCATACATACATATACATATATATATATATATATATATATATATATGTGTGTGTGTGTGTGTGTATGTATCTGTTTGTAAATATATAAGCGTTTATATATAGACAAGGCCATATATTCATTGGCCTATGCTGTCATCTCCACGTTAAAAATCGATATTCAAATGAAAAATGATTATTAAAAAAAAAAACAATTAAAATAATAAAATAAATTTCTCGACAGAGTCCATCTCGCACATTTACAAATCTACTATTCGTCAGTGCATTGAATACTGCTGCAGTATCTGCTCTCGGGCAGTTGCTCGAAGTTCTTGACAAAATCCAAAGAAGATCTGTAATGCAATCAAACCTGATATGGCATCTCAATTTCAGTCATTATCTCAGCGATCTGGTGCGATTTCCCTCTGCTTTTGTACAGATATGTTCATGGAAACTCCTCTTTGCAGCTTTTTCCCTTGTGCACCGACTACAGGAATTTAAGCGTGATAAATATTGGCATCTAGGTCCCAACCGTTTACTGAAGAAATAGCTAAATGCAACCCCCACTTTTAGACCAACAGTTTTTTTTTCGCATATCCAGTTTTTCGAACTCACTTCATTTTACTTGCGTCCCTGATAACTAAATTCTTCAAAACTTTATATTCATCGTCAATCGCCATCTTCTGTGTTCTTGATAACCGTTCTTCTTTAATCCCGTTTATTTTTTTCCTTTTCTCAATCCACCTCATACTTAATCTTCCCTTTCATTTTCACTCCTTGCAAACCGTATGTACTTGTAGCATTTACGCTTTGCTTGGGGAGAAATAACTTTTAAAAAAGACACAATTTGTAGGCATGAATTTATATAAAAAATATAACGTAACTCTGGTGGTATTCTATTCACAGTTGAAATAGTAATAATAACATTCACAGGTTTTTGTCTTTTAGGCAGCGGCAAAGAGAGAATGTAGCCATTCTCGTTCCCCCCCCCACACACACACAGATATATATATATATATATATATATATATATATAATTATTTATTCGAAAATTATAACATAAATATGTTATAAAATCACTACAAAAACAACCATTTTGTTTCAACATTCTGGTGTCTTAACAAGTGGTGGTATTGAATATATATTCCCGTGAAAATGAAAACTAATATTTTGGGAAGAAATAATACGATTCTTTGAATGAAAGTTACCGATTTCAATCGTTGCTTTTTTTCTTAATCCTGAGAACTTTTAATTAGCCACCTTCATATATAATGTTGCTTAGTGGCTTGCAGATAATTAATTCATAGCTTAAAACCTATCAACAAAATCGTATCATTTTACGTTTTAATCATGATATCGAACATTTTACGAAAGTTCAACAATGTAAATAAGTGACAAGTTGAACATACGACACGATAACGATTTGCAAGACGTGTAGACAATTGGATAATGCACTCTGCTGAACCAACATTTACAAATATTATAATCATTTAACGGACTGTTTTGAACTCAGTTTGTGCTGGTTCCCACGAGAGCTTTAGGGAACTGAACTTGCCCAACTTCTATCAAACGTTCTTGGCACAGAGATGAGCCCTTCCCTAAATATGGCATTTTCAAATATTTCCTTGTTTCACTGAAATGCACTTAGAAGAAATGGAATCACTATTACTGCTCCCAAACTGATATCAAGCAGCTCGTAGATTAATCAGCTTATACCATCGCTTTGATCCACTAGCGAAATATTCGTGATCTTTCTATGAATTTATCAATATATACGTGTAACTTTTCTTATTATATCTCTTTCTATATCCTCGTAGTCAAAGATGTCTGTGCAAAATTTAAAAAGATCTCACTCTCTAATTATATCTCTCTTCCTTTCACCTGGGCAAGAGAGTGTGGGACAACAGTTAGCCGACCTTGCGCCCCAACCTAAAAGTATTCGGTGCATATTTCCTTAGTTGCCTGTTCTACAGCTGCGAAAACGTTAGGCTGGAAAAGCACCGGTTAAGTGTAAATCAACTCTCTCTCTCTCTCTCTTTGACGTATCCTCGGTATCAAATAGAGAGACAAAGTTAACAATACTGCAGTGCTGGAACAAACAGACTTCAGTAGCGTGCAACTTCTTTGTCAAAAATCGTCTTCGGTGGCAGAGGCACGTACGTGGAATGAATGACAGCCGTGCAAAAAAAGATATCTACGTTGAGCTGACCACGGGGAGCCGTTCAGTAGAGAAACGTACATTAAGTCTCAAGGATGTCGAGGAACAGTTCTCATACGATTGGAACGGCTAACGCCATGTTCTTAAGTGGGATCCGCGAAGGGCTTTAAAAAGCGAAAGCAAATATTGGAGATTAGAACACGGAGTTGGAAGACGGGAGAGTAATCCAATATATTTCAGTATCATCTTTCAAATCTAAGGGGCGAATACTATGCAAAGACTTGATGCAGTCGCTGATCAAGGAAAACTGAACGGTGACCAAACAAATCGCTACCATTAAATCGAGTGAGAAATTGTTGCCTATAATATATGAGAGAAACATATCTCTGGGTGCACGAATATTTATATCATGTTGTCTGGTATGGTAAAAGGGACGGAAAATAGTACATGAATATTCACATTTATGACATCTAATCTCACTTTTTCTATCTATCTATCTATCTATCTATCTATCTATCTATCTATCTATCTATCTCACACTATCCACTTTATAATATATTTATCTATGTTGGTGTCGATTAATTTATAGTTTTTATCCGCTAGTACTTCTAGAAGTTTATACCTTTAGACTAAGTATGGGATCCAAAGAAACGTAACGTCGAACAAACTCTAGTATAGGTTTCAACATACAAGAACAATCCAGAACTATTTACAAACATTAAAAAATAACTAGACCTACTTAAAAATGAAAAATAAAAACATACTAAAAGCAACAAAAATAATCAAAAACAAACGCCATTCTAAAAATCTGAAACACATATTAAGCTCATCCAAATTTAACCAACATACAATGCAATAGTTCAAAGAATGC
>OZ038475.1:59233679-59283679 GCA_964036315.1 Acanthosepion esculentum | reverse complement strand
AATAAGGGGTTTTTAAAACAGTGGCTCCTACTGATATTAATGCATAACTCTTTAAGTACGAATTGAGTTCTCCCAGCCACTGGGGTATTTCGTATAGAAAACGTTAAAATTTCCCTTTCTCTCTGCCGGGAGACGATAGTCTAAGATCTCCTACTAATGTTAAATCGGCCGGGTTTGGACCCCGGTTTGAAGCAAACGGACGTCTAGCCACACTGAAGAATTGTGATACAGCGAAACAGTCTCTTTGTTGATGACTATATATATATATATATATATATAATATATATATATATATATATATATATATATATATATATATATATATATATATATATATATATATATATATTCCTGAAATATATTGCCAAATTGTTAATAAAGTATTAAATTTTAACCTAAATACAAAAATTTCTATCTTCTATCAAACTCTCATAAATATACAGGTTGTTTCACATTTACACTCGTTCTTCTTAAAGAGTAGCCCAGTGTTGTAATAGTAGATATATAATCAAAACAATAAATGAATACTGCATTAGTAATTTGAGGATATCGGGGAATGAAAAAAGTATCTAAATTTAACGTCTTTGTTTCTCAATGATAAATAATTAATAAATATAACCTTTCATATCATTTAGCCCCATGTTACGTATTTCTGTGATAATGGAAATCAGCCTCATCCTTGTTATACAAATGTCAATCGTTCCAGACAATTTACTGACATTCATATATTATCTCTTTTTCGTTTCTATTCATCATATGCCGGATTGAAACTGCCAAATTTACTGAATATTTACTCTACTTAATTTATAATACCACCGGCTGGTCTATTTACACGGAGTTATAAGTCGTGTAATATACTCAGCTCCAGGGGACTCTCCCTCAGGCATCATGTCTTTCATTTTATTACAATGGGGCGAAAGTTTACCCATAGTGCCTCAAGCGCACTAGCAGTGAAATACCAAAGGATATGAGAAAGTTTTGGACTGAGTCTAATGCACAGTTTAGACACCAACTTGTATTATATTTCGTCCGAATACTAACTCGTCACTGCCGTTTAGTCCAAAGTGAAACACTTGTTTGCATTTTCAATGCCCATACATGTGTGTTAAAAAACACGAGGTGCATAATGAATCTGCCTAACTATAAAATAATACTACTATAAATAAAATATATTTTCTAGTCGATATAATCGATAATTTTGCTGATCTTGAGAGAACATTGTAGATACTCATGTAATAGGAAATGTTTTGAATTATCCATAGTGCACGGTCCTTCAATTTCAGTCATCGTTAGAAGCAACAGGTACACTTATTCCAAAGCCAATTCTTAAACTGCATTTTCTTAATATTTTCTTGCTATATCTTACAGTAGGTTTCGTGTACGTCCCACAAACAAGTAAAAATCCAGTTGCTTCGAGAATATTATATATACGTTTCTAATGGCTTTTCATGGTAAATAACTCGTGATTGATATTTGGCAGGTAGACGAGTTTAAATTTAGTAGAGTTAAGAAAATTGAAACGCATTGCAAGGATAAAAAAAATGGATTCATTTAAAAGTATTAGAACACATATAATATAATGCAAAATCAGAAGATTTGTAATTTTGTCAGATTTTGGAAACTGGATCCTATCGAAAATTATTTAGTATACCATTGTGGTATTAAATATTCTTATTATTTTAGTAAATTCCGTGCATCTATATTTGGTATTGGACTTTACTTTTCGAACGTCCGTATTTAAAAATTAAGATTTAACATATCTGTTATTATACAATTATACATAGCTCGAAATTAAACAATTAACAGCAGAGTCACATAAGAAGTTGTTTTGCAAATTTTCGTTATTTAGAATTCATAGGTTAGGCGAAAAGAATATCGGATAGAAGTCCAGTGTTTTGTTTATGAAATAAGGAATGTGCGTACGGAATATCGATTTTGTGTATTGTTCTGATAAAAGAAAAATATGATATTACCATTCTATATGCAGATGTAATTATATTATTTGTTTGGTTGATTGATTGATCTAATTTAATAGCGACAATATTTTTATTAAATATATGACTTGTAAACAAATCATTAGGTCGTTAGATCCACTACTCTCTAGCTATGCTTTTAGAACTATGTTATTTAGTGATATAATTTGTTATATAGACCAAACACCTACAAGTAGCCTAGAATAGTTTTTAAATTTACGGAATAATTCCTCTAATCATATTAAAATATTTAACTCATCAGGGCATGATCATCGCAATCGGTTATAATATGTTTTACCGTATATGCCTCCAAACATGCTGTACATTCAGGAGGGTGTTCACCTTTTTAAAATAAATTAGTGAGTGATTAAGTGATGTATCCTTCTTCATAATAATAAATATATTATCTGTTTTTACATATTTTAATAAACCATGGCAGAATTAGACAGCTATAATGCAAAGAAAATATTCTATTGCTTATTAAATTGGATAGAAAAGACATAAATTAATGAATTTGGTTAATATTATAATTACCGTAATGTATCGAGGAACATCAAAAACAAAATACTAACGAATATCCAACGAGAGCGGATTTGTTACACTTCCCGGGTATATATATCCAGGGTAAACAAACTAATTCCCAATGTTTTCCCGAGTGATAGATTCATTTCCTCTGCGGTACCAGAAATGAAGTGATATGTCATGCAACATCTTTTTGGTATTTCCACTCGGCATTGTCTTTTAGAAAAGTAATGGTCCCACACATTATCACTGACTTGACATTCATCATTGGTAATTTCTATTTCTGCAGGTTATAATTACAATTTACAATATTTTCAGCCAGGAAAAACGATTCCACAAAATTATGAATGTCTCTTTGGTCTTAAGTTCTCTAAAACTTCAAATGGATCACAGCTATGAAAACCATTAACAAAGATATTGAGCATATGGTAGGCTCATTCCATCACTCCAGGAAATATCTTACTCTTTTATATTTGCTTTAAATGTGTAAGTGTCTGATTATACCAAAAAATGGTGTATTGCTGAAATATCAGATTTTAATCTGTGCAATCTTTACTTTCCAACTTGAAATTCAAAACCTTTTACTCAAACTTGTGAGGGAAGATTAATATGATTTGAATGTGAGTTGTAAATGTAAGACTAAATTTCAACTAGGACTCTTTACATAAAAACAACCATTTTGTAGCACAGAATCCCGCATATCTAACGCCTGAAGACTCAGTCATGACCACTTAGAATAAAGGATCAATCCATATCTTTACATCTTCATAATAATCACTTCATACCAATAACATTTCCTTTCTTTTCGCATACATTCAGTAGCACCATTTTGAATGTACGCCTCGTCTACGGGTAGTTCTAAAGGTTTGTACTGGGTAAAATTATGTATACTAAACTATTTTCTTCAGTTCCATCAAGACGTCTAGTATTGAGATAAAGTATATTCATTTCAAAAGCACAAGAATATTTTGCATGTACAAAATTGAAATAACTATGTAAGCGTTGTTGTGGAATAATAATAAGCAAATTAGTCTCATGCCGGTTCGAACTTCACTGGAGTTGTCACATTCACGTCCTTCATATTTACAAATATAGCTTATCTGAATAAATAATGTCAATATAATCTGTTTATTACTTAGCATAATTAGTTGCAGAGTTCCAACCGTATGCAGAGGACCGAACCAAGTTAAACAAATATACAAAAATGCATGAGATTATGCAGAAATGTAAATGCAGAACGACATAAAACTATGTTTCATAGGTGAAACAATAGTATATCATAATCTACAACACAGTCACCGACTTGAAATACTAAAATTGCTTGTGATACAAATAATAATGTAATCCATTCTATATTTGTGATGTCAATGAACAGTTGTTGCCACTTTCGTGATATCAACGAATACTCGCTGTCACTTTGGGAATGCTCGTTGTCACTTTTGGAATGCTCGTTGTAGCAGATAAAACTATAGTACGCCGTTGAACAATTAATAGTACTTGCTCTATAATACTCGCTTGGAAAGTAACGATTAGTGACCTCAGTAGAGAAAGAGTATAGTTAATAGAGCAGAGAATAGAGATCCGTATAGTATAGAGGATAGATGAGAAATAACGGTCCGAATAGGAATAGATGATAGAATTAGATGCCTTTCCACTATGGACACGGGGTCTACTTAATTCAATAAGGGATTGTCTGTTTTTGCACACTGGCGATCTATGTTCAAACTCAAGTGTCGGCAGCGACACTTCATTCATATATAACACTAAAACACATCTAAAACGAAATTATCAGTAGGACAGCTTTCCCTCTCGAGGCCAATGTACATCTAATGAGGGATTCTATGCTGATGGCATAGTTATGATTAAATGGGATATGAATGAGCGTGAACACAAGTCAATATCCGAAAAATAATTACCCTTTGAAATAGGAAACAAATTAAGTCTTTCCCAAACATACGCTATGATCTGAAATTGGAATGGAAGCAGTGATGATACCTACCCTGATGTGAATTTAGTAAATACCAAACATTTCGCTGTAGGGAACAAATAAAAAAATAATAATATAGGAGATAACAAAATGAAATTGCGTCAGGGCTATTTTTACCCAACACAACATAATGCTAAAAAATCATTAGCCTAAAATCTCGGGTCTTGTTATTAAATAGTCTCGTCAGATCGAACTTTCAGTTGTATACAACCGCTTTCTTAAGTCATTGATTAAAAATGTATTTCGTCGAATGCGCTCTATAGGTCTTAGCCAAGACCACACACACAAACATAAGAACTGTACCAAATTACCTAAACTATAACACTTGAGGATTATCAACAACAACAAGCAGAATGGTGATCACATGTAACTCGAAGAGAAAATAACGGTATAACCAATATGTTGACATTCTACACTAGTTCGAATGAAATGCTATGAAGGATACCCTAATTAATAACGGAAAGAGCGATCACGGATCCTAGAGTTAAGCACCCTGTTTTTCCTGAAAAATTGTTTTCTGAGAAATACTTTATGAATTTTAGCCTAAATTTGTATTACCTTCTCGGTCAATAAACTCAGAATGTTTTTTTTTAATAAGGAAAGGGTTAATATTACCAAAAGCGATGGAACATAAAGTAAACTGTGTGCAATTAGAAAACAAGTTCATTGTTTTCAAGAAATAAAGATTAAAACAGGGATCAACCTTCAAAAGCATAACGAGATATAATCTTAACAACATAATATAAGAGGACGGCATGTATGGCCGACATATTCAGAAACATGTCAATATGGGAGAGGTATAAAATTAAACAAACATAATCATAGCGAATGGTGTCTTCCAGAAATTAAAGAAGAGCATTAAGGCTGAAAATATCTTTAAAACACGAAAATATAACTGAATTCCTATGCAATAAATAATTTCTTATATTACAGTGAAATCTTGGGTGTTTCAACTACATGTGAAAAATGGATTTGAAGTTTCACTGTATCAGTTCCTCCGACAAATGTTATGTATAGCAAGTCAAGTACATGTGTAGAGATAGGACATCTTAAGGAAAAGAGGGACAACACAGGGAGTTATACTTACAATAAGAAAGAGACTAAATTTCCAGGAGACAAGTTGGGAAATTTGGACGAGAAAATTTAATAATCTATTTTTATTTTTTCAAACTATATTATACATATTTTACATAATAATCGAGAACCGTATAGTAGAGAGGATAGACGAGAAATAACGGTCCGAATAGGAATAGAGGATAGAATTGAATGCATTTCGACTATGGACACGTGGTCTACTTAATTCAATAAGGGATTGCCTGTATTTTCACACTAGCGATCTATGTTCAAACTCAAGTGTCGGCAGCGTTCAGAAAATATGCAAAAATAAAAAAGAGTGTAAGTTGTGGAGGAGTCTTCTCTCAGATATATTCAATCAATACAGCGAGCTAATTAATTACAGATGAAAATCCATATTAAAATCTTCCATGATATTCGTAATTTTATTTGGTTCTTTATTAATTAGACATGGTATAGTAACATTGTTTAAAGTTATAAAAGGTAAAAGACTGTGGAGTGCCAAGATCTCCAACGTCAATACGGGACGTGTCATATAAAACAAAATATGATCTTAAGCATTTACTCATATACACTGCTTTTAGTTTTATTTATTATTTTTAGTTTCCACGATTTTTTCCTGCTCTTTTCTTCTTTTAGTTCTATGAAGAACAGAAATAATGAAAAGAAATTCGGCAATTTTACCATTTAATTTCCTTTTGCTGGTTCAGTTTTTTCGTTGTAACACGGAACTTAATAAGCCAGAGTCACTCTGCAATATCCTGGAAACACCTCACTGGAAAGAAAAAAATGCTTAAATAAATATCAATGAATAAATAGAAAAGAAGAAAGAAGCAACAGACAGTTAACAATATCTAGCAGTATTATTCCTACTTGCATATAGATGCCGACATCGGGTACCACGTTCTCGAGACCTGAACTTATCGAACATTTATTCTAGGATTAAAATTACTTTTTGGCTAGAAATTTCCTTAAGTAAGTTCGTTTTTATATCTTTTCAACCCAGATCTCGTTTCATTTTTGTATCATTTTCTAATTTGAAGACACAAGATGGTAGATTTATTTAATTTTATTGCGAGACCGTTATGTTTGTTCTTAAGTATAAAAAAAGTTTAGTATCTATTGTACACCAGAAACTAATCAGATCTATGACGGATTATAATTTTTATTTTTATTTTTTTTGCATACTTTTTTTCAATCCAGGAAATTTAATTTCCAAGAATGTTTAAATACCGGTAACCCAAAACAGTTAACATCCACACATATTGACATATATATATATATATGCATGTCAAGCTGTGTATGCAACAGAATAGATATTAGAATTAGATAGAAGTAATAGCTGTACATATTTGCAGCTCAACCACATAATTATGCCGATCGTCCATATATATATATATATATATATATATATATTTTAGAATTGGACATTGTCCGACAATTTATTTAAAGACATTTATATTATGTTTAACGTTCTTTTTATAGATACAAGTATTTAAGCAAATGCTCTGTTTTATAATAAACAGTATTAAATAACATTTACCGGCCTGAATGTCCGAGAAATTTTCATAGAAAATTTTCGCTCTCCGACAGGAATCGAACCTGTATCCTATACGGAACCATCATTTCGCGTGATGTGCCTTAACCTTTCGGCCACAGAGCGACGTCTGGTTAGCAAGGTCGATTTTACTATCTTTAAACTTAAATCTTCCAATTGTCCAATTCTAAAATATATGACGTCATTTGTTTACATTTGATACGCTAGAGCAGATATGAATAGAAGAGATTCATGGAAGATTTAAGTTTAAAGATAGTAAAATCGACCTTGCTGACCAGACGCCGCTCTGTGGCCGAAAGGTTAAGGCACATCACGCGAAATGATGGTTCCGTATAGGATACAGGTTCGATTCCTGTCGGAGAGCGAAAATTTTCTATGAAAATTTCTCGGACATTCAGGCCGGTAAATGTTATTTAATACTGTTTATTATAAAACAGAGCATTTGCTTAAATACTTGTATCTATAAAAAGAACGTTAAACATAATATAAATGTCTTTAAATATATATATATATATATACATACACACGCACATTTCATTGAATACGACAGACGAGCTGCTTTGATTTAATTTTATACAATTTCTGATGTGGTCTAATAATATTTTTCCTTTCAGATGATAAATTATATAAAAAACTGTCCGAATATTCTTTTTATTCGAGCGCTTCCGGCTCTACATTTAGCCATTTTCAAGGTTGAAATATATTAACTGTTAGCAAGAAGTAGTTTGTTACATGTATGTGTTTATATAATGTTTCCATGTTCAAAACACGGTCAAGATATTTTGTCCATGTTCATAGTTGATATTATTGAGTGTTGTTATTTTTATTATTTTTATTAATAATGCTTCCAATATTTTTGGCCTTTTTTTACATGTAGATGATGCTATTATATTTGTGTTGTCAACAAGTATGTTACGAATAGGGTCCGGTAGGTTTCTATGAATATTTAAATGAGACCTGATTGAGTTATGGTCAGAAAGGTGTAAAGTCAAACATTGTGTCAAACATGTTGAAGTTAGAGAAAGGACAAGCGCCGTGAGAGAGAATCCATTTGATAGTTTCCAGCTTGTGAGGGTAATAGTTAGTAACTTAGTGAATATAAAGTATGTTGTTCATATTTCCAGTGCATCGTTGCTATCCTATCTAGTAGGATTGTTTTTCTATATATTTGCAATAATATACAGTTTGGCTTCTACGCACATTTTTCTATACGCTGGCGGTATTTGATTTTTGTTTTTTTGTATTTTTTCTTTTTCGTTATCTGCATCTTGCGCAGATATCGTTATTGCGGAAGACGTTTTGTAAGATAATAATGAGTGATTGCTTTTTCTTTCAGAATTATATACTCGCTGATTTTATTTATGACACTCTCTCAGCGATATTGCGTATTGAATAAATCAGTGAACACTATTTCTGCCTTGATCTTAATTTGACTCCACCATACGGAAGCTTTTAGAAAATAGTACGCATTTTGTACTGTTTTCTCACGTGAATTTTGCCAATCTCTTTCTGTCCATTTGATCTGAAGCCCTAGTCTTCCTGGATTTTCTAACTATTTCCTTTAATTTTTACATAGCGTTTGACGGTGCTATCCCTTCGCTATATATAGTGTGTTGCATGAAATACTTGTTCATCGATTTATTGTCACAGGAATATCATGTTAAACACATTACAAATAATTATCTGCTACAGCACGTTTAATTTTAGTTTTTAAGGTTTTATGTATGCCTTGAATGTTTGTTTGTTTCTATAACAGCTAAATTCCACCCAAAGTCACTTGTACATCATTAATATTAAACATTTCATTTTTAACTTGACAGCGTTATGTTGCTCTTATATTTTTAAAATAGCGTTACCAAAACATTTGTCTAGGTTCAACCAAATAATCAAATAATCAATCAATCAATCAATCAATCAATATATATATATATATATATATATATATATATATATATATATATATATATATATATATATATATATATTCTCAGATATACCTGAAGAAGTGTACCTGAAGAAGAGACAAAATGAATAAAAAGAGAAAAAGGTGAAAACTATAGTAAACCGACGCGTTTCGTCCACTGAGGAACTTCGTCTCTCAATAATGTATTGTAGACCGAAAGTTTTTTTTTTTTTAAGAAAGTGTTATTTATTAACGCTTATATAATTTTGGAACGTGCAATGTCGCAACGCTATAATTCAAATATTTCATGTGAGAAATGTTTCTTTCAATTTCGTAATGTGGTAAATCCATGATTTTTTTTGCTGTATGTCTTTTGCAGTTAAAGTGACATGGACTAAATATATAGTCAAATTAATATAGTAATATGCTTTAGTATTTTTTCCAGAGTTTCGTCGTCGATTCTCTACAACACCAGATTCATCTGACAACAATTTTATACGTAAGATTCGCATAATTCAATAAATTGTTAGCAGGTTAATGCTTTATTAAGTGTGTCAGCGAAGAGATTTCGCAATTAATTACATTAATATTACTAATTAACTTTTTTATCATTACCTCTTTATAATATATATATATATATATATATATATATATATATATATATATATATATATATATATATATACTGCACAATATAATATATTTATGAAAATCGATTCGCAGCAGGAAACTCTGGAAAAAAAACTACTAAGACATATTACTAAATAAATTGGCTATATACTTATATCATGTTAAGACATTAATTTACTAACAATTCATTGAATGACTCGATCCTTATGCATATAATTGTTGTCATATATATATATATATATATATATATATATACACATATACACACACACAAACATATATATATATATATAGGGAGAGAGAAAGAGAGGGAGAGAGAGAGAAAAACAGAATTAGGATACACTTGCACAAATAAATTATTCATACTAACACTGCATTATGTAGTTAACTGGTGCGATAATATACATAAAATTATGATAGGTTTAAGTGACTTATCTGCTTCTTCGATTGAAGCTTTTCGTGTGGAAACACTCATCATAGCCAGATGTTTCATAAGATTTACCAAATATCTTGATTCGTTTTTGCAGTTAAGAGAGTTTAACAGTTGTCGATTTCATATATATATATATATATATATATATATATATGTATATATATATATATATATATATATATACATATATATATATATATATATATATATATATATATATATATATATATATATATATATATATGAGAGTGTGCAATTTTATTTTTTCATGTTTAACGTACATATATGCACATACACGATATGATTGTGTAGGTTTTCCATTAATACACCTATTTGATTTCTGTTTACAAAATCCTAAAAAAAATGGCTGAAATATCGATTTTTATTAATTTCGCAAAGTCAAAAAAGTTTTAATTAAAATTTCGGACATGCTAAGAATGATTAAAAATTTTAAAAATAATCAAAGAATACTTTTGTCTGTTCTCTGAATAATAGCATAAACATTTAGATGATAACAAATTTTCATCAAAAGACAGGCCCTTCTTATCATGCTATGCCCTTTTTTAGTGTTTTTGTGGAGGGACCTAGAAAAGTATATATTCTCATAATAATGGTAATGTTAATATTAGCCGTTTTCTCCATAAGACAAAATTTAGCATTCATTGACCGAATGGACATTACTTCTTATTTTTGAAACCTATAAAACCTTGTTAAACGTTAACAAATGTTAAAACGTGAAAATATTGAGTGTTATCTTTGAGTTGCATGTGCTATACATGTTAGGTGCTTCTACTCTCGGTAGTCTTCAAATGATGTGGTTTCTGTTATTTTGTGGAAGGGCTACGGCATTGATCTTTAAAAAGCGGTTATATTCAGCTGATAACTTAGATATTTCTGAACGAATTTAACGGATAAACAAATATATCAAAATAAAGTTGGAGGAAGAGCTTGGATGATAAAATAGATTCTCACCCTCAAGTAATGAAATGAAGAATATAAGAAAAAGAAAAATGAAGAAAAATTAAAAGATATGGTGGCTACTGTTTTTCACTTTTCAAAATTCTCTCGAGGAGGAAATATAAAATTATTGGCAAAGGGACTAAATAAAGATACTAGAAAATACTACCAGAAAAGCAGAAATCAATATCAGATATATTACATTAATACACAACAAGCATTATTTCGGCTTTCATAGAGAAGGCTGCATAGATTAAAAAACACGGCGTAGATAAATTTCAAATCGTAATCCAAATGTACAATGCTGACTACTATGAAAAAAAGAATTTGTCGTAGATTTCTTGGCGCAAATCTAAAGTATTTATATCAGAAATATCGTTCAAAAATATTTTCTCTTAGATTACGTGTTTAGATACTGGAAATCATAAACTCCGATCGACTAGACTAATTATCACTATGCGAAATTGTTCCGAATTTCATTAACTCTTAAAAATTGTAATTTTAATTCCTTGTTCAAACTCACAAGCAAACGATTTCAAACAGCTCAGATATATTTAAATGATAATAATTCGTTAGCGTCAAGAAGTGGATTAAATGGATGATTACGTCCTTTGAAATATCACCTCCTTTTCCCGTAGTGACGTCATTAGATTATTTATTGTTGTTCTGGAATTGTCATCATTGGTCGACTGAACTTACTTTGTTTCAATGACTTTTGTTTTGTTATTATTAGTTACTTTGTTCATCTATAAAATATTGTGTATAACATGTTGCCAACCGAAATTATAATATTTAATGGTAAATCTCACGTCAGAAAATAATACACTAATGTAGTTGCAAGTAGATTAAAATTGTCTTCCGCGTATACAAGTGTAAGATGAAAAATACGGAATTCTTTGTCATTAATAGGAAAAGTATATTCTAATAAAATCAGGAGAGATAGTTTAATATTTTGGGTTGCTGTTAAATCTGGAGACATGGACTATATAATGAATAAATAGTAACACTTAAAACAAGGGTTTTATTATTTTCTTTCGAATGAAGACAAATCCCTTAAGAAACGACCAAGAAAAAAATCAGCTCAAATTTAAAGATGGTTCTTTTTTAATTTTGGAAAATATAAATACAATATATAAGAGTCGTGGTGGAGATTTTGTATCTAAAATATCGTG
This sequence comes from Acanthosepion esculentum, assembly GCA_964036315.1. Taxonomy (NCBI): domain Eukaryota; kingdom Metazoa; phylum Mollusca; class Cephalopoda; order Sepiida; family Sepiidae; genus Acanthosepion; species Acanthosepion esculentum. The sequence continues at coordinate 59,271,470 of OZ038475.1, read as the reverse complement.
GTGAGAATTTCATATCTTCTAATATTTGAAGAATTATTCATGTATTTTTTTTTCCGGAATATATTCATCCCCTTTGTCGCAGTAGTGTGATGAACAAAGTTTGCATCGGAAGTCATATTTTTTCTAGTGGATTCATTTTCTATGCTCTTTTCTTTTCTTTGCCATTCAGATGACGCAATAGATTTAGATGCTCCAGGGTCTGTCTCGGTTCTAAGTAAAAAGTAAAACTCGGTCGTACATAATATATGCATAAAATTAGTTGCTGAGATAGTAAACACGTAAACCCGATAGAATAAAAATAATTTGTTAATTTTAATATTTTATTTTCTGTCGTTGCAAACGGTTGTATATCGCACATTCAATAGATCGTAGAATATTATTCAAAAATTCAAATCATCATTGATTCAATAATGCGAGCATATTATACGTGATTTCATACTGAAGAGCTTTGTAATAGTTTTATGGTTTACTGAGAACACATTTATGTTCGAAAGACTATTTCAAATACATTGTAAAATCTTCGTAAAAATATAAAGCCACAAAATATATTATAATAACCGGTATAACAAGATGAATGTTTGAACTCAGTCTTGTCTAATTTCAGTGCAATTTTATTTTCTGACATATCATGTTATATTTTAATGGTCTCAATTATATATTTGATAGATAAAATCAGGATTTTAATCATTTATACATCAGCTTTTTCAGTAACAGTTTAACGGATAAGTAAATTACTGTGTTCGCAGTTAATTTATTTTATTGCAATTGCAACGTTCACCTTAATTATTTTCTAGATTTTATTTTAATCATTTCATCACCAAGAAAGGCGATAATACCACTAAGACGCTTACTGGGTGTGAAAAAGATGAGAATGAATTTGTGAGGGAAAAGGATAATAAAAGAACAGGTTTACGGATACCAGTAGACGGCGACCGGCGTTGCATTTAAATGTTTGAATATCGTAGAGAATAGGCAAGCTTGAAAAGATTTGCCCAGATTAAAAGTACAAGAAAAGAAACTATTAGAAGATATTTTTACATTCTTCTAAGGTAGAACGATGAGAACTTTTAGCCAAATTAATATTACGCATAACTCTTCTTGCTCTCTAGCTAATAATGTAGAGAACTCATTATTAATAGCCATGGATATAATTATAAACAAGACAGAGATAATCTATGTCACACTTCTCCACAACCGTGACGTGGATTCCCTCTGTTTTCTTTTAAAAGATAGCAGATTTGTTTCGAAGGCGTTGAAATTTACAAGAGTTTTCTTGCCCCAGCTAACAACTGATCATTTTTGTTCGCAAATTTGTAAGTTAAATTCTTTGTTCAAACTCACAAGAAAACGATTTCAAACAGCTCAGCTTTTTCAGTAATATTTTAACTAATGGTCCAGTTTTTTAATTTGCGAAAATATAAATAAAATATCTAAGATTCGTTGTGGGGAATTTATAACTACAAATATCCTGGTGAGAATTCCAAGACAAAAGCGAAATGAATTTTTGGAGACCTATCGGATTTAATATTAAGATATGAGTAAATAGTTGTGTCATCAGCATTAATACCAAGTTGGGTACTGATGACAGCATGAAAGATGTTGATGAATAAAAAAAATTATGTCGAAGGATAATGAACTGGGAGATCAGCAAATCAATGACAAATGATCTAGAATTGTGGGTGTTCAACACTACTTTCATTGCATAATTCTTAAGAATGATTTGATGTGAATAATGCTAGCATATAAATAGCTGTCAAATATCTTCGAGATATGTAAAATCTCAGCCGGAGATTCAGTGTTCTTATCTAAAACGTAAATTCACTAACAATTGTCAACACACCGGCGGTTGAAAGAGAAATGAAAGTGATACTGTTTATCTAAGAGAAGGTTGTGTGTAGAGAGAGGTTTAACCAAATAGGTGATCATTACAGACTATAGTAATGTGTTAAAAAGAGGTAAAATGCAAATATAACGTTTATTCAAGTGATTTGAAGTTTCAATAGAGTTCTTAAAGAAAGGAACTGCAGACAAGTATCTCCAAAATGATGGAAAGCAAAACACAGTAAGGCATTTATTATAAAATTTGGCAAGAAAAGCGGCAAGCTCAGAAATACATTTCTGTGTGAGAATTACAGGGTTACCGTCAAATCCCCATGCTGCATGGGGATCACGACATTTTATATCATTAACTTTACTAATCTACTTTTTGTATGAATGATTAATTGTAATATAAATTGAACTGCACAGCATATTTATATATATATATATATATATATATATATATATATATATATATATATATATATATATATATAACTGCTGTAATACCAGGGTTTTTCTGGGATTCTTACGACAAATGGTATCAAGGTGGCTGAACGGATTATCAGAACAACAGGAAAAAGAATCGCAATTAATTTAGTATTTTATAGGTATTAGTCATTTTGTGAGATGAACAATTATCCCATCCTGTTACGCAATTTGGACAAGATTGGTGTTACACACGTTATATATATATATATATATATATATATATATATATATATATATATATATATATATATATAAGTGAACATAGAAGTCAACACTTGTTTCACGCTAGATGCAATCGTCAGGCCACGAGTGCCGTTATTTTTCTCGGCTATTTATATATACGGGTCAGTGGTGTATTGTGTGTAGTCTACTCTGGCGGTTATTTTACAAGAAGTCGTTAATTTGTTTATTTATTTGTGTTAAATTATTGCTTGTTTCTATTTAATTTTATTTTTATTTTTTATCTTATATATTTATTTATTTTATTTTGATCGGTGTTTTTACTAACGTAGTAAAAAATTTTTATATAGCTATTGTGGGTAGTCTATTTTGGCAGTTATTTTACCGGAAGTCGTTTATTTGTTTGTTTACGAGGATCATTCAATAAATAAGGTGAATTTTTCGGTATGAGGAATTCTAATACAGATAGAAGGTTAGACATTTTTTTTGTTTTACCTCTTTTGCGCATGGATTTAATTTCTTTTACAGATTAAAAAAAAACTTTGAGAGTTTTGGCGATTAACAAAGATGGCCGACCAAGAAGCATGCTTCAGGATTGAACAGTGGTCAGTTTTCAAGTTTTTGGTTGCTGAAGGAGAATGTCAACTGTGTATGATGCCACATGTTTCAGCCAAAGAAATGTATACAAGTGGGCTAAATTGTTTAAAGAAGGACGGAGCCATGTTAAGGATGCGGACTGGCCTGGGAGGCCTACAAAAGTGAGGTCTCCTGAGGTGATCGAATCAGTCAATGACCTCATTCAGTCTGACAGAAGGGTGACAGTGGATGACATTGCAAGGACTTTGAGTTTATCTGTTGGGATAAACGCAGGGGTCATCCGTCATAAGGAGTCATCTTACATCATGACAACGCAAGGCTTCTCACAGCAGCCCAAACGGTGCAGACCATCGACGAGCTGGGCTGGGAACTGCTCCCTCATCCCCCTTACAGCTCAGACATTGCCCCTTCAGATTTTCACCTGTTTGGTCTCTTGAAAGCGTTCATGAGAGGCACGAAGTTTAAAAGTGACGATGAAGTCAAAAGTGTTGTGAGCGACTAGCTGAGACATCAGTCCAAATATTTTTACTCTGAGGGAATACTGAAGCTTGTGCACAGATGGGAAAAGTATGTGACAATGTTGGGAGAGTACATTGAAAAAAATGTAAGCTTCTATCTGTATTAGATTCCTTATAGCGAAAAAAATCTTGCAAACTTTGCTTGGATGAAATGATAGCTATTTTTTCCTCCAAGAAAAGTTTGCAAGTTTTTGATAGGTTGTTCTAGGTTGATGATTTTTTCCTTGTTTTAGAATACATTTTTGGTGTGGTGTGCGTTTTCTTTTTTATTTCCCAGATATATTTAGAAAGCATTGTACTGTTCGCATATTTACTATTTGTGAAAGATGTTTTGTGAACATAATTTCTTTGTTTCCAGGGTCCTTCAGTTACTATGTATACTATCCTATGTATACTTTTTATTCATTATCTGGTGATTTTATCGTGACTTGGTAGATTACGTTGTTTTGCGTAATATTACCGTTTAAGAGACATCGTTTTTTATTCTGCAGTGCAACTGCAGAATATAAAACGAATGTCACTTAAACGGTAATTGCTTAAAAAAACTATTATAACTGTTATATAACGATAAAAAATGTATGAAAAAATAATATACTGTGTCACTTAAAAATCGAAAACCAAAAAGAGAAAATATACAGTGTAACAAATAAATAACAACAAGTATAATAAATTGATCTAAATACATCCAAATATATATAAATGAACTAACAACCGATACCGATAAACGAGCCGACAAAAATAAAGATAATCAATCCAAATAAATAAATTAAAAACTGTTCCCGCCAAAATAATAGTCGGAACAACCACCTAATCAACTCCAAAATTCAACAAATAGCTTTAATTATCTTCTCAAACAAAAACAAATCTAATAAAATAAGGTATATAAAGTATTTTTTATTACGTTAATAAAAACACCGATCAAAATAAAAATAAATAAATATATAATATAAAAAAAAAAAAATAAAAACAAGCAAAATAATTTGACCCAAATAAATAAACAAGTAAAAGACTTCCGGTAAAATAACCGCCAAAATAGACTATCCACAATAAGCTATATAAACAAATTTTTACTACGTTAAGAAAAACACCGATCAAAATAAAAAAAAATGAATATATAAGATAAAAAATAAAAATAAAATTGAATGAAAACAAGCAAAATAATTTGACCCAAATAAATAATAAACAAATAAATGACTTCCGGTAAAATAACCACCAAAATAGACTACCCACAATGCACCACTGGCCCGTATATATAATTAGCCGAGAAAAATAACAGCACTCGTGGCCTGTCGATTGCATCTAGCATGAAACAAGCTGTCGCCTCTAAGTGTTGACTTCTATGTTCACTTTTAGATTTACACACGCTCTATCTCCGATATTGAGCACTTTATCCCATAAATATAGCACACTTTTAGAATATATTTCTTCATATAAATATATATATATATATATATATATATATATATATATGAAGAGAGAGAGTCAGATAGAGAATGTTAAAATTTGATATGTTCAAAATGTATTATTCTTTTCAAAAAGGCATTGAGCTCTTAATATTTTGTCATTTAATCTATGCAATACAAGTCTATAGGAGACAAAAGTTTAATCAAAATTATTTCCAAACAGAAGTGTATCTACAGACCATCACATAAGCATTCAAACAATTGCATTATGTTTATATCAAACACCGATATAAGTAAACCGTAAAATAATTAAATATTTTCTCTACAGTAAATAACAAGTAAAAGGATTTTTTCATTATAAATATTCTATATTTTAATGAGAAACATATTATCGGACTCATGTGATATTAAATATGAACCGAAGGAACTCTCAGTTAGTTGATTACAAAATTTCACTCGGTGAAACACGAATCCCAATGTTCCAGCTACAATATCATGAAAGAAATTAAAACTAAATACTTCAAATAGTTAAGGGTAGAAAAAATAACATTGGCTACTCAGACCAAGTATGTCTGCTTTATTGCAGAAAGCTTCAGATTCTGACAGATTGTTATTTTAATTTCCTCTCTCGTAATATTGCATTGTCATGGTAACTCAAATTTTGATCTCTTCAACGACCGGAAATGATTTCCGTGTAAACGCCCAGGTGTTTGCAGAAGATTAATCCTATGAGATGTGCGCATTTTCAGAGTTGAAACACGCAAAAGCATCTTTCATTATTAATCAATTATTTCTTAGCCTAGTCTTTGATTTTCTCTGTTTGGTGAGCATCATAAAAGTACCAACATCTGATGAAATTATACACTGGTAAATAATTGCTAATGTTTAACATCTCTAAACAATAATATAACCAAATAACCTTCCAAGGCAGATAATGAACAGCAAAATATTATTTCTAAATGGATTAAATAATATGATAATTCTAATGTAAATAAATTCATTAAACTATATATTTCTCTGTATATTTTTTTCAAAATTATTCAATATTAATAACTTGATATTTGTTAACGCTATTGTTACAAATACACACAGGCAAGCGCATTAACATACATACACACACACACATAACGAACGAGCGTAGTTTTTATAATGCTTTTCTAGATACAATATTGATTTTTTTTATTTATATTTTATATCATTGATATGTAGAATGCACACTCGGATCCCATTTGCGAGGCGTACATCTCTACCTGTATAATGTCGACACAATTAAACTTGCAAAGTACCCAATGGAAAAGGAAGATAATAAATATTCGTTTTTTGGAAGTCCTCATAATCTTTCCAAAAAGACGGAAAAACAGTCCTTTTTACAAAACAAGAAATATAATAATAATAATAATAGATACAAATATCTTAATTTTTATACAACATATATATCAGTAAATTTCACCTGCAATATTGAAAAGCTAATTCTGACTGATATATATATATATATATATATATATATATATATATATATATATATATATATATATATATATATATATTCATATATATATATATATATTCATATATATATATATATATATATACATATATATATATATACATATATATTCATATATATATATATTCATATATATATATATACATATATATATATATATATATATATATATATACATATATATATATACATATATATATATATACATATATATATATATATGTGTGTGTGTGTGTGTGTGTGTGTGTGTGTGTGTAGTCCGATTCAATGCAATAATAATCCTCCTACTAACTCTAACAATACAACAGCGAAAACCAGTAAAACCATTTAATCGGTTACAGCAAATATATCTCCTGTCTGAGATGCCCTATATATATATATATATATATATATATATATATATATATATATATATATATATATATATATATATATATATATATATATATATATAAATTTATATATATATAAAGTTAAAAGACAATAGGAAAACTGTATCATCAGCCGACGCGTTTCGTCGAATATAGACATTTTCAAGGCAAAAGCAAAATGAATTTATTAAAATATAGTAACTATTAACAACAAACTAATGTCCTTAGCAAACAGAAAAATTAGAAAACGTTTTATATTCATATTGTCAACTGAAAATTAAGTCAAACACTTTCACATGTAGAAATATTGTTTGTAATGTTGTGCTGACTGGTTCAACCGTTTTGTTTTGATATTTTTATATATTTGTTGTTGAGGATGGCTTGTGAGAGTAGTGATTGCGTTAGGAAGGGGGATATTGGAAAAAAAACTGGGTGTAGATTAATATTTGGATAATATTCAATGGAGGCTGTCTCGAGGATTTTCCTTCTGAATGATTTTTTCTTTTGAGTGTATCATTTTTAAAATCAAAATTGCCGTTGAATTTATTTCTATGTATAAATAGCGCTTTAGTTAAGTTGTTATTTGTGAGGACTCTTTTTTAATCTATGCCCAGGTATATGCAAATTCCATTAAAAAACAAAACTACTGACAACGCGCTGAGATTATTATAATATTTCTTGTATTCTCATAATGCTTTTATTTTCAGGACCTTATGAAAAATATAAGAAAACATGAAAAACTATATAAATTCTTTACCACTGCACCTTGTAATTCGTTTTAATTAAACTTACTGTCCAATACACAATTTTATCTCTCTATTTCTCTCTCTCTCTCTCTCTCTCTCTCTCTCTCTCTATATATATATATATATATATATATATATATATATATATATATATATATATATATATATATATATATATATGGGGAGGAGGAAAAAGATATATACACTTTTGGGAAAAGTATTCATTATCAACGTTAGATCTTGTGAAAATCAAGGGGCACTGGTCTTTTTTCACGGTTGTACGCAAAATTTAGGTCTTGTGTTTTCGGGTAATACTTCGACTATATGCTAGTCAATGGGACATTATGAGGAGTAAAAACAATTATTTCCAGTTTTGTTTTAGCTATTTGAAAGGCTATTGAGCAGGACGGTTCTAAGTGATTAAAACCGATGTGTCCTGGCGGATATATTTTTTTAGCCGCATTAACTGACACTACAGAATCGCAAACAACGATCTGTACGTAATAACAGATTTCTCATCGCTTGAGGACATTCAACAGAAGCACCAGCGATATAATATGTAAGATGTATAGAAAATAATGATATAATCAAGATAATGACATTTGACACGGCTTCAATTAAAATGTTTAGGAAGGAATACCCCATCTATACTGGGAGCCCCAGTAGCAGATACTGAATTTAAGAAAAATATATTCATAAATATGTTCATAACTTTCAACCCAGTGTAATAGAGGCTGCTAGCTCAAAAATGCCGGGATCTTTCCTTATTAGGAAACGTCTATCATTACCTCAGTCACACACACAGACACATACATATATATATATGTATATATTTAAAATACATACATACATTCATACATATATATATATATATTTAAAGACATTTATATTATGTTTAACGTTCTTTTTATAGATACAAGTATTTAAGCAAATGCTCTGTTTTTATAATAAACAGTATTAAATAACTTTTACCTGAATGTCCGAGAAATTTCATAGAAAATTTTCGCTCTCCGACAGGAATCGAACCTGTATCCTATACGGAACCATCATTTCGCGTGATGTGCCTTAACCTTACGGCCACAGATGAGCGTCTGGTTAGCAAGGTCGATTTTACTATCTTTAAACTTAAATCTTCCATGAATCTCATCTATTCATATCTGCTCTAGCGTATCAAATGTAAACAAATGACGTCATATATTTTAGACTTGGACATAGTCCGACAATTTATTTAAAGACATTTATATTATGTTTAACGTTCTTTTTATAGATACAAGTATTTAAGCAAATGCTCTGTTTTTATAATAAACAGTATTAAATAACATTTACCGGCCTGAATGTCCGAGAATTTTCTATGAATCTCATCTATTTAATACTGTTTATTATAAAAACAGAGCATTTGCTTAAATACTTGTATCTATAAAAAGAACGTTAAACATAATATAAATGTCTTTAAATAAATTGTCGGACTCTGTCCAATTCTAAAATATATATATATATATATATATATATATATATATATATAATTTCTGTATATATTATATATATATATATATATATTATATGCGCGTGACTTATTGGAAATTGCTCAATATCTGTGATGGAGCTAACATATTTAGTTATATTGATGTGATTTTCTGAAGAATCACAAACTCACATCAATACCTCTAAGTATATATATATATATATATATATATATATATATATATATATATATATATATATATATATATATATATATATATATATATCATTGCGCTGACACTTTTCACCTCCATATTGAAAAATGGGCCACTGTGTCTCCGCTTCGTTGAAAGCCGGTGATAGATGCTTTCATTCCTTGTCAGGAACACCAGATGAAACCTCAAGTTTCTCCATGGCTCACATCACCATGTTTTGCATCTATAGCCAATTGGAATTATTATCTGCGACTATACCGGCGTGACAGTTTCAACCATTACAGACCCCTATTCGTGGCTGCTCGTGATAACTGTAAACGTGATTTGGGAGGAACTAAGTCTTTGTTTACTGAGAAAATTTGGCACCGTATTGTATCTAACTACTTTTGCGATCGTGATTACTGGCTGCTATCTAATAGGGTATTAAATAAGCACACATTTTCTGTTCCTCTCTTCAATTAATTCGATGTGTTAACATATTCATCAGATAATGCTTAATGTTACGCCCGTAATTTTTTCTTAAACTCTACTCTTGACCCATCTTGCGAATCCTTCCCTAAATTTCCAATTAGAACCGAGACTCTGTGAAGCGATATGTATATAACACCTTCTATGATTCCTGCTATTATCTCTAATCTATAAACCTATAAAGCATATGGACCTGATGGTATACCTATAATAAGTGTGCTTCAGAACTGCTTCCTGTTCTAGCAAAATTGTATAATAATTGCATCGCTACATATTTCTTTCCTGCATGTTGGAAATCCTCAACTGTTGTACCAGTTTTTAAGAACTCGTTTGAAATCTCCGGGCTTTCAACTATTGGTCTATTAGCCTTCTCACTCTTCTGGGGAAACTACTAAAGGTCGTCATAAATGCAGAATTGGTTAAGCATCTCATACCGGATGTCCTTCCTTCAGACAAGCAATACGACTTTCGTTTCTGTAGGCCAAATTCTGATGTACTGATGATAATTGCAGAAAGTGTCTATAATATATTAGATAAGAATAGGGTTGTCTCTGGTTGTAGCTTTGGACATCTCGAAAGGTTTTTGGATTATAGGCTTTCTTCAAAAGTTGTAAAGTCATGGTGTCTCAGGATATATTTTAGAACTAACCCAATCTTTCTTACCAAATCGTAAAATGAAGGTTATCTGGAAGGGCGACATTTCTAGATAATTTCCTACTAATGCATGTGATACGACGGCTCACTCCTTGGTCCTAATTTGTTTTTAATTTTCATAAGTAACCTTACCGATGGAATAAGTTCTAAACTTTATATCGATGCTTGTGACACAGCCATTTAATGCTGTCTCGATAGTTAGTCTGATCAGGATAATAAGGGCAAAATGAAAAAAAAAACGTCTTCAATCTGTTGTTAACTATGGAAAATAATGTTTGTTTTTTTTTAAATTTTACCAGCTCCAAACAAAATAAAACTGCTGTCTGTTAATCATCTGAGACAACTAATACTGTCTTACATCGGCATGACTGATTCTAACCTCCTTCTTGGGCTAACATACACGGCTGAGATAAAAGGAATGACTATACAGAATCAACTGCTGAAAAAGGTCACAGTGTTTTGCTTGACAAATTGTATCTCTAGAATCTGTCATACACATCTATAAGTGATGAAAAATATGGAAAATATAAAACAAAATCCGAATATGCAAGTTTACTGTTTTAATGTTGTTTTACTGTCGACGTCAGACGTTTCGGTTTTAGTAGACCATCTTCAGGACATGGTTATTAGAAAACGTACTAAGGATTAGACGATATTTCAGTCAACATGAAAAGACGGTAGACACAAGACTAATCAGAAACAGAACAACTGAAATTCTAAATTCAGCGTTCCTTTTTTTTTATTCTGATTTTAGAATTCCAAGTTCTGAAGCGTGAAGGAATGACAGGATAAGTTTTAGGAGAGGCAACATAACGTAAAAAATTATTATGAACTACGGAACTAAGGACATGACACTGTGGAGAGACATGATCGCCAACATCTTGTTGGGACACGGGACATAGACGAAAAAGAAAATTAATATTGATTTCCTATCAAATTTTAATTTAAGATTTAAGATTTAATACACTTTTAGAAAAATGTATTAAATCTTTTTGATTTAATAAAAAAAATATTCATAGGCGAATATTTTTTACAACGTTTAACTGAAGAAAAAGTCTCATTTAAATGTAATTCATCTTCTCATGACAGATGTATCTGTTTGGAAATTTGCAGATGGTTTTTCTTACTGCGAACGAAGGCACATTAATTAGCCTGCTAATTCCAAACAGACACAAAACTATAGTTAACTTATATAAAACTGAACCCTGCTGGAATGTAACGTAGCCTGTCATCGAATAGTTTAAAGCACATGAAGATGCAGGTTCGAACCCTACCGGCGTGACATTTTATTTACGAATATTTCCTTGGAGTTCTGGCTAAAGTAGAGATAATGCAACAAGTTTAAAATAAAAATAGAGCATCTATTTCAAACACGAGAATACACTAAATCTTACGGTTTGATGCAATATATATACATATATATATATATATATTGCTTCAAACCATAAGATTTCGATTCCTATTTCAAACACGAGAATGCACTGAATCTTACGGTTTGATGCAATATATATATATATATATATATATATATATATATATATATATATATATATATATATATATATATATAGTTTGACATTCCGGCCTTCTAAGTAAGCTTCAGGCATACAGTATTACAGGACGATTATTTGATGAAATCTAATCATTATTGTCAAACCGTAAAATGAAGGTCGGCCTGAACAGGTTCGCTTCCAGTTCCTTTCATACGAACGCTGATTTTCCCCAAGGCTCTATACTTGGACAAACACTGTTTCTTATCTTCATCTTCATGATGCCAGAACTCCTCAAGTAAGCATCTACGTAGACAGTACTACCATTTAATCCTGTATCCATAGTAAATACGACATTACTGACAAAGTTACCCTCGCTGTTGGTCTCGAAATGGACCACCAATCTGTTGGTGGCTGTGGCAGGAAATTGCTAGTAAACTTGAATTACATCCAAAATCAAACTGCTCTCAATTATTCAACGTAGAGATAGTTCCCTGTCTGCTCTCAACCTGTTTGATACTCAACGTCACGAGGCCGCCTCAATGCGCCTTCATTGTCTCACATTTTCCAATGAACTGAGGTGGATCAAATACATTCAATCAATAGATGCAAATACCGCAAGGAAAGTTGTTTCTCTGTTTCGCGCCAGAAGGTTTTTCTCCTCTGAATCAATGCTTTCATCTACAAATCTACTAATCGTACATGCATGGAATATTGTTGCCGTTTATGGTCTGGTGCCCCAGGTGTTCATCTCGAGGTTATCGACAAAGTCCGAAGGAGGATATGCAATATGGTCTGTCCTGACTTGGGATCCAGACTCCAGGCACTTTCTCACAGACGTGGAGTGGCTTCTCTTTGTCATTTGTACAAATATCTTCAGGGCATCTGCTGTGTCAAGCTTTTTTAACCGGTGTCCAGACTGCATGATTTGGCATCTATTTCCCACCTTTTTAATGTCGAAAGAGTTAAAAGTAACCGCCTCTTACTATCCAACAACATCTTCTCTCACACTTCCCGCCAGTGAAACTCCCTTCCTCTTATTTGATTCCCTGATAACTATAATCGTAAAAAATCTGTATGTAATGTCAATCATTATCTTGTGCGTGTATGTCTGTGTTTGTGCGTGTCTATCTGTGTGTGCATTCCAATTCCTTTTTTAAAATTTGTGACACATGTTATCAATTTAAATGTAATTTTGGGTAGATAAATTTATTTAAGAATAATCTCAGTTTATTTAATATAGAGTTTATTTATTTTGTTTATATTTATTTTAATCCTGCAGAAGATCGCTACTTTTCGTCAATAAGACTCTTTGCACATTCTGACTGGTAGATAAAAATAATGATATATATTATTAATAAATAAACGGGGTGATTATTCAAAAACGAGTAACCACTAAAAATACATTTAACGTGGTAAAACTGTGTTGCATTAAAAAAAGTCCATTCTAATATTCTCTTTTTTAAGTTTGAATAGGAAAGTTTGCAGATTCTATGACGAGAGAAATTTCATTTGAATGCACAAAATTTGGCCTCGCTTGAACTATGGTTCTACGGGGCCAAGTTGATTAAAGCGTGCTTGGATTAAAGATAACTCAATCTGCCAAGAACAAGCTGGTTCAAAGATTACCGAATAGCGGAATTCCTAATTTTATTTACATTTCTCTAAGATTCTGAACGGTAGGCGATAATTAAATACACAGTTTAATAAATTTATGGAGCGTCTGCTCAAATACGAATATACTCTTAAATAACGTTTAAATAGATAAAAGTCTGTCAGTTAATAAAGCATATTTTCTAATACTTATTCACACAGACAGACAGACACACACACCTGTGATTTTCTAATGTCGTTTGCGTATACTTATATTAATTATAATCAGTTTGAATATACAGTGTGCGATGCATTGTCGCATAAAAGAGAATAACACTGACATCTCAATTTAACAGATATAACTATCAATATTAAATAAAATATCATGAAATACTGATACAGTTTTCCTATTGTCTTTTAACTTTATATATATATATATATATATATAATTATACACACACATATATATATATACATATATATATATATATTCATATATATATATGTGTGTATATATATATATATATATATATATATATATATATATATATATATATATATATATATATATATATATATATATATATAATGCGCTTGCATGTGTGTTTTTGTAGAAATAGCGTTAACAAATATCAAACTTTTAATATTGAACTATTTTGAACAAAATATATTTTTTTTTAATCATATCACCCGGAGGCCACTATCACGCAAGGGGTTAAAGAAGGGTTGGAGGAAGAGCAGATACGAGTGGCAAAGGAGGGGATGTGGAGAAAGAGAAAGACAGTGCAGAGAAATATAATTTAATGAATTTATTTACCTTAGAATTATCATATTATTTGATCCATTCAGAAATAATATTTTTGTTGTTCATTATCTGCCTTGGAAGGTTACAATTTCTTAAATTATTGTTTAGAAATGTTAATGATTAATAATTATAAGTGTAAATTTATTTAATAAAATCACCATTGTCTTAAACCACTTCCTCAATACGACGTCGGCATCCTGTATCTCTTTTGGGCGGTCTCCTTGTTAAGATGGTGAATGCTTCCATAATCCTTGACTTTAGTTCATCTCTGGTTTTACAAGGGGTTTGGTTGGTCTCTCGCTCAACTGCGCCTCACACATAATAATGAAGGAAGTTGCAGTCTTGTGTGATGCGGTCGCAGAAATTAGCTGACAGCTAAGACTTGGTTCTCCTGCTTGTGTGGCATGGGACAAAACCTTGTTGGCAGATATTGATCCAGGGGAGCACTGGCTACGCAAGGCAATTAATATAGACTCGGTTTTGTGTCTGTGGCCCTGTGCGACGATGAATGGAAGCATAACGTCGCCATCACTAGTGGCCACTCTAAACACCATTATATTGACTGGATATATAATCCAAATCCTCTGCACTGTCCTCAGATCGACACCCAGGTACTCTCTGTAGTTTGTATTGGAGATTCCGGCGAACATGCGCCGTTTCTAAATTTCTACCGGGGTGATTTGCGTCGTGGTGCTCCTTTTCCCAAAGACGGTACCCAATTGACCCTACTATACAGTCGATAAAATCAAAAAACAAACAACACACAGGCGCAAAATTAAAAATATGAAATGGCGACAGTGTACTCATCGCAACCTATATTCCCATCTCATTTTGCAAAAAAAACAACATTGTTTTGTAAATAAAATACATTTATTTCGGGACAACATATAAGTGATCATGAAAAACTTGTCATATAATTTGTGCTATATATTTATGAAATGAGAAATGTTCATTCCCATTTGATATTATAAATTTTGAAGCAACACTTTATGGGTCACAAACATTCTGTGCATGACACTGCATGCGTGTATGCATTATTTATGCTTATGTTAATGTTGTACTTATGGGAGCAACATATGCTTGTATAATATATGCATAAACAAACCCATACACACACATACATACCTACGCTCACAATTAAATTTATTTTGAAATGAGACACGGTAATAGTATATTAAGCTCAATCACACTTAACATCAAGTAGCCGAAGGTCAGCCATAAAATCATACATCTGGGAAGAAATAGTAGCTTTTTTAAGCACTCAGATATCCGAAAATTATGGGATTTGGAATATTTTCCTTAATAAATAAAATTATTTTCTGAGAAATAACAAAAAATACGAAAAAAACTTACGTGTCTTACTGAATAAAATCTACGGGTACACAAGAAAACCTAAATACCCACCCATTTTGAATGAAATTAAAATGGAAACCTGTATCGCAAGGGATAAGCATATAATCCAAAATCATCGATTATTTGAAGTCGGTATGTTACTCCTGATTTAAATATATTTTCCAATAGATATACCAGTTCAACTGCAAAGTCAATTTGCATTTACAATTTGACCACATTTTCATCAAAGTAACCGGACTAGTGTCGTATACATTATTTATCAAGCTAGTGTATGTCTTTATGTGCGATATTATCACCCATTTGAAGATTATTCAAAAACAGAAAATATTTTCAGATTGTGAATATTTTGGCAGAAAATAAGGATTAAACTAAGACATTAACCCAGAACTAATTAACCCATACCTGGGGGATAACAGATTGATTCATACATCTCCTAAATATATTTGCATGTAAGTGATTGTAACGATCACTACTGGAACTACACTCACCGAATTCCATTCCCGTGGCTTTATCTATCTAACCAACTGCATATTAAAGCTTACAGCATCGGGTATTGCTATTCGGTCATCCATCTAGGCCAATCTTGACCTTGTTTAAGGAAATATGTGGCTGCGTGTGTGTGTGTGTGTGTGTGTGTGTGTGTGTGTGTGTGTGTGTGTGCGCGCGTGCGGTCCTTTGATCTATCGATTGCACATAACTTAGTCCGCTGTGCAGATATTAAAAAAGAAAGTCATGACAGAATTTCGCCTGACTCGATGCAATTTACCGTTCAGTGATATGTCAGTACATATAGACTGAATACAGACGAGATCGAACGAGCCGAAACGTAGAGAACATCTGATATTAGAACAAAATATTGCACGAGTTAGAAATTAAACAGATTGCAGGTTCATTTTAAATAATTCAAAGCTTCCATAAGAATGAGAGTTCCCTGAAAATGGCTGAAAGAGAATCATGCGTTAAACAAATTAAACAGCGATTTATTTTTGTCCTTCCGTGTGTCTGATTACCTTCTAACTCGGGCCAGATTTGCTCTACAGAGACATATTATAACTTTTTCGAATCAGAATGATGCCGGGAGAGAAAATGTGTCCTTCATCTGGTGCTTGAACAGCCAGCATTTTGATTTGTGTCCGGAAGACGGGGGAACAATTAATAATTAAGTTTTAAATAACTGAAAACTATTAGTTATTTTAGAAGCTTTTATTTTTTATTGAGTTTAATGTAACACAAAGTTTGGTAAATTTATTTTTTCTGTTTTAAATTCAGTATAAAATATCTCCAAATATGAATTGCAGAAATCAGTTTTATTTCTTCAAAATTCTAAGGAATCCGAGTTAAATTCAGAGGTTTAGTGACGTGAGGCTTTGAAGTCCGCAGATTTTGTGATTTGAAGAACTCAAATTTCGGCATGAATTAGAATTTCAATCTCATTCGGAAATTCGACCCAAATCGGTCTTTTGCCGAAATTGGATTTTTAACCCGAATTAGAGTTAAAGTGAGGATTTGAAGCTACATACAGTGAATTGATAAAGTGAAAGTTATTTCTTCACAATTAGTATTGCTGGTGTTTTTTTTTTTTTTTTCTTCTTTTAAGCTGGTCCAGATTTCTCTTTAGTTTTGGGCTGAATTTGGGGACCAATTCGCTCTGTCTCTCTCTGCAAGTACTAGTTTAGAGTGCGTCTGTTAAACTAGGTAGAAATATAAATAAGTGTACAGCTTTCATTTTAGATGTTTGTAAAATTTGTATATTATTTTGCATTGCAAATGGAAATTACACTCACCAGACCGTTATTTACTGAATTCATTTTAAAATTCCGGAAATATCTTAATATGTTTTTATTCAAATATTTTATAACAACACAGCTTTTAAGTAATGCACCATGTGAGATTGCTGGCAAAGGCTAGTTCCACGGATAATCAGCAGAGATGTTTGGCAAATTCCTGCGACCTTTTCTACGTAAAATTAAGTGAAATGCTCATTGATATAATTATACGCACATTCAATATAGAAATAAGCAAACATTGACAAAGGAAAATGTTTCTGATTGGTAATGTTGTGTCCGTCTTATAATCTTTAGTCATTAAATTTTAAAAAAACATTCAAAGAGAAGATTCAGTCCTTCACCATACAAGAAGAAAATAATAATAAAAAATATCGTAATCTTCTCCAAAAATGAGCCTCTGAGGTCACCTCCTGGGTAAAAGCAAGTATCAACCTTTTCCTCCTAGCATTGAAATACCAATTGAAATCACCTTCATCACATTGGTTCTCACCTGCATACACGGCGGCTATAGCCTACAGGTATCGTTCGTCCGGTTATACCAGAGCGACATGTCTGATTCCAACAGATGTCTCATTGTCTCTGCTCGTAATGAATGCAATCATGTCCTCAAAGAAGCGGAATTACTGTTTCCTGATAGAATGAAAGAACAAATTCGGTTCTAGATATTATTGGAGGCTCTGCATGAGTGTAATGAACAACAAATCTATCCCTCCTCTAGTGAATCAATTTGAATTCATGACATCTACAGCAGATACGGTTGAATGCTTTGCTCAGATATTTTCTTACAACTCAACAGGCGACTCATTGGGAGTACCAACATCAGATTTCCTCACGAGAACAAAGGTTCTACGGATTGATATGCGCATAACGCTATAATTGGTGTCAGACATCATTTCTAAATTAGACTCCGACAAGGCAAGCAGAGGTGACGAGATGCCAGCCGACATCCTAAAGAGATGTGCTCCCGAGCTGGCTCCAGTTCACTCCAATCTCTACAACTATTGTCTCACTGCTTCCTGCTGTTTGGAAGTCCTCCTCTGCAGTTCCTGTTTTTATGAACTCTTGAGAAAATTCTGCTTCTCTATCACCATTCTATTAGTCTCTTACCGCTTTTAGGCAAAGTATTTGAGGCTTCAATAAATGCTGAATTGATTAAGCATCTGATTTCACACAGCTTTCTCTCAGAAAAACAAAATGACTTTCGTTTTGCCAGGTCTACTGATGATGTGTTAACGATCATCACTGAATATGTATATCAAGATCTTGTTAACAATGGGGGCACTTGATCTGTGGCTCTAGAAAAATTCTCGAAGGCATTTGACAGGGTTTGATATGCTCTTCTAAGTATGCCTCAAGGCTACCGTATTACAGGAGGATTATTTGAATTAATCTACTGGTTCTTATGAAATCGTTAAATGATGTTCGTTTTGAATGGGCTCGCTTCCAGATACTTTCACACAAACGCGGTAACCACAAGGCTTTATCCTGGGCCTTACGTTAATTCCGATCTCTATAAATGATCTTCCATATGTCATCACTTCCCAAGAAGGCATTTATGCAGATGAAACTAACATTTACTCCTGTCTCAATAACAGATACCTCAGAGCTGCCAAAGTAATCCTGACTTCCGTTCTTGAAAATTGCTTCGAATCTGTGATTAACTTGCGCAGGGAATGCATTGTAAATATGAATGCCTCAAAAAAACAAAA
This sequence comes from Acanthosepion esculentum, assembly GCA_964036315.1. Lineage (NCBI taxonomy): Eukaryota > Metazoa > Mollusca > Cephalopoda > Sepiida > Sepiidae > Acanthosepion > Acanthosepion esculentum. The sequence continues at coordinate 59,252,303 of OZ038475.1, read as the reverse complement.
AAAAAATGACGCATTTAAATACCATAGAGAATTTTGTTTGCCTACCAGCAACACACTGCGCGTTCTCAACCTAAAGTGTTGAACTTACTTGAAATAGAACGACGACATCGGATCAACAGCAGCAACTACTGTAAGGAATGTTGGCACACTATGTCGTGCTAGAAAATTTTAATCGTTTGAGTTCATCGTGCACATTTACAAATCTCCCTTTCGTCCGTCCATTAAATACTGCTGGCATATCAGGTTTGGTGCTCCTGCTAATCATCTTGAGGTTTATGACAAGATCCTAAGAAGGATCTGGAACATAACGGATTCTGACTCGGCATCTTGGCTTCAGTTAGTTTCTGACGGACGCGTCGTGGGTTTCCTGTGATTTTTCAAGAAATATATTTGTTTCATTTTCACTCTCTGTAGCACACTACGTTTTAGTGAGATTCTCAATTTGCTCGGAGTGAATGTGTGTGTGTGTATATATATATATATATATATATATATATATATATATATATATATATATATATATATATATATATATATATATATTTCATGCTGTTTCATGAAGTACGCAATCGATTGCGTCTAGCATGAAACAGACTGTCGCCTCGCAGTGTTGACTTCTATGTTCATTTTATATTTACACACGCTCTGTCTCTGATATTGAGCATATTATCCCATACATATAGCACACCTTAATACTATATTTCTTCATATATATATATATAACCGTTCGGCCAAAGAGAAGCGTCCGGTTAGCAAGATAGTAAAATCGACCTCACTAACCGGACGCTTCTCTGTGGTTAATTTATGTGGGGACTCGTTTTGCGTCGTTAAGGCACGTCACGCGAAATGACGGTTCCGTATAGGATACAGGTTCGATTCCTGTCGGAGAACGAAAATTTTCTATGAAAATGTCTCGGACATTCAGGCCGGTAAATGTTATTTAATACTGCTTATTATAAACAGAGCATTTGCTTAAATACTTGTATGTATAAAAAGAACGTTAAACATATCATAAATGTCTTTTTATATATATATATATATATATATATATATATATATATATATATATATATATATATATATATATATATATATATATATATATATATATATATATATATATATATATATATATATATATATATATATATATATATATATATATATATATATATTAATTAGCCGAGGTACCCGGCGTTGTGTATATATACACACCGACATAAAAGGCCTCGAAAAAGTTTACAACATATTACAAGAAATGTTTTTTAGGCATTTCCAATACAGTTACACTAATTAATCATTTACTTCTCGGCGAATATATATTTAGGTATTCACTCAAACAATCAAATTTTAAAAAAAGAAATTCAAGAAAGAAACTCACGAAGAAAAACCTATATTTTATAACTCAAAAGTTTACAGCACATTTTTTGGTTTATTCCTTATTTTTAAAGTGTTAAAAATTTACTAGAATGTTCCATATTTATATGGGTTTTTTGTTTAAAACTTTCCAGATTAATTTTATGATTACATTCAGGAATGTTGAAAGTATTGCGGTAGTCTTTCTGTCAATTTAAACATTGACAAAATGAGTAAAAGCAATATAATAGATCAATATGTCCGTAAAAGTATTGCTGATCTACATAAAATCGACCTTTTTCTTACGTCCCTTAATATCATCCATCCAGCCCTTAATTTCACACAGGATAAAGAAACTAATTCTTCACTTTCTTTTCTTTATATCCTTGCTTGTAGAACTTCTTCGGATTTTCTCACCTCGGTTTACCTATAACAGACATTTACTTGCTTACATATCCGTTCGGACACTTTTTGTCCCATAAAACGTAAATTAAATTTAATTAAGACTGTTAACCATATGGTCTTAATGATCTGTTTTAAAATCAAGCTGGATGATGAGATCAGGTTTATTAATACGACTCTCTGCAACAACGCCTATCCATTGGACATCGTTCGATCCGTAATTAAAAATAAAATTTCTCACTTTAATAAAGATAAATCTGCTTCGGTACAAATATGTCTTGTGTACCTACGTCTTGCTTAGTCAGTTAGGATTAGTGAGAGATTAGTTAATCGTTTTTCTTAGCAGTTCGACAATGCTACTTTTCTGCTACTAATGTGAAACGACGTTATTCCACCTCACTATCATAGTCGACTGATTAATTTATAAGATGTAGTTGCTGTTTACACTACATAGGAAGAAAGACGCAAAGGCTAGATGTTAGGATTATGCAACAAGAGCCTACCAATATCCGGAACTCTAATTATTCATCGTCAGACGTTCTGACAAACATAGACGGGTCTTCGTTCACGGACAACGTTATAAATAAGCGCAATTACGCTGCTAATTTATGTGGGGACTCGTTTTGCGTCGTGTGTAGGTACCACTCTAATTATCACCTAAAATATTGGAGGCCATATATATTTTATCTATGAAAACTTCACTTTGCAAACAGAAGGATTATGTCCTTGGCCTCCACTTAATTTCCATCTAAATCATTTTCCCCACACACTTCTCTATACCGTTTATTGATAATGTATACCTATTTATTAACATCGATTAAGCTCTGTCGAGTGACGTTATAAACCGGAGAAGTATTTTATTTTTAATCATTTTTGCATTTAATTTTTATGATGTGTGATATTATAAAAATATTTTTTTCTGTTTATGGCGGTTATCAACTTTGCACCACCAATAAAACTTTCATAGACACACACACACACACACACACACACACACACACACACACACACACAGACACACACAGACACACACACACGTGCGCGCGCGCGCGCACACACACACATAATAATAATTCGATAACAAATCAGCTATATTTCAGCGGAAATTATATATTTTTCTGGTGGGTATTTTTATAGCCCTAAGAAAAGGACGAAGTCATAACATGTGTCAGATCAGAAATACATTTCTACGAAAAGTACTTTATATCCGCTATTGATAAAGAAACAATGATGTATCCCCAAATGTTGTAGAATTTAATCCATACTCATTTAAATTAATTCAATTATGTTGTATCACACGGCTTTAAAATATTTTGCCATTAATTAGGTTTGATTATTGATTCCTGTTCTGGTTCACTGGTTTTTCTAACAAATATCCTTCATGCATAAATGCCATTCTTGTAGAACATAAAATCGAGTTATACGTTTTACATGATGGAATAATTGTTTTCTCTACATGCAGAAATAATGCGAGTTTAAAATTCAAGTTTGACATAGAACACATTGTCTGACTAAATCATCATCAATCAGATATTTTTGTCGGATCGCAAACTGATAATTTTAAGCGTCCTAAATTTCCAAAGTTATCTTTTTTTATGAAGACACACATTGTGGAGAACGCATTTGTCAAACACATATATGGGTATTTATTTAAATCCAAATGTTGTTATATGACCTTCAATGAAATATGCAACAAAAAAACGCCCAAGAATTGTTCCATAATTATTCATGTTTGTATATCTATCTATATATTTAAAACGAAAATTTTGTGTTGCGTATTACACAGGAGACTATATTGTATCTATTTCCGACCATGTGTATCGGGTAATTCGTGACTATTCTAATATATAATACTGTCATGATTTGTAAAGAAGTAAATCTCTCAAAGTTTAGAAATTGCGAAAAAGTGTAACATAAGTCATTGTGCAATTAATAATATTATTCAAACGCAACAAAAATAGAACTTTTAGGTATGTCAGAAATATGGTTTGTAAAAAAACATAATGTATAAGAACAGTAGAACGGCACGAATATATTTATAAAAATATAAAAAAGAGCGAAATCATATAAAATATTAAGAAGTTTAGAAAATGTAAACTTCATACTGAAGATGTTTAAATAACATGACAAAGAATATAATAAAATTATACGGACACACACACACACACATATGTATAAATATATATATAGATTTATATAGATATATAGATATATATACATATATAAAAGTTATTTATCAGAAATTCATTTAGTTTTATAAGTTAAGCGAAATAAAATAAATCTAACAGCTAGTCTTAGTCTTGAGTTTTAAACTTGATTGGAAATATGATTTATAAATTCTAGTGGTAGATTCATATATATATATATATATATGTGTGTGTGTGTGTGTGTGTGTGTGTGTGTGTGTGTGTGTGTGTGTGTCTATAGTGCTGTTCCATAAAAGTGACAGACCTAAATTTTTTTTACTAAATGTTCTCTTCTCCGATGAAACAAAAGTTGAGCTAAATTCAAAGGATAAGAGATCTAAAATCCGGAGAATAAGCTTTGAAAGCTCATTAATTTAGCAGTAAGTACTGTCAAGCATCCGTTCGGTGTAATGTTTTGGGGATGCTTTTCTTTTCATGTAACTGGTTTCTTAAAACCTATTGAAAAGACCCTCAGGAGCGAGCAGTACAAAAGAATTTTAGAGTTTTGTCTGCTCCCTTCTGCTGAAAGGGTGCAAATCGACCCCAGCAAGCTCATTTTTATGCAGGATAATGCTTCCTGTCACAAATCAAAATTGATGAAGGAATATTTTGATGAGAAACAGGTGAGTGTTATGACATGGCCACCCCAATCTCCTGACCTCAACCTCATAGGAAACTTATGGAGCATTATAAGGTACAGGCTCTCGAGAAAGCAGGTGTGCAACAAAGAGGATTTGATTGTGGATTTCATATCCGAATGGAATTCAATTCTTGGAGTTGAAATTTGCCAGAACCTAATCAAGTCAATGAGAAAAAGGGTTGCAAAGGTTATTCAAATTAAAGGAGAACCCATAGATTATTAAATACTTCGAACTGTATTACCTATTATAAATAAATTATACGTCTATTATTCTTTATTTAAAGCTGTTCGGTTATGTTTCTATTGATTACTAGATGCAAGAAATAACTGAGTCACTTTTTTTGGACAAAGTTTTTCCCTAAATCTCATTTATATCCAAAATTATAATTATCAATAGAATACCTTGGGGTGAGTAAACTTGTTTACTAGGTGGTCGGGAAGGGGCTTTTATATTAGTAAGATTAAAAATTAGTTTAACCCCAAAAAGAGTAGGCGAAAATTATTGGAATTTGCTCAATATCAGTGATAGATCTAAGATATATATTCAAATGCATATGAGTGTGCGACCCTGGGTTTCATGATATTTCGATCATCAGACAAACTCCATCAAGAGTTAGTCTGATGATTGCAAAAGCGTGATATCTAGGGTCAAAATAAATATATTGCCATTTAATGAAAATTTCAGGATGAAGAAAACAAATATGTTCATATCATAGAGTAAATACTTTTGAATATTACAAGATATAAAGTTGAAATTTCATTCTGAAGTGTATTTGCACGAAAACAAGTAGCCCTCAAATAGCGAAAAATAGTTTGAAAATTTGGCGTAATCTAATTATTAATAGTTATTAAAAAAAAATATCGTGGTCCATCTGTAAATAAGTTCATAAAAATCGAAAAGGATATTAAAGTTTGGAAGGGATCAACAAAGAAATGAAGATGGAAAAAGTGAACATTTAAATGAATCAATATTGGATCGATATCAATATATTAAAAAAAACTATAGCGACAAGTAAAATAAATTAATATTAACATGCAATAATATGTTTATCAAATAAACATTTCTCTAGCCTATATCTTTTGTAGTTAATTAGGAATAAAAAATGTATGCTTCAAACGGATATGTCGTTTGCTAAAACATATCATGTCTAAATGCAATGTATTGCAATCATTATTAAAATTATATTTCGATTTCTATATAACGAAACATAGTCAACAAATATTAATTTTGAATATTTTCCATCGTATGAACTTATTTTATCCCATTATAATTATTTATATAATGTGTGTGTGTATGTGTGTGTGTGTGTGTGTGTGTGTGTGTGGAGAGAGAGAGAATGAAAGAATGAGATAGGCAGAGAGGAATCAGATACGTGTGTAGGCATGATTATGTAAAACATATGTATATAGATAGCTTGCATGAAAATATATAGTGAGATAGATACAAAGCTACGTATACATTCATGTGTGTGTGTGCGCGGGCGCGTGCATGAGTGTGTACATTTGCTGAAGGTAACATCAATCAGCTAAGTGCCAAACCTTTTACTTATATTAATTCTCCCCCAACCATATATATATATATATATGCATATATATATAACTAAATATTAGATTAATAATATATATATGTATACTTTTAAATATATATATATATATATATATATATATATATATATATATATATATATATATATATATATATATATGTATGTATGTATATATATTGTTTTTATAAATCTAAATATATATCTAACATTGTAGGAGTCTCGTCTTTTTAATACTGCTTGCAATATATATTTAGATATATAGATAGACAGAAAGAAAAATAGATACAAATAGATACGTGTATGCATTAAAATATATGCATATATATATAACTAAATATTAGATTAATAATATATATATGTATACTTTTAAATGTATATATATATATATATATATTCAAAATTGTCATTTTTTCAAAGACTTTATTACCATAAGAAATCAGAATATTATAACACGATTTCAAATTCACACAAACATATGTATCAATAATAAATGAAAATGTTCGGTAGATGCGTAGACATTGAGATTATAGGTATTATATTGTTAGATTTAATAAGCCACTGTATCATTTACTTCTTATTTGATGCATCGACCCCGGAAAGGTCATTAACCTTTAAGTGGCCCAGTGAACAACACAAAGTAACCGACATTTATATGACCTGGGTCGATCCTCTTTGTTTAACACAAGAACACCAAGAATGGACACAAGTGGTGGTTAAGGATGAACATATGACAGCCTGAAGCTTTCAAATATTAGGTGGATAATTAGTGCATTCTGACACTGTCTCCTTTTGACAGACAGTCTGATCTCTGATCGTTCATTCGACAGAAGGGATCTTGCATAATATTATATAGTTCAGCAATGTAATAACAGAAAGTAACATTCGAATGGCAAATATGACACAAGAATGTTGCAAGGATTCGCCATAAGTATTTTCATTTAAAAAAGTTAATTCAAAATACTTTAGCAAAATTAATTATTCATTTAATTCAAAATAACTTTCAGTTCTAAATGTCACAGAAAAAGTTGGTACGCTGTAAAAGCAAGTCAATCAAGCATTAGACGTACTTAATATATTCAAATAAGTACCTCCTTCAAAATTACCTCGACGAGGGATTATGTTTCGTAACTAATTTAATTGTTCAATTAGAACCCTTGGCGATTACCATACTGCTTTAACATTGTTGATTTGTTATACACAATCCAAACGAAAAACATGTTTAATTGTTTATTTTTTATTTAATATATTAATATATAAACAATAATGGTTTATAATAATTCTTTTTATTATATTATGGCATATATTTTATTATTATTATTAATATTATTATTATTATTATTAATATTATTATATTTAATGCATATATATTTTATATTTCTCATATATTTTAAATATTCATATATATTATATATATGTTATATATATATTATATTTTCTTATATATATTTGTTGATATACATTTATATTATTTTATATTAGATTATATTATATAATGATTACTTTTTATAAATCAATAATTGTTTGTTATTTTTATAAAACAATAATGATTGTTTAATTGATAATTATTTAACTGAAATCTCGTGTGACCTGGTAATGACTATACTACTTCGAAACTTGTGTATGAGCGATACAGAATCAGAAACAAATTTTAATTAATTTTCTTTAATCTTATATAAAATAATATTTTCATAATAAAATCTTTACTTTATATCATGTTAGGCATTGTATTATATATACGAGGGTCATTCAATAAATAAGGTGAATTTTTCGGTATAAGGACTTCTAATACAGAGAGAAGCTTACTCTCTTTTATTTGTTTTTGTTTTACTTCTTTTGCACATGGATTTAATTTCTTTTGCAGATTAAAACAAAAAACCTTTGTGAGTTTTGGCGATTATCAAAGATGGCCGACCAAGAAGCATGCTCCAGGATTGAACAGCGTTCAGTTATCAGGTTTTAGGTTGCTGAAGGGTGCAAACCAGTTGAAATTCATAGGGGAATGTAAACTGTGTATGGTGCCACATGTTTCAGGCAGAAAATGTATACAAGTGGGCTAAATTGTTTAAAGAAGGTTGGAGCAGTGTTGAGAATAAAGACAGGCCTGGGAGGCCTACAGAAGTGAGGTCTCCTGAGTTGATCGAATCAGTCAATGACCTCATTCAGTCTGACAGAAGGGTGACAGTGGATTACATTGCAAGAAATTTGAGCTTATCTGTTGGGACAGCACACAAAATTGTCCATGATGACCTTGGCTACTCGAAGGTCAGCTGCCGGTGGGTGCCAAAGATGCTTACTGCAGAGCACAAACAGAGGAGGGTCGAGTTGTCCCAGCAGTATCTCTCCCGCTATGAGAAAGATGGTGATGAGTTTCTGAAGAAGGTGGTCACATATGACGAGACATGGGTTTGGGACTATGAGCCTGAGTCAAAACGGCAGTCCATCGAGGCTCTCCAGTGAAGAAGAAGTTCAAGTCCCAGCGGTCCACGAGGAAGGTGATGCTCACCGTTCTTTGGGATATGCAAGGCCCAATCACCATTTCATTCCTTGACAAAGGAAGTAATGTGAACAGTGCCAACTACTGTGAACTGCTGAGGAAGGTCAACAAAGACATAAAGAACAGACGATGGGGTCATCAGTCTGATGGAGTCATCTTGCATCATGACAACGCCAGGCCTCACACAGTATCCCAAACGGTGTAGACCATCAACGAGCTGTGCTGGGAACTGCTCCCTCATCCCCCTTACAGCCCAGACCTAGCCCCTTCAGACTTTCCCCTCTTTAGTCCCTTGAAAGCGTTCACGAGAGGCACGAAGTTTAAAAGTCACGATGAAGTCAAAAGTGTTGTGAGCAACTGGCTGAGATATCAGTCCAAAGATTTTTACGCTGAGGGAATACGGAAGCTTGTGGACAGGTGAGAAATGTGTGTGACTGTGCTGGGAGACTACGTTGAGAAAAAAAGCTTCTATCTGTATTAGAAGTCCTTATACCGAAAGATTCACCTCATTTATTGAATATATATATATATATATATTTTATATGAATATTATATATATATATATATATATATATATATATATATATATATATATATATATATATATATATATATATCTGAGATGATGTATTTTGATTATTGACATTATTCGGATAGTTATCCTCATATACATTGCCATAATCACATTTCGTCCGTTGTACTCTACGGTCTTCTTCAAGTGATTGGAACTTCCAACCGAACCCTCAAGGACACATAGTCCAGTGGATAATGGCGTTGATTAGATCTAGTTTTTAGACCCTAACAGTTGAGAGTTCTATACCCGATACAGCAGTGGTCAACGCAAAATAAAACATGGAGAGCTGATTTAAAAAAGGAAATAACTGAGACATCTGGAAATAGAATAATCACCAGAAGAAGCCTGGAGTGTACTACGTCCGAATCCTTGTGAAAATGGCAATGAAGATGAGGATAACAGTCCGAAAAATGTAAACAATATATATATATATATATATATATATATATATATATATATATATATATATATATATATATATATATATATATATATATATATATATATATATATATATATATTATTTTATATTGCGTAATAATTGCTTGTTTAAAACATTAATTGTTTATAAATGTTTATAAAACAATAATAATTGTTTAATTCATTTATAATTATTTAACTGCTTCATTGTAACCTTGTGAGACTTGGCAATGACTCTACTATTTCTAGTCTTTTCTCTAGCTCTACAGAATGAAAAGTAACCACATCATTTGAGGAATATAAAAAGGATAAATAATACAAAAGGATAACTCATGCATCTCGGAGAGTTTATAATGATATAATCGAAATATGAACATTCCAACCCACTTAAATCAAAATTTAATTTGGGAATCCTACATCAATACTGAAAAAATAGATAACGGTTAACCAGCATAAGAACAATATTCTCCTGATAAAGAAATTCAAGAGAAAGATTTTATAAATTTAAACTGACAGCAGTATCTGCTGCTAGGTCAATGGAGCTCAATTTTTTTTCTTTTTCGCAGACGACTAATATTACATCACCAAAGGTGGCTTGCGACTTTAGCAAATGTTCCAAGAAGTAGAACTTCTATAAACATTTCAGTGGCAGAATAAACGATCTGCAATTGGAATGAATGTAGGGATTATATATTCCCAGAAACTATAATAAACTGAAATTAGAATTAATAAGCTGTAAACACTTCAAATGTGTCGGTTTATGCATAGGTCACAAGGTACATTAAGAATGAATAGTCTGTGATAGGAATAGTCTATTCAAACATCGCAAAATTCTACAAAACCAAAATAATAATAATGAATTGAGTCATGTACTTAAACATACACGTCATGTAAACACATTAATATGGATGTCATGCATAGCCTTCAAGTCTAAAGTATATGTTATATAAAATTATTTTCTCAGGTCAATGAGTAAAAATAGCTTTAAACGCATGAATCCTGTAGATCTTAAAGAAGACAATACTTCATCACATATTATAGACTGAAGCTAAAATGCTACAAACAATGCACTTTACTAAATAATGTAAATTAAATCACTTGATGCTTTCCAAATGAATGAATAGAAAGTGTGTCTCATAGGGAAAATTCTAATATAATCAAATATGTATTTTCAAGATTACATTAAATAAAATGTGAGGATTAAATCTACCATCACTATAAGAAATTGCCACAACAGTTACTGGACTCGAGGGAACTGTTTTCCTGAAATAGTGTTTTAAAAATACTTTTTTACATTTCTAACAACAATAGAGATGAATGTTTGGTCAATGCAGACCGAAAATTTAAACATTACTATAGTTGTAGTTCAAGACCATTTAGATTATTCTCCTACATATAATGTGGGAAAAGTTTATACAAATTTTTTCTTATGCTGTCCATTCCGGTTGTAAATTTACATGGTAGATATATAGTAAGTGAATTGAAAAATATTTTCTGTCGAAACGAAGAAAATACGATATGCGATAATCAGTTTGAGAATTATAGAATTCCCAATAAAGCTTTAGACATGTCGTCTGAAGATGAAAGAATCATAATTAAACGTCAGTATGTGTCTCTTTATTCATTGATAAAACCATGACACTGAACTTTGAACCAATGTTAGACATATTCAATTTGCTCAGTACCGTTAGCGTCAGAAAACTTGGTGGAAAATAATTTATTACTTTAGATATAATCAATATATTACAGAACTATCTTGAGCAGTATATAAGCCAAAGCAAATTAAGTAATTATCAAAGTTATTAACACTGTCACTCTAATCGTCTTCATGATAATTTATTTACCATGATTAATATAAAACAATATAATTATTATTATTAACTTATTAATTAACTTAATATTACTATTAAAACTTATTTTCGAAGTTGTTAGCATGTATTAATCTTTATAGCATGCCTGCATTAGTTGAATGATACGATGTTTTAAAAAAGAGTAGTAGAATCCCCGAATCAAAGAACGATTTTTATTATGTTGAATAAGACTGTATCGGGTCCATCCCCAGTGATTTTCCTCGTCGGATATATAAAAATAATTGCTGCTTTATGACAGAGAATAACCTTGCTATGAAATATATATGTATATATATATATATATATATATATATATATATATATATATATATATATATATATATATTTATTTATTTAAATATTATAAAATAAATATGTTATAAAATCACTACAAAAATAGCCATTTTGTTTCAACACTTCTGGTGTCTTATCAAGTGATGATTCTGAATGTAGAATAAATGGTTATTGGAATTTACTCCGTATATATATATATATATATATATATATATATATATATATATATATATATATATATAAATATTATTTTTTTAAATGTTACGTAACAATACACGTCAAGTTTTTAACCATTAACCGCTAACCGTTTCCTGTTTTTGAATTTATTTTCCGATCTGCAGTATATTCCAAGACAATTGAAAACAAAATCTTATAAAGCAGCTGGCTAAATTCCGAAGAACTTCCAAGAATTCGGATTGTTCGACAATGTAATTTAAACGGGATTAACTCTGGTCTTATTCATGCAAACATGAGACGAGGAACGGTACAGGTCTCTATGTATTTTGATACCGAAGATGAAGCATGCAAAAGTTAGGAGCCACAGAACAGCTCTCAAGATTGTATTTATTTTCCAAGATCGATATTTGTAAAATATCACATACGAAATAATCAAGCCCATCTTGCATATAATCTGAAACTGGAGCTTTCATTCTAGATGATTTTAGATGCAAAAAAAAAATAAGGGATATTTGGAGAACAAGTTGAAATATCATCAGCAAATTTCAGATTACTGTGAGTGAACCTGCCCGTAAAAGTCTTTTTTTTTCAATATTAATTATGAATTTTGCTGCAATGATTTAACTGTTAACGAATACTCTCATTTCCTTATGTCAAACTTATTTTTTCGAACTTTCTGTACGACGTTAAAACTAAACCCTTCATTAGTGTGAGCTGATTATATTGATAAAAAATTCAAACCTTCATTAACATGTCTCTTCAGTAGATCGCTGATATATCAATAGTCTTCAGCGTTTTGTTTTTGATCAGATCCGCACCTTTCATTTTTGTGAGTACGCATATATTACAGTTTATATGTACACACACAAACATGAACACACGCACACATAAAGGTTCATAATACTTATTAATAAAATAAACTCTATATATAATGGATACCCATGTTTGAATAAAATGATACATATCTATATATTTCTGTATATATATATATATATATATATATATATATATATGTGTGTGTGTGTGTGTGTGTGTGTGTGTGTGTGTGTGTGTGTGTGTGTGTGTGTGTAAATATGAAATTAATATATGCCGGTCAACAGAATGAATGAAAAAATGTGAAGAATGCAACTTAAAATAATTTCAGTCTATTTCGGAACAAGGCATACTATTCACAGATAATACCGTTTGTAGATAGCCTAATCGCAAACTTCCTGAAAGCAAATGTCATTTCAAATGTTTCATTTGCTTTCAGGATGTAGACATTCTAATATGACATACATCGTATTATGAAAATAATACTTGCAAGGATTAACTAAGGATAAAAAATCTCGCAAAATGAAAAAGAAGAGGGTATAGCGGCTAGGGTGCCATTATATTGTCCCCTGAATTGAAGAATCAGCAATTAACGAGAAATCTAACGCAAACGAAAGATCTGAAGTTGCTTCTACTGGGAATACATGCAAATTTATTTCTCCCTAGCCGTCACTTAAATGTTGCCCACAAATGTTTCCTGGGACAATAGTAGTAGCCAATACAGTCGAAATGCAATATGTAATTTAATACTACATTCTCCTGAAGAAAATACGACATTTCATTTTATATAAATGAAGGAGAGTCTAACTATTTTATATTGAGTTGAAGACAATCGTAGCGAGGCAGCCGACATGGACTCATATATAACAACATTAGTGCCCTTTAACATCGTTTTAGGCACATAATTACAATGTCATGTCACAGATCGTTAATTTGGATACAGCAAAATGTGTAGGAGGTGGACAGGATTAAATACAAAACCAGTTTGAAAAGTGTTTTGTAAAAAAAAAAACTAAATAGACAACACATTTTAATTTTTAATTGAAAATAAATCTCAAAAAATAGTAAATTAATCAAATGTTGCTTACAGACCCCTTTATATAATAATAACGTAGAATGTTCTATGATATATATATATATATATATATATATATATATATATATATATATATATATATATATATATATATATATATATATATATATAGGCCACAGTCTGTTGTCTGTTTCCTGCTAAACACAATAATAAGACCATATATTGTTTTCTTCGATTTTTTTCCGATTTTAATGTAGCGTAGCAAAGATTTGTTTTCGTATCTGCATTTTTAGACGAGTTCTGATCGTTTATTTAGTAGTTAGTGTTGACCTGGAAAAGTAATTTTAGCTATTTTGTTGTTTACAAATTTATGATTCATTGTTGTAGTGTGATGCTGTTTTATTTATTTCTCATGATATTTTGGTTTGATATGTTTTTTTATTGTTTTTAAAAAGAATAATTACAAAAATCAAATCACACGAAAAAATAGCATGGAAAATAAGAAAAATAAATCCAAAATCTGTGAAATCTGTCTGGAAAAGTCATATTACTTGTCAGGAGGCTCAGCGATGTGAGTTGCTTAACTAATTCAGGATTGGTCAGAGCCTCTAATAGTTTATCAAGAAGAAACAACTCCCTAATAGGCCAACAGATGCAAGTGTCCGTCGGGATATCTGGTTTCTTAAAAACTGCAATTCCAACAAGTAGGAGAGCAAGAAGGAAGGAAACAATTATTATACAATTTAGAGAGTAAAGGAGCCATTTCAGGAGCACACTTCCTAATGACAATTACCTAGATCCCATCAAATTGAAATGCTTTTTGAGGATCCCGTTTAGCGATAAATGCAGAAAACAGAAAGTGTTAGATAGATATCATTTAAAAAGGACTCAGTTCTCAGTGGACAATTAGTCAAGGATGCTCCAGATGAGTGAAGTGTAGTGTTTAAAGAGAATTTACGGGCGGAACATTCAGCTTCGTCATCAGATCTTCATACCTGGCATTGATTGAAGAGAAAAGTTTTAGGAAACTAATACAAATAATAAAATAATAATCTCATTTAATAAACTATTGCAAAGCCGCCAGTAATCGCGAGAGGCTTTTGTTAGCTGCAATAGATGCCTCATTCAGTCAGTAAACAAATATTTATCTTCTTTGAGGATACGTTGACATTTATTACTGGCAACCAAGAATAGGTGTCTATTGTGATCAAAACTGTCAAGCCCGTAGAGCCGGAAATAGTGGTTCTTCTGGGCTAGAGCGGTAGAGCCTGCTGGTGTCAGTCATAGAAAGATTGAGGTTTCACCTGGTATTTTCGAAAATCTATAAACATATCTATACCGGCTTTGACCCAAGAAGGAAACGTTAATAGCACAGTTCTCAATGTGAAGGATAAGAATAGCAGGTCCAGGAATACGGCTTAGTAGCACTAATATATATACAATCTTGGTATTGAAGTATCTCGAATGACTCCTTACTGAGTCTACGTGCTTGCTAACTGTGACACTTGTGCTACCCTCCTCTATTACAGACTGTCCGGATATTCACTGGTAGTAGTATATGTATACTTCGGGTGAGTCCATTTGTGTAAAAAGGGGAGACTCCTCAATACCCACCTCCTTAAATCCCTTTTAGGGTGAGTTAATATCATTTCATTTCACTTATGGTGGACAATTAGAGGCACTGTAATTTTTCTCTTCTTGCTAGTCCTTCCAATTTCTGTGTCTTCTTGTGGATTTTGAATCTCAAAAACTTCAAAGGTCGCCTCCATCGACTCGTCATTTTCTGCGGTTGACGAGCTTGGCTCTTCAACCCGTCATTTTTGTTTTCGGTCAATATGTGTTCTGTGAGTAGATTTTTCGCCTTTTGTGTACATGACGTTTCCTAGTCTGTAAATTATTGTATTTGGTTCCTCATAAGCCATATTGTTACTGAAATAGACTCATTTTTGTTTGAATGATCTCTTGAGTACTGTAGGTGTATACCAGTTTTTATTTATTTTTTCTTTCGTCCTCTGAATAAATTCATCCTGTTTCGCTTCTTTTCTTAACTCTCGCAAGGTCACATGTAGTTCCTTTACTGCCTTGTATAACTCTTTACTGTTTTCATCTGTGGTAGCAAATGGTGCGATTCGCTTCTTTTTACATACCGGTTGGACATTTTCTTTCAATTCAATTCTAGTTGCACCCTTACAAAACGAGCTGATAGGTGAATCCCATACGTCGAAATTGTGCATACAGTCTGTACTCACTAGATTTTCTGTATCTTTCATTACGTATATATTGAGGTTTTTTGTTTTCCTGTGAAATTTAATATTTACGATTATTTCTCACTCGAATTTTATACGCTTTCCTGACACCGACTTAGCTATATTTTTTGTGTGTAAAATGGTTGGTCTGTTAAGCTTTTCCCATGTCTGTAGGTTAATTATCGTTAGATCGGAACCCGAGTCTAGTTGCAATTTTATCTTTTTATTTAAGATTTCAAGTTCCACATATTTCCTTATGTTGGTATTGTCTTCGTCATGCATCCTAGTAGCTCTTATCCTACTAGTAGCTTTTCTGTTCCTAAAATGCACCATTTTTCCACAAACAAATCAGTTTTATATTTAAAACGGCAATCCTTATTCTAATGTAGTCCTCCACATAGATAACATGCAGATGGGGGGGGGGGGCTTATATTTGCTTCGATTTTCGTCATAATTTGCCCTATATGTTGTATTTTTTCCCTTATTATAGAATTTTTGTTTTCTTTCCGGGGAGGGTGAAGATCGTGAACTTTTGTTTAACTTACGTATATATGATACTCCTGACTCCTCAATGTTCTTAGATTCTTTCTTTATACTCAGGAATTTTTGGCAATCTTCTGATAATTGTTGTAGTGTTAGTCCAGGTTCATTTTGTAGTTTTGAAAGCATTCTTTTGCGCATTTCACTATCTTTTGCTGAGACTAACCCTTGAAAAAAGATGAGACACTTGAAATTGTCAAGTGATAATTCTGCCAACTTGAAGTCGTCGCAAAGTTTATTCACGATTGCGGCAAACGTGGAATAGTCATCATTTTCGCCCTTTAACGGGTTAAGACATTTCCAGCTCTTGTGAATGAGTGACGTTTTTAGACTGAAAATCTCTGTAAGACATGTAACTGCTTCGTCAAACGTTAATTTGTTCGTCTTTTTTGGCAAAAAGTAATTCATAAATTTTGTGTATTCCTCAGTTCCTAATTTACTGAGTAACTGATGTGGCTTCTTTCTTTCTGTCCACTTTTGACAATCGATGTTGTAGATGTCTTCATGACGTCTGAAATAAAAAAAAAGTTTGTATCGTATTCCACACTGCGTCTTAGGAAAAAGTCGCCTCTTTTTCGATATTTTGTTGTTTGTTACCCGCTACATTTAATATTAGTTCCTGCGTTTGTAGGAATTGTTTTTGCCATTTTTTGCATTCTTACCTGGCGTTGTAATTGCTGTTCATTTTTGTATTTGACAAGTTCTACTAAACTATTTTTAAAATCCTCCATGATAAATGTCTTACGAAAAACTCGCTTTTCCGTATTTTATTCCTCGTAAATCTTTGATCGCCAAGTTGTTGTGGAGACTGGCAAAAAACGGAAAATGAGACTTTGTTTTTTTGTGAGTTCGAATACCTCGTCATCAATTTGTTGTGGACAACGAGGTAGAATTTTGTTTCGATTTCCTTTCCGTGTGAGTTCGAATTCCTCGTCGCCAATTTGTTGTCGACGAGGGAGAATTGTTCTTTTTTCTTTCTTTCCCGTCTGAGTTCGATATGCTCGTCGCCAATTTGTTTTGGACAACGAGGGAGAATTTTGTTCCGTTTTCCTTCCCGTGTGAGTTCGAATACCTCGTCGCTTATTTGTTGTGGATACCGGTATGAAATCCGATATCAATGAATAACAAACGCCAGGAATGGATAAGAAAATTGAATGGATTAACGTAATAATAGAAACTTGTAATACGGGTTAGTAGATCCAGGAATGCGGGTTAGTAGCACTGCTATATATACAGTCTTGGTATTGAAGTATCGCGGTATGGCTCCATACTGAATCCACGTGCTCGTTAACTGTGTCTCTTTTGCTAACCTCCACTATTACAGACAGTATTTACTCTCAACCCCACGAGGGATAGATGAGGAACAAGGGCGGGTTTAAAGTGGTGTATTCCCGAGCCCGTAGACTCGGCCAAAAATTGCCCGTAGATCACGTATAAACGGGATCGGGTTGGTCAACCTACCCGAACGAGACTTTGCTCTACGGCGGAGCCTTGTCCGGGTTCCACTCTGCTCAGAATCAGAGAGTTCGACCGTCTGGCCGAGAAGGTGTCGCCGTCTCCTCTATTGCAGACAGTATTTACTGTCCCCCGCCTACGTGCGATAGATGTGGCACAAGGCCGGGTTTAAAGTGGGGGTATTTCCGAGCCCGTAGACTCGGCCAAACATGCCTGTAGATCCCGTATGAACGGAATCGGGTTGTTCAACCACTCCGAACGAGACTGCCTTTCAGTGGAGCCTCGTACGGGTTCCTCTGTGCACAAAGTCAGAGAGTTTGACCGTCTAACTGAGAAGACGGCGCCGTCTTCTGTGTTGCAGACAGTATTTACTGTCCCCCCACGAGGTATAGATGTGGAACAAGGCCGGCTTTAATGTGGGGTATTCCCGAGCCCGTAGGCTCGGTCAAAAAATGCCCGTAGATCCTGTATAAACGGAATCGGGTTGGTCAACCTCCCCGAACGAGACTCTGCCCTTCGGCCGGCCGGGCCTCGTCCGGGTTCCTCACTGCTCAGAGGCAGAGAGTTCGACCGTCCAACCGAGTAGACGTCGCC
>OZ038475.1:59176179-59228679 GCA_964036315.1 Acanthosepion esculentum | reverse complement strand
ATATATATATATATATATATACATATATATGTATATATATATATAGATATATATACATATATATATATATATATTCATATTATATATATATATATACATATATATTCCTATATATATATTCCTATATATATATACATATATATATATATATATATATATATATATATATATATATATATATATATATATATATATATATATATTGTCCGATTCAATGCAATAATAATCCTCCTATTAACTCTAACAATACAGCGAAAACAAGTAAAACCATTTAATCGGTTACAGCAAATATATCTCCTGTCTAAGATGCCCTATAGGTATATATATATATATATATATATATATATATATATATATATATATATATATATATATATATATATATATCAAAAGTTGCTTGGATGTTAGAAAATCGGTTTTTGTATGTAAGAAGCGATATATGTTTTTATATGTAAGAGGCCATAAGGTTGACGTGCAATCTTCTTAAATACGCTCGTTCGTTGGGGACATTCATATGGATGTCATACATGGCATCAGATATATCAAAACCGTCAGCTGTACAGAAACGCTTTCTATGGTGAATGGTTAAAAATACTTTCAGCGAGTGAAACCTGTGGGTCTTTCCTAATATCATACTTCTATGATCACTGTGGACTAGCTATAACACAAACCACATCACTTGAGGATTGCCAACTGCAGCAAAAATTAAAATGGATAATCGTCTGTAACTCCAAGGGAAAATAATGACATAATCAAGATGTTGAAATTCCGCACTACTGTAAATAAAATGTTAGGAATGTAACCCCCATCAATACTGCAATGAACGATATCTGCTTCTGGACTCGAGAAAAGTATTTTCTTAAAAAATATTTGAAGAGAAAATTTTTATAAACTTCAACGAAATGTCATACTGTCTGCGCAGTCACTGAATGTAAAATGTTTCCTTGTAGGGAAATAACTAATATTGACATTGCCATTACCGTTGAAAATACTGTTGCAGCGTCAATGCAACAACAGGAAATACCTGAAAATGACACAAGAATTTTTAGGAAGTAAAGAATGGAAATATTATATAGGAAGCGTAACATGAAATAATTAAAATAAATGAAAATAGCAATGGACAGGATGCGAGTTGACTTATACTGAACGAGTGGTTAAATTAACAGAATATACGGATATCTATTGAACAGAATATTTAGAATTATTTACAGAAATACAAATATTTCTCCATAATCGTGAATATTATTTGTTGCGAATTATTGCTCGATTAATATTTGTTTTGTGCTTAATTCATTTAATCTATGTCGTTGTAGAATACCAAAAATACGTTGCTTCATTAGAGTCAATAAGGTAAGCGCTGATAATAAATTTACATACGCTCATATATTTGCATACGCTGATCTAAGTGACTGAACAATCCCCACCCCAAATAAACGTCGCCTAGCCGTCGTGTCTGCTTCTGTATTCCTATTGGACCAATTTGCTTTATTCGCTTATTAGCTGAATTGTTGTTTGTTCGCTTTATTCACACTGATGACATTTGTACTTTAACGATATTTTGATTTCTTCCAGACTTCTCATAATTGATTCTCAGATACCATTATTACGTAAAACATAATTTTGTTTTCTATTTCGTTTTCAGTTTCCGTTTTTATATTTTAATACTTCAAGATTTATATTAATTTGAAAATGTTTATTTGTCATCGAAAATAAAAAATGAATTACGAGTTTTCTTCGAAAATCGCCACCATTATCAAAACTCCGTTCGCCGCTTTCAATTGAGTAATTAATAGCATATTTATATTCATTACTTCTATTGCAAATATTGGACAGTGTGTTTTCCCGCAATTAGTATTTGATGACCGACACTGGATATCACGGGAAAGAAAATCAGCTCAAACATCTCCTCAGTATTCTGGCCTAAATTGGTAATATTGGTTTCTGTAATGTTATAATTAATCATTGGTTAACCAATTAATATTCTTTTTAAAAGGTTTCTTTGAGATTGTTCAGAACGTTATCTTAATGATGCATATAAGAGCCATATTCAGATTCCACATACTTTCCTAGCTATAATTGCTATGTGCCGTATCTATTCAGGATATGTTCGATCGTGGTTCTCCCCAACTTCCTGATATTTGTAGCTCTTAACAGCTTTTGTCATTTTGCTATTTTTTCTAATCCCATTTTACAAACAATTTACACAAGCTGCTTAGTTCCTTAATCGCTGTTTTATTCTGTACCGTTTATCTTCTATAGATCCTGCGAATTACAAATTCTCCAAGACATCTTTCTTTAAAATGTACCCTAGAAATTTCAATCGTTGCCTTCTGATTCTAACTAAAAGTGTTCATTTCGTTTACGTTTTCCTTAACGTTGCTCACGTGTACAGTAGATTATATTCTCAGCATCCTTCTGTAGGACAAGATGTACGTGACTGTCTTCTTAATCAGTGAGATGTTTACATATTTACTCACTGATAGTGAAATATCGATGAGAAGTCTGGGATGATGCTGCCAAATCCTCACTGTCCAGCCTTGATATTTTTCCAAATCGATTGCGCATACTTGTGGGTTAGAAATTATTGTCTACCCTGACACACCTTTCCCATCGACAAAACCTTGCTAACTTCTCGATATTCTATCTTTATTTACATGTTAAATGTTCAGACGCGCTCCAGTTCAGACCTTCACAGCTAGGAATTCACAATGACACGTAGACAGCGGAAACTCATTCTCATTCACTTCGTATTCCGTTGATGAGGATGAAATTCCACTGAGATATTTTTTTCTATAGAATTACCATATTTTGTTACAGACTCCCGAAAGAAATACTTCTACGACCACTTCAATCTCACCCTGAAGTCAACTGTTTATTATCTTAGATAACCAAATAATATATACTTCATAACGCCTCTCATTTTAAAATTACAAAAGAAAAACCTATTTCAGTAATACGTAACTTTTTCAGCTCTTAAGACATGTATTAAGGAAGTATTAGTATACAACTATTTATTCTTTTCTGAATTCCGACCTGAAAATGCAGCATGGCTTTTCTGAAGCAACTAATTTACTTCGCTTAATTGATTCGATTTAATCGTTTGACTTACCGTTCTAACCGTTTGTAGGTTAAGATTACCGCGTGTTTGAAGTTTTACATTTCATATAATGGTTTTGTACTGAGCATATACATTAATATTATAAGATTCTTCTGAACTTAAAAGGCTTCATTGTTCATATATATTTTGTTGAATATTTTTTTATTTCTTGTGAAGAATAGGGAGAGACCTCCGGATTCCTTCTATCTAGTGACATGGAAAGCTATACCCACTAATATGTGTGTGATATAAAAACTTAGAACAAGATGCTTTTCTTTTAAAATCGCGACCAATATCAGAATTATGTTCGCCGCTTTCAATTGTGTAATTAATAACATATTTATATTCATTACTTCTATTACAAATATTGGACAGTGTGTTTTCATGTAATTAGTATTTGATGACCGACACTGGATATCACGGGAAAGAAAATCCACTCAAACATCTCCTCTGTATTCTGGTCTATATTATTAATATTGGTTTCTGTAACTCCTGCTTTGTCAATATGTGCATATCACAGAGTCCTTAGTGTACCATGGAAAGCTATACACACTAATATGTGAGTGATTGATAACCTCAGAATAAGATTCGTATAGAAAGAACACTAAGGATGCTCCTTTACTTTGGGCATATTATGCAAGTAAAGCGGCTTCGATAGTACCATTCTGCAGGGCACAGTGGACAGTAAGTGGTACAAAGAATGACGATCAATGTCTTCGCTGGAGGATATTAAGACGTGGAATGATGATGACGGAAGCTGTAAGGACAGCATCAGAGAGAAAGAGACAAAGAGAAGTAGTGTCCGCAGCGGTGCAATAAATGAATGGGGAAGAGTAGATTTCTGTTCCTCATTATTATTCAAAATGAAATAAGTATGTGGAAAATTATAAATAATCAGTTTGTTTATCGATAATATTCTTCTTAGCAAGACATATGGTTAGTTTTTATTTTGATTGAAATAATTTGTAAATTATAATTAATTAAAATTAGATGTCAAATCGAATAAGTGAACATTTATAACGGTCTGAAACAAATTTATCACAGTATATATATTGTTCATATAAATTAAATCACCTTAAAACTTGAAGGAATATATTACTTTTGATGTGTAATGAATGACCAATATTTGATGAGGTTGAGATCAAGGCAATCCATATACCGGGCCTGGCAAAGATGTGACTGGGGTCCACGGCTGGGGCTGGATAGGCGGAGGCCTAAGTTACTACTAAATAACAATTAGTCAAAACATTTTTAGCTAAGAACTTGTTAGTAATATCCAGTAATTAGTTAATTAAAAACTACATATAATATTAGGAGGCTTCCTACAATTATTGACTTATTTCCATAAGTGCAAAGAACAAAAATACCATAAAACAACTAAATGCACAAGAACCCTTTATTCAACGAAAATTGGACATTTTTATATTGCAAAATTAACGAGTTAATTTTGTTTATGCTAATTGATAGAGAAAATATAATTGTATAATAAAAAAAATCATCGTTTTAAAAAATCGTGTCAACAAAGTTTGAAAATGTTTTACAAAAGATGAGAATTTCAGAGAAACAATATTTTTGATAATCTTTACAAAATGTGTGACTTTTGTTACATGTACAAATTGTTTCACGGAAAATGAAGAAACTACGTATTTTGCTATGATACACTAATAGATATTACCAGTAGACATAGTTGTAATAATTAAAATCAACTTACATTAGGAAGAACACATATGTAATTAACAGGATAATTTGGGGAGTTAACCAATTGTATATATGTAAAATGAGAAAAAATAAAAATAAAAATATCTGGTATCACTGTCGTATCCAATGGAATGTTTAAATTACCACAACCTATTTATTTTAAAAATGTTCATATACTTGAATATAAAAACTAACATTATTAAATACTTCCTCTTCTGTGGAACAATCTTTTCTTGTAACTTAGCCTGATATGCAAATGTAACATATTAATATCTTTAGGGATCCTAGTTTTAAGGTCTTGTAAATTATCAGATGTTTGTCTTCGCACTTCATCCAACAACTGTCCACATGTTGAGAAATTATATTCAGCAAATATGTGAAAGTGTCAATTAAGCGAGTGCATGCAAGTTCAATGACAAAACTAGTATTTCTTGTTAATGATTTAAATAGTTTTCCTTGCTTTCTTTCGATTCTTTTTTGTCATTTTACCAAAATTAGAATTAATTAACAGATGTTTAATATCTAAATCCAATATCACTTTTTTCGGTGGATCATTCTTCTTAGTGCCAGCAGGTATTTCTTTGACACACAGTATTTTCCAAAATATTAAGACATTTTCAATGAGATTAATTGTTTCTGAAGTATTCTCCCCATTTAATAATGGCGTGACTTAATGGCAGAAAATGTTTGATCCCAATAACCTCCTAAACAATGGGAAATATTTTTTAACTCAACAGGTTATGGGTAAACTGCTACATTAATTTGTGTCGGCGCCTTAACAAATAGAGAATTTCTCATACTGAAAAAACCTTTTACAATTTTCCATTTTGCTGTCATTTTTTGACTTCATAATAAAACAAATTCTGAAGTAGGTTCAGTAATCCAATTATTCTGAATGTTTCTAAAAAGATGCACATAATCAAACGGTATGTAAAAGCAATTTTTAGTTAACCAAGGCTTATTAAAAACAGTATCAATTTATTTTAGAGATTGTTAGATCCTGTTTTTGTCACATACAATTGGAATTACTTGACAATTTAATTGTTTGATTACATCAACAATATATAAAATAAATCATATGAAATTTGCATCTAATTTTCAACTGGTATTACTTTAAGTAAATCTTTTGGTCCACCACATTTTACCATGATACCCAATACGGTTTTTGTTAATCCCTCAGAATTTTCAGCCAAACCAAATAAATTTCCTCTATGGTATGGTAGAGCAACTTTAGCATACACTTCATCAACTAAAAGAATACATTTTCTCTGATTTTCAGAAATTTTACGAAAAATGTCATAAAGAATATAAAAGTCATCTACTTTTGGGACATTTGACAGCTGATAATGTTTTTTCAATGGGTAACTCAAAATCATCCTAAAGTCTGTTATATAACGACTAAATATAGGAAATTATTCAAATGCTCTGACAAGAAATAAGAATCATCACGTTTTGTTGAAATCCTTTGTGCTGATATAACATTAATATGAATCATTTATATTTGATATTGTTGTAAATATATCAGCATGGTTACATTCGAATCTCAAGTTTTCGAATTTTTAATTAGAAACATTCGAATACTTGCACTGAAAAAGTCAGTAGATAGGATGAACAACTGATATTTTGATTTATAGTATGTAGCTGCTGCTGACACTAAATCCTGTTGATCAATATTCTTATAGAACTTTTCAAAAGAGAAGATTTTGTCCTTTTCTAAACATTTTGAACATTTCGCACAGAAGCAAAAGTTTTATTTGTTGTCTTTGGTGTTGTTTGAGGAATAGGTAATGGCATATAATCAAATACTGATGTTGGATTGCAAGGTCGTACTTTCACTCTAATATCCACTGTTTCATAGTCAAATGCTAAATACATTTCATTAACAAAAAGTGGTTTGCCAGGGGTGTTGACTCGAGGTATAGCCCCTAACCATCGTTCTCTCTCAATCTGATCTTGGGGTAGAAGAAATACGCAAACCTTATTTTGGTTATCACAGATACTACGAAAACATTTTGCACAACACTTTTGTGACAAATTTGGAAACGGATTTATGGTACTGAAATTTAAAAATAAAATATTAATTAGACAATTATTATGTAAAAATTACATAGTACTTCTAAATAGTGTATGAAACATATTCTAAGGCCTGGAGGGGTTGGGTATTGGAATTTAGTTTTAGAATTTAAAATGTAAGGTAGTTTTATGAATGTGTAGATCTTTTAGAAACTAACATGTATTAAGAAATTCCAAACTACAGACGACATATTGTTCGTAGGTGATATTTTTGAGAGCTGTTTTTTGTTTGTTTGTTTTTATTCATAAGGTTTCTGTCATATTTAGCCTTCTTTACATGAAGACGATGTCATATTTGTATTATCAACAAGTATGTTGCGAATATGATGATTGTGTTTTGAAAATAAACGATTCCGTAATGCTAAATAAATAAATAAAACGATCCATTTCCCGGTAACAATAAATATAATCCATCCTTGGTGATGGCTAAGGTTATAGCCGAAATTGCTTGGAAAAATAAAACATATGGATAGTTTTTGTATAATTTAAATTATACGATTATACGAGAAATTATACAACATTAATAAAAGCACCTTGTCTCTCATATTTAATGATCCTTATATACATACATACATACATACATACATACATACATATATATATATATATATGTGTGTGTGTATGTGTGTGGATGGATAGATAGATAGATATGTTTGTACAGATAGATAGATAGATAGATAGATAGATAGATAGATAATGAGAGAGTGAGAGAAAGGGAGAAGCGTGATTTTATGCAATGCACAAACGTAGAGAAATACGTATACAGATGGAGTGTTACCGAAATCTTCGGTGAATTTGAAAGCTGGGCCTAGCCAATGTAATACGGAATTTAGCTGCCATACTTTTTATATGACTGTTAACATTTCCACAGAGGAGAACTCTGAAGACAAGTGTACACAATAGTTATTAGTTTATGTAATTTTATTCATGGAATCGAACATTTGGTTACTGCTTCGTATTAATATATATGAGCAAATAGGACTAACTATAACACGAAACCTCACATAACATATATACATATAAACATTTTAGTATTAATATACGAACATATTTACAAGTATAAACATATTCATGCGCATATATATATATATATATATATATATATATATATATATATATATATATATATATATATATATATATATATATATATATATATATATTGTGTGTTTGTGCGTGTGTAAATGTTTGTGCTTTTATTTTCTCATCACTTTTTCAAATCATTTCGAACCTTCTGTATTTTAGTTACTGCTTTGTTAACGGCCGGTATCACATTTCCTTGTATACTAATACATTCCCACTTTTATATTTCAGTTGTTCGTTTTTATTTACATTTTATTTACCCCTTCCGTTCCATTATATGTTCCCACCAAGAATGCTGCATTGTTATAATATTGTAACGCTTGTAAATCTTTGAATTTCAAAAGTTACTAATTGAGGGATAAATTTGAATGTAGATTGGCTAAATTTATTCTGGTGGTAACAAAACAATTAGAAATTCAGAATTTGGTAAGAGCAAGTTTTCAAATCGAATCGGATTGACTACACAAGCATCAATGTTGCCATCCCGTTTCACATTTGATTTTTTTTTCTCTCTTACCCTGAGCGGGCAGATTGTTGGTCTAATTTACATTTTTTTTTCGTTTTCTTTGCATCCTATGTACACCTTTTTTAAGGCATTTTTCTCGGAATTTTCTTCCCAATTAAGTACAAATCGTATACACATATATAAAATCTCATAAACAATACATATATTTTTCCCAATTACATACAAAACGTATATACATACATAACATCCCATAAACAATATATATTGGGTTGGAAATAAAATCATTTGCCCGTTTATAGCTAATTATGTTGAGTCCGCATTTTTCGATATTCGGGTAAAACAACCAATATATGTAACTTCTTCAGTTTTCCATTTCTTTGCAACTTACTTTATATCAGAGTGGGTAGTTTTCATCGATTTTATCCATTTAATTGCATCTTGATCGAACGCATATCACTGTATTATGTATGGGTTCAAATAGGTTTCTTCTGCAACTTAGCAACTAAAACCATTTATTCTGTCTAGTGAAATAAAGCTTTAAATATTCGGACATACTATGTTTGAGCTAATTTCAATCTGAAAGATTCTTCTCTCGAAGATGCCACGTAATCTGCCTGTCAGTATTTAACTTCAACAAAACTACGTTGAGATAAATTCCAAGGAAAATGCACAAGAATTAGCAAAACCTTTCAATAAAAATAACATTACTCTCATAAAATACATATATGAAATCATAAATCTGTCGAAAGTTTGTCGAGAGGCTCTCTGTATTTTGAGTTCATCTAAGAGTAAGCCATATGTTGCCCTCAGTCTGACATTGAAAAGTAGATTGAATACGGAAAATTTACTTGGTAGAATATCGAACAATACGATATATTCAACAATAACGACATTGCTAGCATGCACTGACAAAGTAGAACCAACTCTAAAACAGGAATATAGCCGAATATATATTCTATTTGGTATGTCATCTATGATGAAGTGGTAAAAGAATGCCAAACTGTTAATTAGGAGAAGTGTTGTTATCAAGTGTAACGACTGTACAATAATATATAGAAAATCGAGTGTCATTTATTAATTGTAAAGACTTGTTCTGATAAGTTAATTCAAGAGAATTATTGTATACGTCATTTAGGAAAAGATTATGCCCAAATAGTATATTTGATTTTTGTTTCAATCAGTTCACCCCAAGAACTGCAATAAGGCCAGTAGTGGGGAGGTGATTACAGGAAGTGAAAGAGAATGAGAAGAATTTAGTAAGGAGAAGTGAGGAGAGGACAATAAACGAAGAGGATTCAGAAAGATGGATGATAGCTATTGACGTTCCATTTAAATTTGTGAAAATTGTAAGAAGCAGCGAAGCAAAATATCGGAAGATATTTACACAAAAGAGAAGTGCGAGAAAAGAAACTATGAAAATGAAAGTGGCAGTTGCATCTACCTAGTTCAACCGTAAAACAGTGAAACCTAGATTCCAATGTAGTAGACAAGGGCTGATGTAAAATGATCTTCAATACAATTTCCAAGAGCATATTTGTAGAAAAGACAAAGGGAAGACACATCCCGTCGATGGGAAAGTGAGTATAGAATCAGGATCGATTACATTAGCCACACTTGTTTGGATTTTGTCAAGAATCCCGAGATATATAGCCGGGACACCAAGCCATATATATATATATATATATATATATATAT
The DNA here is from genome assembly GCA_964036315.1 of Acanthosepion esculentum. Lineage (NCBI taxonomy): Eukaryota > Metazoa > Mollusca > Cephalopoda > Sepiida > Sepiidae > Acanthosepion > Acanthosepion esculentum. The sequence goes on along the minus strand of OZ038475.1, from coordinate 59,218,567 downwards.
ATATATACACACATATATATATATATTGAAAAGTGATTGAAAATTTACTCCCTATTTTATGTATGATGGATTCTTTCGTCTAACTATACATTTTACAAGACGGGAGAGTCCATCATGCATAAAATAGGGAGTTACTTATATATATACATATATATATATATATATATATATATATATATATATATATATATATATATACATATATATATATATATATATATATATATATATATATATATATATATATATATACATATATATATATATATATATATATATATATATATATATATATATATATATAGATAGATAGATAGGGTGTATCAAAAATATTTTTTTTAAATTTGGGATCGGATACTTGACACAAATACAAGAAGAAATGTCCCTAAAAACGTATGGCCGCAAATCCATCGTTTTTGAGTTATTAAGTTTGAAGAAGTTTACCGTAGAGCTGTTGCTATGTAGACTAGGTTATATTTGACCTTCGTGTACAGCCATCGCCAGTCTCTCTTCAAAATTTAACTTGTTTAGTCGCGAGGTAACTGAGAAGAATTTCGTTTAACAATGGCGGGATATTCATATGGTGAGCAGAAATTTATGTATGGAATTTGACGTGAGGCGGCATGTTTGTATCAAAGAGTTTCCAGACCGAAGTTAGCTGTCTTATCCAACCGTTGCTGCTGTTTAGCGTCGCGTTGATGAGACAAGATCCGTGGTACTACAAGCTATGTATCAAGTTTGCATTTAGCAATGACTACCATAAAACTTAATAACACAAAACAGTTGTATTGCGGACATAAATTTATATGGACTTCTGTCTTTGTTTTGGTGCGAGGAAACCGTTCCCAATGTTTGTAATGATACCATAAACACACACACGCATGCATATATATATATATATATATATATATATATATATATATAGTGAGAAAGAGAGAGAGACAGAGACAGAGAGAGACAGACAGAGAGTGTGAGAGAGAGAGCGTGAGTGTGCGTGCAATACCTTATTTTCAAACCTCCAATAAACTAAAATATAACTTGTTATCTAACTTAATTTATAACTTACTCATCTCGGCGAGGCTGGCGCCGAGGAATTTTAATCTAATGCACTAAACAATTTTCATCAAATTGCCAAGGCTGTCTGTATCGTTCCTGGAAAAATTAACATAGAGTATTTTATTTATTCATACAATTATTAGCTCTGCACACACTCAATAAATCTCGTCTCTATATGACGTTTTCCACAAATAAATAAATAAAATTTGAACGAAGATAATTTCAGAAACTCGGCATAAATTTTCGGTTTGATGTTATATTATTGAGTTCTCTTTAGTCAATTATAAACATTCAAATTACTTATTGCTGAGGTGACAGCTTGTGTATCTATTTACATCCTGTTTGCCGTACATGGTTGGAACACTCTCTTTCAGTAGTAAACTTCCTAATCACTTATATATGTAATGTCGCTATTTCTGAATATCAGTTTTATGAGATAATCATCAGAAATTGAAATCGATAAAACGCATTTGACGAAAAAAAAAACTAATATGTATATATATATATATATTAGTCTAATGGAAACATTATCAGCTTCAATATTTCTACACTGTTGGAGACAGCTTAAAAATGTCTTTGAAGTTTCGTCGGATCTGAATTTTATGTTCACTCTTTTAACTATGTTAACATATTTAGAAGCGTCAGAGAAATATTCAGAAAATAAATTAATATGTTGCATTTGAGTTACAAGAAGAGTAATTTGTCAGACATTAAATAGTTTTATTTCATTTATTAGCAACATAGAAAAATATGATAATTGCGGATTGATAGGATAGGAAAAATGGTTTATTAAAAATTACAATCAGGTGAAAATTATGTCTAGACGCAAGAAACACTTAACAGTTGATCATAAATGAAAACTGAATCGAATAAACATCTTCTCTCTTATTGGGGTGTGTGAGTGAGGGAGTGAGTAAGTGAATGAGTTACTATTTGTGAGTTGGTTTGTGAGAGAAAGAGAGAGAATTTGCGTGAATGTACGAGATTTACGGATAGCTTTTATTAGCAAATGAGGGAAGTAGACAAACAATGCAGGCGTAAAGCTATAGAGAGCAATTAGCATCATGTCATGGTGAAGAAGAACAGAAAGGAAATTTCATCCGGGATTTTATTGCCTAACAAGAGGCCTATTCTCTGTAGAAATGTGAGAATGGCTAACTCGGAACAATAAAAGAATATCTTCCATAATTAACGACGATGTTAAATAAGCTATTTCTTTTCACACTACTGAATGTTCAGCTCCATCGTATATTTATTGTCTATTCTGTGGCTTTAACACTTACAAGATATCATAAAACCTAAAGAATTAATATAATTCAAAACAGAAACGTTTTCATATACTTCATAAAAACGATTTAGATAAAGCAAGATACAGCTGATGTGAAAAGCGCATTCATATTAGGTAAAACCGTTGTAAACTGATACTGACATATTAATATTATGAAGCCATATATTCATCTTTAATTGAAATACATATTCTAGTTTAGAATAAGATGTATGTATATTTGCAGCCGATTTCTTAAATGTTCCGTGTGACAGACAGGAATTACAAAATATTACACTAACCGGTATTAGGTTTGGGAAAAAGTATTTAGAAAACAATAGAAATCATAAATTCTCACTCATTTTGTGTCTAGGAGTGAATGTACATTGCAGAATTAATGTCACACCTAACGGATGTATAGGTTGCAGAAAGGTTCTGGACCAAATAAGGAAATATCAGTTTGTGAAACGGATTTATATTTAGAATGTTTATTTTGCTTTTGGCACTTCGAGGCAGTGTAATGGTTAGCAAGATTCTCTCGCTAATACAATTACGACTGGGTAGTGAGTTCGATCCTCACTGTGTGCCCCTTACATCCGGCCTTGTGCCCCATCACTATGTTAAAAATGTTTTCAAGGAGCTGAAATACAGAGTATTTGCATATCTTCTTTTAACTCTAAGGACATCCCTGTTTAACAAAATGCGTTACACACAAATTGCATGACATAGATAGACAATGAGATAGGTCATTATTACATCGGGTAGTTGGATTCGTTTAGCTGTGAGGATTCCTCTTTGTGCTGTGACTCTTAAGGGCGGGGGTTATCACGTTTTTCCATAATTTCTTATTCTGTCCAGATGTTAGCATTGTTTTATACCCAATCCATGTTTTATCATCCATTTACACAAGTTTGATAGGGAGATTAATCTATGTTTCCCTTATGTCACTCTTGCTTAGATAAGACCGGTGAATTTCATTTTTTTTTCAAGGCTTCTTCCTACATGACTTGTTATAGAAACTCCAACAGGCTCTTTCTGTTTCTAAGTGTACGGGTTCTTTCTGCTTCCATAATGCTTAAAATTTCATCGGAGCTTGGTATTTACAGGAGGCTTCTGTAGAACTCCATCTCTGCTGATGTCTTGTGTATTATTTTCATCTGTGAGGTATTTGTCCAACATTCAATACATTGATATTTCAGTGCAGTTCAACATTCTAACGGAATTCCTCTGTTTCTTAGTATTTTGTTCAGTTTTCGGGAGACATATTTTGCTATTCAAATGTGCCTTCGGATTTCGTTGTCATATTTTCGATCCTCTGTTAAAACAATTCCATGACACTTAAAATTCAGTACTTTGTTTCGTTTTGACATCTTCGATTTGTCGATCATATCATCGACAATTTATCTTGCTAGCAACATATAAACCAGCTTCAATTGATTGTTATTTCTTTCTTCTCGCTTTCCTACACAACCTTGTATATAAGATCCTGTAGTGTCGATTCTGCGTCTGCCATCAACACTTCCGGAATGGCACGCCGAATTCCATGAGGAAAATAAAGTTTATTATCATTTTGTTTATTTCGTTTCGTCTTCACTTGTTCACTCGCATTTTCGCATGCATAGCCATATACATAAACAATGATTAAGCACAACGTTACTTGAATTTTTTTAACTTTTCGTTGAAGGTAACGTTTTCATCGTTTTAAACAATTGGTGATTTTCACTAAAGAAGACCATACGTGTAAATATTTACTTTCATAATAATTTTTTGTCTGTAGAAGAAATATATTTTTCCTCTAGAGGAGAAACATATTTTTTTAATTTAAAAAATACTTTTTGCATTTGCAAATGAATAAATTGGAAACAAATCTCACATAATATTTTGTGTTAACCATTGTCATCTGTGATAAAACACATCGGAATCTATTTTTTTTTAATTAGTGAGAAATCTTTTCTCCAAAAACAATTAAACTTTCACTATTGCTATGATCTTCTGTGATGAAACCTAAAATACGATATATGCTTAAACATCGTGTCATCTTTCGTATTTCCAGGCGATGATCACATAATAGTTCATTATTTGTTATGTATTGGCAGGGAGTAACGATCGTGCTAACTAAAGAAGTGATTGAAAAGCACAATCATGTCTGGCATCAAAAGATCATGTCCCAAAATGTGTTTGACTTGCATAACAATGACCACTAATTGCCAAAAGGTTTATATTGCGTGAACATTTATCCCTATGGTGATTTGGATTCTTACTGTGTGCTTCGATATTTTGGTCAAACAAAACTTGATAAGTATTTGAACAATTGGTCTTTCTGCTTTCTTTTTCTCGGAACGGTTTAAATGTGGGCATTCAAACGATAGTTTTCTACACAAACACTCTCTTAAAATGAGTCAGTTATACGATGACTATAAGATTTTCATACAACTATTTATTCCTAATTTGGATTTCCAATGCAAATAAATAACTGTTTTCAGGAAGAGACAGCTGAATATTCGGGGACGCATAATAAGTAAAGAATGCTTTGAGAATTTAACACTGTAAAAAGTATGGAAACAGGAAGTAAACTGTTTAACTATTATAAGAAAATGGGATGGCATGGTACAAACCCGTGTCAGTGAGAGTCGGTAATGCGGCTTCTTTTATGTACCGTGTCTATTCAGGACTTTGGCGATCATTACATTCCACAAGTGCCTGTTTTTTGTAACTCTTCATAACATTTTTTGCCATCACACACATACTCTGCTCTGTCAATCATTAACTGAAGCTCGCCAACTAGGTTGTGCCTTGCTTTCCTCTGTCTCTTTTAACATCAATATAACTTGTGAGTATCATTTTCCAAGCGCTCTTCCCTCATTATGTACCCCAGAAATTTTGACTGTTCCTACCTAATGTGAAGTTTACGTGTCTTTCTTGTTAAGTATATGTTGTCATTTTTCTCTAAAATTAAGTCGTTGCACACATGTGTTAATGATATTCTCAGCATCCTACTATAGAAGCAAATGTCTGTTGTTTCAAATTTATACTTAATGTATGAGAAGATTGTCCAGTATTCACTGCAATATAGGAGGACTGATACTATATAACAGTTCACTACTCTTTTCTTTGTTTCTAATTATAATTTTTCTGTTTCTTAATACTTTGATCAGACTCTGAAAGGCATATTTCGATATCCAAATGCGCCTTTGGTTTTGAATGTACCACTCTCCGCCCAATGTTAATACGTTTCCCACATGTTTAAATATCTCCATTCTGTAATATTCAGGTTGGGCATGTTTTAAATGGGGCATACAGTTTTCTTGCAATTGATATAGATTCCATTCTTTTCGCTTTCCTTCACTATATTTTGTAGGTGTTATTGTAATTCCCTTTACGTGCCTATATTATTAGTAATGTGGAATACAATAATGAATCCCGGTAGGACATTTACATCTCTCAGAATGACCTCAAAATTTAGTCTAAAATGTTCTGGGGAGAATGGGCCATCGTCTAAACGAAGGAAACCTATGAATGCAAAACTATGCCGCCTTCGCCCATACACAATCAAAGGAAAGGATTCAGGAGCACGCGCATGCAATTTATGACTACGTGAAACACTATACATTAAGTTTATAAAAAACGAAAATTTATTAAATCGAAGACACGAGAAAACGCTTTTTTGCCGACATCGACAAATATTCGCCTTAAATAATTTGCTTAAAAGATTTTAAAGTTCAAAAGTCTATAAACAAGATCAATTAATGCAATAGTTTTAAAAACTTAACCCATTCCTGAAAAAAAAAGACGTTCATGAAGTCGTCAAAATAATTGTAGTTCAATAATATTAATATACAAACAACCCTTCTAGAAAAAATCTTTATGTATACGAATACAAATTTTACGGCGTAACAAGAAGTTCCATTAACTCTCTGTAGTTGAATTAGACCAGAGGATATGCGTTGAACGGAGGCCATCATTCGTTTGAAAATAGGCACCACGGCCCTAACTTGACTTAATCTCTTTTCGAAAGTAAGTAATATGTTGATACAATAGTTGTCAGTGAAAATATAAACCCTATCGCCCCTTATTAAAATGATTGGTTTTCTCCGTTTCCGTAGAAACTAAAATTGCGAATGTATATGCTTGTAAATTTGCGTAAATTTGAAAAATTGTTATTCCAAAATTCGCTTGAGGATGAAACAGAACTAGGTACATTAATTTAATTTAATTTCAAAAATTAAATGGAAGTTTTTGTTTCTGTTTTTGAAACATGAGAGGGCATATGTAGAGTTGGAATCATATTTTTTTAAAAATTATGATATAGGCTCTAATTGTGTATTGAGCACTGTCTTTTAAAAATAAAACAGTTATACTAAAGAACTTCGGATTAATAACCTAACGGTTTTTTCTACATTTTTATATATTTGCACACACACACACACACACACACACACACACACACACATATATATATATATATGTGTGTGTGTATGTGTGTGTGTGTATATATATATATATATATATATATATATATATATATATATATATATATATATATATATATATATATATATATATATATATATATTACATTGTATTTTCGTTAAAAAGAATGAAGGTGGACAAGAATGACATTTTTTTGTATACGAGAAATGTAATTAGTGTAATCACACTTAATTTTACTGATGTTGGATTCAGATAAATTTGTTCGCGGTGTGTTTAAAATTAATGTCGTCTTCCATTTGAACGGTTAGCCACCTGCAGTCTTATAACCTATGACTTTATCTTGACATTGTTTCAACTGACCCTTCCACTCCTTTTTATTATTCTCTAATAATATTGGGCAATGCCAAGTTATCGGTACTGGAATCAATATAAGTACGCACATTTCATGTTCAGTATGCACTTCTTAAAGAAGAAATCGTCATGGAAGTTTACCAAGGATCACACTGATGTACATCTAAAATTCACTTTGAAAATATTGTACGTTAATATCCCTTCAATTGTAACATCCGAATAAACTAGAAACCATAACATAAGTTGCATATTAATATATATATATATATATATATATATATATATATATATATATATATATATATATATATAGTCATTCACTGACCGACTGTTTCACTGTATCACAGCTCCTCAGTGTGTGTAGATGCCCGATTGCTTCAACATCAGTCAGATATCATACCACTTGATCACCGTTGCACGGCAGAATTGAAGGGAGTTTTCACGCCGTTCACCATGCGAAATACGCCAGCGGCTCGAAGAACTCAATTCAATTTCCTTGAAAAATAAAGATTCTGAGATATATATATATATATATATATATATATATATATAAAGAGAGAGAAAGAGAGTGAGATGCTATATATGTGTGCGTGAATTGGCCTATCCCATCTTTTCGACGTAAGACGGTCAAGTATCTCAGTTTTCAGAAGAAACAGCCCGACTACCGGAACATATCATGTGATTTTTATTGTTAAAGCTTATAGAACCAACCTTCTAGGCAGAGCCGAATACAGGGTAATAGTGGAAGATATGCTCCAAGTTCCATAAATATGACCCTCTGGAATTCTGAGTTGTCCTTCTCCAAACCCTTCGGTACCCAAAAGCTATAGGACTCAGGTTGCTCTGCTATTTACCCTTAGTTTGGTGGAAAAGAGATGTATTTATAATTTTCCAAAGATTATTAACATGCAACTGAAATTAATTACCACGTTTGGAACTCTAACTCGGGTTTCCGATAACTCAATCCGCTATCCATTACTCCACCATGTGGATGTGTGTGTGCCTGCATTATTTTATATATATATATATATATATATATATATATATATATATATATATATATATATATATATATATATATATATATATATATATATATATATATATATAATTCATCAATCCTAGAAGAATCCTGAACAGAATGCAAAAAGGACTGGATGGCCGTTTCGTCCTATATTTGGGACTAATCAGCAGTCGGAGTACACGAGCAAGAGTCGAACCCGGACCGTTATGATTATTCCAAAACGTCCTCGTACTTCCTATGACTTGTATATCCTTGCTTGAACCGGCTTCTAATGCTCTGTACGTTCCGGCTGGGGGATAGACGACGTTGCTTGTTGAGGCGGAGTGCGTTGTGTTGGGGAAAACAGATTTTGTAAAGTGCGGCGCTATATCGAGTCTAATGCAAGACATCTTCCTCACAGTTGGTATGACGCTTGCGTTGTATCATGATAGGCCGGGTTCAATTCTCGGTACTAGATGGCCAATGCTGATGAGTCCCAAATATAGGACGAAAATTTGAGGATTCTTCTAGACTCGATTAATTAATAGGTTGGTGCAAAAATAATGTCGTTTTCTCACATGAAGTTGAACGTCAAAAAACGACATTATTTTTGCACCAACCTAATACTTAATTATAATTATTCCCAAAAACTTTTATTATGTATATATATATATATATATATATATATATATATATATATATATATATATATACACACACAGATACACATGGACGTATACGAGATGTATATTTATGTTTAAATACGCATACATATATGTAATGTGAAATGTTTATATGCACATACGCATATATATATATGGGACACGATATTGCCTCTCCTCAGTAAGCTATCCATTACTCTGCCGTATGTGTGTGAATATATATATATATATATATATATATATATATATATATATATATATATATGTGTGTGTGTGTGTGTGTGTGTGTGTGTGTGTGTGTGTGTGTGTGTGTGTGCGTGTGTGTGTGCGTGCGCGTGTGTGTGTGTACCTGATGTATATGTATATGTAAACATACGGCTACAGTTATGTAGTATGCATTTTTTAAGGGTGTGATTGTGTGCGGGGACAAAAAGTCAGCAAAGCCTGATTACTATTCGTCTTACTCTGTAAATCGTCAAATCACGCAACCTCCATGTTTCGTGATTTCTATACATAGGCTGCAAGGAAATTAATGGAAATGGAAGATAAGTTATAAATTGCTTCCTATTTTTAAAAATTTATTTTAGAATATTTTGTATATTATTTACAATTCAATGTTAAGTAGCATGTTTTTTAATTACCTGAATATTTTAACCAGCGTATAAATGTTTAATAATTGCAATATAAACGGAGATATGAAAAAGTTACAACAAATTTTATTATAAGAAATAATCGGAAATAAAAAGAAAATAAATCTGGCTTACATTCCACTCTTATCTGAAGTCTTTCGAAGACAGCATTAATGCACAGACAATAATATAAATAAACGACAAAGATTGGACAATATCCATATAATAAATACTTAATGATAACGTCTGATAACAGTCAGGACTAAAACAACTCTTTCAGTATACAATAGGAGTGCTGAAAAATTTTATATATAGTTTTACTTAGGCTATTAATAGAACATTTATATGGTTATTCTTATCCGCTTTGCCAATACCGAAATCGAGATGAACTGTAATAGGACCATGAACTGTGAATGTTATATACAAAATTATCATATATCGCTTGCACAAATGTATTGACCCAACTACTGGTAATATATTAATTTTCTTTTAATACATTTTAATCTATTCACTTCTACTGAATATTCATATAATTTTCTATGAAAATGCCAACATTTGCATGTACTTGCTGAATTTGCATAATTTATACCATTTTATTTTTAGAATTCTTTTCTATAATATTGATAGATATAAATGCTTATAAAAACTGGTACTGTCCAAGAATATATAAGCTACTCTTCATGGAAAATAAGATATAATATTACTCCATGGCAATTACGGCCTTTTAGTTTTTAATATAAAACATAACTTTTGAATTTAAACAACATTTCCCTGATTATGTAACATTCTTGAATGTTCTGAAAAAAAAAACAATTTGTGACTGTTACGTAACTGGATAAATCATTCTTTCTGAATTCTGTTAAACTTGACCAGAATCTTTGAATGAGAATTGAGGCGTTAAAACAATGTGATGGATATTCAGTAGTTTCCAAGTATTTTAAAATTCCTAGATCTAAAATTCTCAACATTACCAATAAGTACAGCGAAAATAATTGTCTTTAAGGACTGGTAGAAGATGGGAGAATGGAAGGAAATACTTAATAGTGATATCTTAAATAATCCTTACATATAATCAAATTATATTAGCAATGACATACAAACAGCGGGGTTGAATGAGCCAACGAAGATTTTCATTTCATGCATCTCGAACGTCGAGATTAATATCCAAAGGAAACCCCCATTTATAAAGGCTCAACACATAAAACACATATAAACACATAAAAAGTAGATTAGCTTTTCTTATTCTATCTAGACTATAGGTGTGAATACTTGAAATTTGTTTTATGGTTAGATAAGACGAAACTAGAAGTATGTGAGGGCAGGCATTCCCAGTATGTATTAATGATATCGAATAACACTGAAAATAAATAAAAAAACACAGAAAAACAAAAACCTACACTTCAACAAATAAGTACCGTGTCGTAAACATTATGACTTAAGTGGGAGGTGCTCTTCTTCTGGATAAGGATTATTGTTGTGATGAGTGTGTAGGTAAACACTGCAAAAGAGAAGTAATTAGTTATCCTTTTAAAATTAAAAGAAAGTGAACAAATTATATATTTAAGTTTTCACTGGACGTTCCAGCATGGCAAAAAACATGGCACGCATTGTTACTAAATGCATAAATGTCAGCACAATTTATATATACGCCGCAAGAAATTCTGACCTAAAATATATTCATAATTTATAGGCCTACTTGAAGGGAAATCCAAGAGACAGAAATCTTCCGAATTTGAGGAATGGAGCAGAGTACCTGTCAATGTCTTTATCGATCTGGTACGCAACGAAATAAAACGATTAAAGGCAATAATCGAGAATGAAGTTTACAAAATTGATTATTGAGTCAAGAGAACCGATGAATGTTTATTACGATAAATATTTGTTTGATGTTCTCATGATTTTTTGACATTAAATTCAAACTTTTATGGCCATAACAACCCATTATTTCCAATCCATTATTTTATTATTTGTGAAAACAGTACATGAGATTTCCATAAATATTAGGGGATTACGGCTTCATTCATAATTACAAGTGTACTATCGAATAATTCTGACATCAAATATATGTAAAATATCCAAGATTTTTTCAGAATATTAGCTGATGCGTGTTGATATTCCCAATCGCTGGCACCTTCTAACTATGTATTAAATGTCACAATAATATTGTAAATACTATATTACATAAGGAATAGGTTGATTTTTCTATCAATCATAAATGAGTAAAGGGATGAAAATACCTGGATAGGCAGACGAATAATATTTTTTACGACGAGCAGAAATTTGAATAGTTTTGTTATGTCAAAGAGTATCCGTTGTCACCTTCATAATGCTCGTTGTAGTAGAGACTTTGTAATCGCAGATAGAAGTATAGTAATGCCGTTGAATAATACTGGTGTCAAACGTCTTCGAATAACACACACACTAAGAGTATTTGCTCGATAATACTCGCTCGTAAGCAACCACCGAATAGTAATCCGTGTAGTGATCCGTATAGTGATCAGTATAGAGAAATAGTGTATAAATAGTGAATAGTAAAGGGAATAGCGAAACGTATAGTAATAGCGGATAGAATAGAAATTGTGATGATATTTATTGTACTATATGTACAAATGAGGCACAAGGCCGAAAAGGGGGAATGGGGTAAAGGATGGTCTTCTTCTGTCTTAACATTTAAACTTAACTAGCCGCAACCACTGACATACTGACAATATTCCTTTCACCAAAACAACTCATTCTTATTTACCATTCTTACCTCAGAAACTCTATGAAGTCCTAACTAGTCCCCATATATACAATTCATTGTTTTTGGAGGGAATAGCGAAACGTATAGTAATAGAGGATAGAAAAGAAATTGAGATCCATCACAGACCACGCTAATTCCTTTATAAATATAATTCTTTACTGTGACGTTATCTACTTATTCAAAATGGGATCGTCTGTGTTTGCTCTCTGGTGACCGATGTTGAACCTACAGTCTCAGAAGCGACACTTTATTCCCATGTAACAATTACCTAACGTTGTACGAACAGCGTCTTTATAGGACGAATAAAGGCGAGTACTTTCAAATTTTAGCACTACTTCTTGACTCTACAATATCAAAAGTTTTGTATTTACCATAGAAAATTATGATGAATTCAATTTCTGAATTAATTTTTGCCTTTAATCAGATCAGAAAGTCACATTGAGTAAAGGTATATAAACCTTATGAAGTTATACTGGTGTGAGAAATATTGTAGCTTTTCATGTACAACAAAGTAAAATTTAAAGCAATTTCGCAGAACATTGTAAATCTGAATGTAATGCGTTTACAGCTTGATGGAACACTCAAAATACCGAAATAACGAAAAAGATATAGAGGTTTTTGCTCTCATCGTTATCTAATATTATGCTAGTAACTCATTTTCGTGATAGCAATGATATATATATATATATATATATATATATATAGTCCTTTCATCACTGTCAGTGTAAGAAGTATTGCTTTTTAACAAAGTAATTTAACGATATGTGAGTATTATGTATATATATATATATATATATATATATATATATATATATATACATATATATATATATATATATATATCATTTTGCCTTTGCTTTTATTCTATTTTATTGGGTGAACACATTTTCAGTCCTCGATACATAACTGACAAGAGAGAAATGAATACCAGTTAAGAATTTTGCTATTTTTTTTATATTTTCGATTGAAACATTTAGGTTAACTATAACATACTAATTCTGAGTTCAATCCTTGTGTATTTGAACTCAGTGAAAACGGGCTAGCGATATCTGAGCAGTATCAAAAATAAACACTAGACATTATCCCAAGATATGGACAGTGGGGAAGAGAACAGTCTACGCCGTAGGTGAAATAAATGATTCAGACTTCTCAGTAGGTTACTTAAATTGATAAATATCTTATGTAGGCAGGTGAATATAACAGCCGAAACATTATAATGAGAACATCAGAGATGACGACATTAGTCATAATATATATACAGAGGAAATAACTAAAAAATTAATATTAATTTCTTTTGTTTTATTTTAATATGTTGTTTTCTTATTGCAGTTTATTTTAATTTTATCGCATACTAATTTATTTTTATGTTTATTTTTTAATTCAGTATATTATTTGAATTCATTAATTTCTTCATAGATATATTCATTTTCGTATATTTTGTGCAGTAGGAATTTTTTACCAAAAAATAGCATTCTGTAAATTATTATCTTGTTTTTGTTCTGTAAATTATCAGAGGTCAAAATAGAATAATTCATGTAAAATAACAGACATATTTTAAAGGACATCAATATCTTTTTCAATTGCCCTATTACAAATGCTAGTCAAATATGTATGTGTGTTTTTATGGTTATTAAATAACATGGCGTTTAAAATCGAATTTCGCGTTTTAAACTATTAATCTAAATTAAAATCAAATTAATATTTATGTAAAAAAAGACAATTATCCAGAAACATAACAACTAAATTTTACTAAATTCCCTCAATATATATACGCAGTACACACATGTTAAAATACAAGCTAATTTTTAGTGCAAAATTAAAACACATCGAACTTGTAAAATAGGCATTTTGACAATAACTAACCATGCCATAGCACAGCGGGCAATCCATTATAAACTGACTCAAGTTACTCTGTCAAGAGGCCTGTGAATATTGAATTTCCGAAATGATTGTGTAGGGTTAATGAAATAAGTGATTTTTCCCAGAACACTCTAGAAAATGTATCGACTTGAATCTCTATTGGGTTCTAAGTGATAAAACACTTCTCAAAAATTAAGGGTTTCTTTTTTATTTCTTGTTTATTTATATTGCTTTGCATTTAGGTAAGAAAATTCGCTCAGACAAGGGATTTGTTATTGTCAACAGAAGCAGTAAACTTTTCTCACGAGTAATTCGAACAAATCCGATTCCAAATATGCTCTATAAAAGTTAATGGCGAAGGTTTTATCAATAAATGCATACAATTACTAATATATTGAATTTGTTTGATGTAGCTTACTTCGGAAAATGTTTGAAGAATGAAATAAAGGAGAAATGAAAATGAGAAAACTACTTATTATCGACATAAGCGCATACATGAAAAAAATAAAATGTTTATTACTTTTTCTCTCACTAACTGTTTCTCTTTTCATCTATCTGGCCACTGAAAAACTGAAGATTTGAAAAAATCATAACTTGTTCGTTTGCTATCATTTTCTTTTTCTTGCAATTTATAGAGTATTTCTTAGAGATTTTGCAATTTACATCGTATTCCTTAGAGTTTTTAGATTCCAATGAAAGATCACATTTTCAAACTCAGAGTAAAAATACCAGCAACACTTTAATGTCAGTGTATCTCATAGAGATGAAGTGATGCGGAACCTATTCACCCGTTTAGAAAGAACTGCATCTGCATCATTCGGCAGTCTCCCGGGAGTAAATCCTAAGCGCTCTGTGTGCAAAGTCGATGCAGGGGAAGCTATACTGCACCGTGTTCTTAAGGATCCATCCGTTTCAACATATCGTCGTTTTTCTCAACTCGGCATCGCCAGAGCATCGCTTCAGAAGATTCTGAAACTGGATTTTAAAAAGTTTAAATAATTTTTTTTTAAGTGTTTATAAAAGACATTTTTGTTTTATATCATTCAGTGGCCATTCTTTATCCATGTGTATATGTTTTTAAAACCTATTTATTGCACACATTCTTAGTCTAAAATCGTACACACACACACACACACACACACACACACACACACACACACACACACATATATATATATATATATATATATATATATATATATATATATATGAGAAGGGGGAGGAGTAATGGATAGGGGCTCGGATTGAGGAATCAGAAAGCCGAGTCGAATCCGTTACATTCGTTTACGTGTTAATACCCTTGGGAAAGGTATAATCTTCTTTTTCTCCTACCAGTTATGGGTAAATAGCAGGAAAGATTTGAATGGCAACTGGTCTAAGAGAAGAACAACTCTGAATTCTGAACCTTAGAAGGGTCGATTGTGGACCATTTTGGAACACGATGCAAATGTCTCTGTATCTAGCTTTTCAAAAAGTGTGTTTGATTCTTGTTGTGGGGTCATTTCGCAGTGGAGGATTGTATTTGTACTAAAATCGGTCCTAAATAAGTTCGACGTACCAAACGTTAGGAACTTGATATAATAGGTATTACGCAGAGTAATCTTGTTGTGGTCGCTGACTACTTTCGTATTCGACTAACTGTCGACTACTGTCGTCCGACATCGACTGACCCTCGTTCCTCTTACTACTCCTACTTATATTAGGTGGGAGAATTTAATAACTATAGAATAGGTATGTTTCACCATAACACCCTACTCCTAAAACTTTACTCCGTTGGAGTAAAACAGTTTTCTTTATTTTTTATTTTTACAAGAAATATGAAGAAAAACAACAACAACAAAAAACTTCATTCTTTTAGCATCATCGTAGCGTATCTCCTAATTTTTGGATCCATTGTTAAATGATCAGTTGCCTTTTTTTCTCCTGGATCGGCGTAACTCATGTAAAATCGTTGCTGACATTATTAGATCAAACGTATCGAAAGTCACCTCCATAGGCGTTTCTTCCGCGGGTTCGCTATCAACCACGTCTGAAGAGTGTCGTCTGATCTGGTTAATGTGCCGTCTGCAGGTGAATCTTTCGCCTTTCACCAAGTACACCATGTTGCTAATCTGCTTTTCTAGTTTTCCAATCTCCCAGAATGCTTTATTCTGTTTATAGACCTTAAAGTATACTTTTCACCAGGATTGTATTTTTCTGGCATTCATTTGTCCATTTCCAGTCTTTTCCTTTCTTCAGTAGTTCATCTAATGGTGCCCGCAGATCATACATTTTAGGGATGTATATTTTGTAATAATCAGCTAATCCAAAAAAACTTTATAATGTGGTAACATCTTTCGGAGCCGGCATGTATTTTATAGCCCCTGCTCGCTATGGGTCTACCATTCTTATCAATGATCTGCCTCAGATATTTTACTTTCTCCATAAAAAACTCGCATTTGCTTTCTTTGAGTTTAAATCCCAAATCCTGTATTCTTGAAACTACTGCATTTACATGTTCCACGTGTTCTGCTATACTTGTACTTCTCATGAGGATGTCGTCCAGATACGCTACGGCAACATCTAGACCACCCAACATCGAATCCATTACTTGTTGGAAAATGGCGGGCGCGACCTTAAACACAAAAGGTAGTCTGTTAAATTTATACAGACCCCAATGTGTGTTTATACACAAAGGTTTTGACGTTTCTTTTTCTACCGGTATTTGCAGATTTGCGTCGCTGAGGTCTATCTTCGAAAATATTGTGCCTCCATTAAGCTTCGCAAATATTTCTTCCGCTGTTGGTAGAGGATAATTATAGTCTTTGAGTACCCGTCGAGAAATCAATACAAACACGAATTTCTGTAGAGTTTTTTTTCACGTATACCGTCAGTGTTGCCCATTCACTATACCTAAATTTTTAAGTACACCGGTTTTCTCTAATCTGTCCAATTCTTTATCTATCTGTTCAATTGAGGCAAACGGCACATTCCTTTTCTTTTTGAATACCGCCTAAGAATGTTGCCTCCATCTTGGTATACGTTCCCGACACTGGAGAAAAAACAGTAGGAAATGTTTCCTTAAGTTTATTTATTAATTTTTGGGCTTCGGTGTTTAGACTTTCTATCTTGTGACAGAAAGAATTCATCGGTAGATCTCATAATTGGAATTCTGTCATCCAATTTGTACCCAGTAAGTTCGTGGTATTTTCTATGACAAATAGTTTAGCTTTTCGCGTTATTTTATTTAACGTGACGTTTGTAACAAATTCTCCAATAAATTGTATTTTTTCTCCCGTTACTGACCTCACGATTTTCTTTGTTTACATTAAAGTTGGTTTCCCCAAATTCTTCCACGTATGCAAATTTATAATAGATAGATCTGAACCAGTATCAAGTTGCATTTTTATATTTTTATTACTTATTTCGAAGGTAACAAATTTTCTGGTTATTCCATCTTTTACCTCATTGGACTTTAATTTCATTATTTTATTGTCTTTATTTTTTTACCTGCAATGTGTGCTTTTATGTCCCACTCTTACATTTTAAACATTTTTTATTCCTAAAATCGCAATATCTGTACCAGTGTAGTTCACCGCAAGCAAAACATGGCTTCGGGAGTTTTTGTTTATTTTTCTCTGGTATTTTACTTTTTGCTTGATAATCCGCAATTTTAGAATTCTTTTTGGTAGACTGATTTTCTTCTTTGTAGCGTATTTTCCTTACATGCGAAACGCCAGACTGTTCTTTCTTTTTTGGATCTTTCTTTACACTAACATATCTTGTGCAGTTTTCTGACAATTTCTGTACCGTAATACTTGGATCGCTTTCCAATTTTGCCAGTACTAATTTTCTCAACTCTGCGTGTCTTTCCTATACCATACCTGAAGAAACACCAAGCACTTAAAATTGTCAACTCGCTAGTTTTTTTTGGTAAAATGTAGTTTACCAATTTGTTATGTTCATCAGTTCCTAATTTGCTTAAAAGAAGCCTAACCTTCTTTCCTTCAGAACACGAGTGGCAGTACTAGTTATACACTTCCGTATATTTTTTATAATACTCCGTAAATGTTATCTCTTCATCTGGACTGTACGTGAATAATTCAATTGAATTCCATATTGTATTCTCTGGGAAAGAAACATTTTGTAGATTTTTCTCTTTCCTCTTCTCAGTTATTTCCAGAATTTTGTTTTGAAACTCCCTATGCATCTGTTCCATTTTTTGTACGGATTGCATTTGTCGATTGAAAGTTTCCTCCTGTAGCTGCATCTGGAATGTTGTTTGTTGCTCTAATATTTTCGTCTGTTGTTCCGACTGGAACTTAAAGAATTCCCGGAATAGACTTTTGCATTCCTCCATCTTCGCAAAAAGTTTACACAATGTCTAAATACTGTAGAGGGGGGTCCTATGAATTTACAGTCCGTGACCTATTTAACAGACTGTATTATCAAGTAAAATATTTCTTTTCTCGACGTGATTTTTTCGTCACTAAAGTGACGTCTTGGCTTGCGACAAGCTTTGCCAATTTTTTTTTTTTTTTGTGAATCTGAAACTAAGTTATTATGGAGAGCGAATTTTTTCTTCCTCCGTAAGAGTGCGAATCCTCGTCGCCAAAGTTGTTGTGGAGTTATTTCGCAGTCGAGGCTTGTATTTGTACTAAAATCGGTCCTAAAAAAGTTCGACGTACCAAACGTTAGGAACTTGATATAATAGCTATTATGCAGAGTAATCTTGTTGTGGCCGCTGACTATTTTCGTATTCGACTAACTGTCGACTACTGTCGTCCGACATCGAGAGTATTTATTGCCCCCCACGAGGGATATATGTGGCACAAGGTCGGGTTTAAAGTGGGGTATTTCCGAGCCCGTAATCTTGGCCAAAAAATGTCCGTAGATCCCGTATAAACGGGATCGGCTTGGTCAACCTCCCCGAACGAGGCTCTTCCCTTCGGCGGAGCATCGGGTTCCTCTCTGCTCAGAGGCAGAGAGTTCGACCGTCTAGCCGAGTCGTACGACATCGACTAACATTTAGTCAACCCCCACGAGGGTATCATGTGGCACAAGGCCGGTTTAACGTGGGATCCCCGAGCCCGTGGGCCTGGCCAAAAATATATACCCTTTGAACCCGTATAAACGGGTTCAGGGCCGGTTTACCTCCCCGAAGGAGACCCGCCCTTCGGCGTAGCCTCGTTCGGGTTCCTCCCCGCTCGTTGGCAGAGAGTTCAACCGTTCAGACTGTCGTCCGACATCAACTGACCCTCGTTCCTCTCACTGCTCCTATTTATATTAGGTGGGAGAGTCTAATAACTATATAATCGGTGTGTTTCACCATAACAATTCTGCAGAAAACCTTCTCCACTATAATCAAAATATATGTGCTGGTGTCTGGCTAAAGGCTCCTAGGAACGGAGTCGCTTGACCCTCATACGTCGAATACGACGGGAAAGACCGCCATATATATATAATTGTGGATCTGGGCTTGTTGTGGTAGGATCTACCTAATTTGCATAGTGAAGTACCGACTATATAAATATGGTTGGTACCGGGAAGACAGGGCAGGCGAATCAAGAGATTCAACTAGAGACTCTGCCCGACTGCGACTTAGTCAACACATTCTCCAGGAATGGTCTTCCCAGGAATATACAAAAGACTATATGTAAATATTGTGTACAATTTCTTGTTTCAATACATTTTGTTCTAAGTACATTTTGTGTTGCATTATTATTCCATGCATTAGTCAAGTTTCAACAGGGCTGAAATGCCACTTTTACGGATGTTTTTTGTTAAAAACGACTTTTATTTAATATTTCTTGTGATCTTGTATTTTTTCTGGGCATAATTTATTCTAAAAATTGTTCGAATGTTCTGCAAGAAACAACGCTTTCGGCTCTTATTTTAGACATTATTAAGAATTATTTTATTTTTACATTTAACTGAATGTATGGATAATTTTTATGTAAGCATCTATCGTTATAGGAATGTTTTATTTTCAAAACAAGGTCATTGTGCCGGTGTTCATATTTGATCTCATTGAGTGTTGGCTAATCTTTTTTGTTTAATAATGCTTCCATGATTTTCAGCCTTTTTTTACATGTGGATGTTTCTATTATATTTGTATTGTCAACGATTATTTTGCGGGTGGAGTTTCGTAGGTCTCGGTGTGTGTTTAACTGGTACCTAATTGAGCTACGGTCAGAGAGATTTGAAGTTAGTTTTCTTATAGTCCCACATTGGTATATCCAATATAACTATTCATGAATTTGGTTTGATTAAGAACAGACTTCCTTAAGGGCATGTGTATTCATAAAAAAATATTGGTTTCATTTTATTTGGAACATTATCAGGAATAGATAAAACCATAAGCCACCAATAAATACATGCATATATACATATAATAAAATATAATACAATAAAAATAATACAATATAATACCATCCACAATCAACTGCCCTGACGAGAACATAAGGTCGAAATCCGGCTAGTGAGTTGTGCGCTGATTTTCTAATCTTATATTTCATATACATATTTATATATATGTGCGCACACGCGTGTGAGTGCGTGTGTGGTGGTGTGGAAAAATATACTACAATCAGAATTAGAAAATTAATGTTAAATTTCACAATACATTTTGCGTATATTACTTTGGATCATTACAATCTCATGAATTCAATGCTTCTTTGAAAATATTGTGCCCATGTTGTAATTATTATTTGTTATTTCGTCATAATTTCTACTGAAGATTACGAAATTTGACTCATCATCTGAAACTTGGAAAATCCGCTAATTTGCAGAAACAAATATGCCACCTCCCAAACTTGATAATTCGTCTCGTATAATCTGTACATATATTCAAACATCGTTCATAATAAGAGTGTCAGTATTGTTTGTATCCTTTCGTTTCTCTCTGATCATTACCAAACTTTGAAAATATTTAACAATGCAAAAACAATTCTGTAGAGTAACGATAACTGTCGTCTAAAATAAGTTCTTTCTTAAGCGATTAATTTCTGATTTTCTGATGTATCTACACGCATTTCTGATGGAAGTTGTGTGTCATAAAGTGTCTGACTCAAAGAAACAATTATCAATAATATATGTATATGAAAAAGCATAATAAGAGCGAACACTTTTAAAATGTATAATGATAGAGATAGAACGAAAGTGAATTATCAGAGAATGAATAGAAGCAAAGTGAAAATATTTATGAAATTGAGGGAATTGACGATTATCAGGCGACTTCGCGGAAATAAGCTCCAGCTTTTGATTTAATAACGAGCAATAAATTACTTTGGCCGAGATTTTGCCTCAATATCATCAATCCCCAGACAGTTTGGCCTAATAAAACCCAATAGTATACTGACTTGTTAGACCTGAAGGTAATTGAAGAGCTATTAGGTATAATTATATATGAGACAGAACTTTTAATCAGACGGCAACCTAGTTACGGCAGTCGAGAGGAAATGACGATAGTTGTCGAATTTCATCATTTTTGCCGCCCACATTGCGTTTAGTTTGCTTCATGCGCTTGAGAAATTAGAAGCATTGAAAATGCGTGAGTCCTTCAATTTTAGTCCTTGTGAAGAAATTATCAAATTTTGGATATTTTCTCTTATAAACCATAATGAATTTCTTATAATACCTTAGTAATATTCGTTCGATCGAATCAGAAATACTGACAATATTAGGATCGTAAGCAAGGTAATAGTAGCATTAGGAAGCAAGAGGTGAGTCGGGGTGAAATGGAATGAGAAAACTTTAGAATGAACGGGAAACGAATCCGAAACTGGAAACAAGTGATACAGTTTGAATGTTTTAGACATTTATATGCAATATGTATTTGTATGAGTCATTTTTTTTATTTATATCAGTCAGTCTTTCAGTGGCTACCGTGTATCTATGTATATCTATCAGAGTTTGCGCGGTTACAGCTCTCCGCAATTTACTGTAAGAAATTACACACCCTATTTAGGTGGGTAACGCGCTGGTTTCCACACTCCCTCTTGCCCTGGGTATGATGATAATCCATATTCGACAACAAGACCCTTGATCAGGAATTTTTCATGGGCGTGAAAGCACTTCCTAACTGCTGGTGTTCCCAGATCCACCCTGACTCGCGGTGGTAGCACCTATTGACGTCCCAGGTGTTGGCAAACAGTTAGCCCCAAACTAGGGACAAATCACTATCAAAACGTAAAAAGGAGTTTTAATTTCAGCAATATATTTTTGTAAAAAATTATTACCAATAATGAATTTTTCAAGGAATAAATTATTACCGAGCAATACATTTTTTTCAAAGATGTATATTACCAGCAATATATTTTTGAAAAAAAAAAATGTATATTACCAGCAATACATTATTGAAAAGAATTTGAACTCGTTTTGCAGATATATCTTCCGCTGCCAATGAACGTTTCGCTATCCTTGCATAATTATTAATATTAATGTCATATATTTATCTGTTAAAGTGCAAGTTGGCGTCTTTTCTCTTTGGAAACTTTTATTCAGTGCTTTTTTGTACTGTATCTGTCATTACTGAAATTCCTGCTATTTATTTACTATTCCAAGTCGAATATAATCCTTTCTGGTAAGTTTTATTCCTAGCCGATATTTTTCAAACGAGATTATTCGATTGAATGGGATATGTATTCAACCTTTCTCCTCGTATTTCTAATTTTACATAAAACTTCGAGGCCTTTTCAGGGTGAATCTAACGATAAAAAATGCTGGATCATCGCGTTAATTTTAATTTTTTTTTAAATTTTTGTTTTCAGTATTTTTTATCGATTTAATCGGCAAAAGACCCAGGCACCTGTCTTTGGTATGATGTTAAATTTTATTTTATGTATTAAAAATGATCTGGCCTGAATTGATGTAGGGTACTTTAACATTTCAAAGTTCCCATAGATAATTGTATTCCCTGAGAAGGAAAGTGGTTTGTGTCTACAAGATTAATTTGGACTCTTTCCAATTAAGTACCTTCGAATATGTAAAAAAATACTTTGTAATCCTTTCTAGGTATAGACACCATTACGTAGATTTGGCAATGTCCTAGTCAAAAACTTTTTTTTCCTTCGGCTCATAAACTGTATTTCATTTTCTGGAGATTATCTACCGAAAGCTTTCTATATGTTTTATTAATATTCGCCAATACAATCCAGAGGGGCACCGAAAGCAATTGCAATAGTAATGCTGAATATGTGAGATAACTGTTGTGGCTTTCCATGCGTATCTAAGATTTAGCACAAGGCGCAATTTAATGGGCATCCGGTGAGGATTGAACTCACTATTCAGTGGTAAATGATCTAACGAGACAAGTTTGTTAATCCTTACATAACGTCAAATTTCGCATATGTGAGATAAAGTTTGATGTAGTGTTTGTAGGAAATGCAGATTATGAGGATAAGTTCGACAGATACTGTTTGGTAATTGACTTGAAATGTGTTCAGAGAAGCAATCAGTTAGTTTTCTCTTCCACAGAGTATAAGTTTTCAGACGGAAGCTAAGCGAAATATGGCGGATTCAACTCGCTAGAAGAAGGATACCTTACTCTTATTAAACATTTCGTATCCTTTTTTTAATATAGACAGTGTTTCTCTTTTGATATCATATCTTCACAACAAGATTTATATTATATTGGCATGTCGTCTCAATTCTCAAATAAAATACCAGAATACCAAATTATTTGTAGTTTTATTTTATTTTCAAATTCAGTTTTATTTTTTCATCACCATGTCAGTTTTCTTTTCAGTATCGTTTGGTAGAAGCAATAGATAGAGGCTATCTTCAGGACCAGACATTTGAAGATAAGCAAGTAACTAGAGCTACATTCTGATGAAATTTGTAACATATTTCCCTTAAAACCTTTTTCAGAAAATAGCTTTTCTCAACGTCAGTCGTTGTTATTTCAGTTTTCTCCATTGACTGGCACTTTTTTCACAACTTTTGTTTGAACTATTGTAGAACGTCAACATTTTGATTATGTTAGTATTTTCTCTTCGGGTTACATTTCATATCACTATTAGTTATTATTATTGTTAAAAGTCTGCAAGTGAAGCCAGTTCCGTCATTTGCTACAGTTCTCTGAGATTCAGCCTCACAAGTTCACGAAGTTCGAAGAAGAACGTTCTTTGCTGAGATGCACAGATTCTATTCGTTCAAAGCTTTTTTTTAACCATTTATCCAATAAGAGTTTCTATACATTTCAAAATGACATTAAGAGAATAAGCTGAGTATAATATAGTGTTATGATCCAGTTTAGTACCAAGGAAGAACAATACGAACACAGGAGTAGAAATAACGAAGATATATTACACGGAATAATAATACAAGATGTGGAAGGTATTAGTATGACTGTAATTCTGGTTTGGAGTGAACTACTACCGGCTCGACTCGATTCATCTTTCTTTCTCTCTTGAGAGGCGTAGTATACATAGTGTTAGGAAGAGTTCATTCTGTAGTTATAGGTAAGGACCCATATCATATAGGAAAATTTCCTTAGAAATATAGGGAAAAGTGCTGAACAGCTATGTAATATTTAGTGTCACTTATACAGGTGGATGTTATAGAATCCTATCATAGATTAAGAAACTTTAAACTGGCAAATGATGGGAAAATCATGGCTTGTATACTTGAGAAACGAGGGATCTTTAAGCACATAACCTACTTGAAAACGGTTACTAAAAATTTGGAAGAGACAGCGGGAATTTTGTTGACTCACAAAGGAAGAGAAGGCTTGGAAATATAATACTCTATAATAATATTGTATATATAAGGGGAATAAAGAGGAAGAAATAGCAAGTAATTTTTAAGGCGATTGAGTTAATGGATGATAGAACCATAAAACAGACTGATAGTAAAGAAATTCCTTAGAGCAGCCATATTTTGATATTTACTGTTACATTCACATTGGTAAGGCTTAATATTATCCGTTTCACTTTTTGAGGAAACATGAGAAATCCTTTGACCAAGGAATTTATTGACGAGTTAATTTCGGTTGAAATTCATACAGATTTTTCTCTTAAAACATTTTTCAAGAAATCTGTTTCTCAAGTTCAATAGCTTAAGCATTGTTTGGTAATATCTTTCTAAATTTTCTTTGAAGTAATGTGGAATGTCATGTACATTAAATATTTACTCTTCGGGTTGGATTTGCTATATATTTTAGTTGTTGCTACTGTTGAAAGTCTTCAAATGATGTAGTTCCTACTATTTGGTTCATTTACTTGCGGTTCTAATATTTGTGCAATAATGAGAAATTTTACCTTTAAAATGTATGAATAGCGACCAGTAGGTATTATCCTGACAATGTGCCACATACATATGCCTTCTTCCTATCGAAGGATAGTAAATAACAACAAAAGCATAACACGTACACGAAAAGATATATTTTTACAACTCTCAGTTTATCGCCATTGCTTACCTGTCAGTTCCTTATTATATTCACTTGATACAAGCTTGCATATGTTATTACAATTTTTTCAAGTATGTGTTATCGCTGAAGATATTCTAACGGATATCATTACATTAGCTCTGTAGAAAAGAACTCATCACGCTTTCAACAATTTTTTTGGAAACAACATAATATTTTCTAAAATATTTCTTGAATAATGTACATAATCGTCTTTCTATAAAGTCCTCAAACAGCGAAAAATTGGATCGCTTCTAACGGTATTTCCATCTGATAGTTTTCACGTGTATTGTTTTGCATCATATCTGTTCGTTTTTGAAGACACAACGGTCAATCATCAGTTATTGTTTCGATTAGCATTACTATTCTATTGATTATTATTATATGATTTTATTTATATTGCTTTGTACATATCATGGAAATTTCCCCTACCATTTTCTTTTCCAAAAGCGAGCTTTACTACTGATAATTTTTCAAGGATATCCTTGGAAAGCAATAATCCTTTTATTTTTACTGGTTAAATTAGCACCACGTCTCCTGATATTTCTTTTCTTTTTTTTTGCATTTTAAGGCATCTCTATTTTGTTTAATTGATTTGTAGTTTGTGTGCAAAGTGGTGAATGAAATAAAAACTATCAATGTGACAAACTGATTCGGCTAAACGTGTTTCAATTCTAGATCAGTTTATACATGTTTATTTTTTACTATTGCCCCTGAGAATCCAATCGATCCTCTTCTACCGCACACCTTTCAATCGTAATAGAAATTGACAGAACGTTTACTCACTTGCATATCACGACAGCTGACGTGAAAAGTGGAGGTGCGTAGCAGCGAAGAAAACACTCATGGAGAGCGACGACAGGTTGGAAATTTCTATTTTTGAATGCAGTTTCAGTTTTCGAGGTAGGTATTGGGTACATGAGAACATTCTTCACTTATGAGAAAATAATTTCCTCCAACCAAAAATACCTGTTCTCCATAGGCAGATTGCATAGTAGATAACGTTTACCGTCTTGGATTTTTACTAGTGCTTGCAGTCTTCAATCTGGAAATGGAAAACGTCTTTAAATATATAATTGCTTATCGAAAATCAAATATATATTACTTGTGTAAATATTACCTATTTGAAATACAGAATGTCCGTAAATTCTGTTCACATAGGAAATGTATATTAACTATATATTTCTTTTAATTCTAAAGATTAAATATGGCTTTGTCGAAAGAAGAAAGGACTTCTTTTTCTGGTTATGTTTTTCCTCATAATGAAAACATAGCCTCACTTCATGTTGAAAATCTATTCACCAACGTCCCAGTTATGGAATCGATTTATATAGTAATAAAATATATCTAAAGCAATCCATCTCTACCTCCATTAAAGATTAGTGCTAATACTTTACGTAAACTATACTCAATGTGCACAACAGTTCCCTACTATGACCATCAATATAAAATATGCGTACAATGCTTGGGTGTTTCCATGGGTACCCTACTGGAACCAACATTTAGCAACTTTTACATGACTAACCTCGAAAATAACGTACTTAATACCACAAAAAACTCCTATTTACTTAATATATGTAGATGATATTGCCATTTTAGTCAGAAAAATAGACGGAATATATGAAGTAAACAAACGTTAAAAACACTCTGTACGTAAGTTCAGATACGAACTTCACAACGATAATAAAGTCCCGTTTCTTAATGTATTGATAGATACAATCTACAGTATATTTACTACTTCTACATATAAAGTACCATCTAGCATAAACAGGTGCCCTCTCATCTATAAAAGAGTATTACAAAAGAGCAAAAGGAAATTCCTCAACAAAAATGTGTCTATACTGAATTAAACTATATTAAATAAAACTTCATTAATAATGACTTTCATATTACATCCTTGAGGAACAAATTAGACGAGCTATTAAAAATATTAATATATATCAAGAAGAATATAATACATTAAATAACGCTAAACATATCAAACTACTATACCATAGTCACATGCATTCTAACTATAAACAGGATGAAAACATTCTAAAATGTCTCATCAACACTAATATATCCCCCACTGATCCAAGTAAAAGAATAAAATTTATTATGTACTAAACTAAATTTAATACGACTAACTTAGTCATTCATAACAATTCTCCGTCAGCTGGCGTTTTGCAAAACACCAACATCAAATATCAATTTAATTGTCCTTTGGGGGATTACATCTCTGAGAAAATTGTTAATAATATGTACGTTGATTGTACTACGCCGGCCTTGACGAGGAGGCTTACGTTTCACTTAAAAGATCATAGTTCACTCCCAGAGAATTTAAATGAATAGTCATGCCGACATTCATCGATATAAGTCATAACTACGACAATACTCCACGAAGATATTAATAATTAAAAATTAAAACTTCTGGAAGCTATTTATAAAAGAAGACTGCGGCCAAAAATAAATAAAGTCAACTCCGAGTATAGCAACAAAGTTCTTAAATGTTTATACCAGCAAAGTTTTTAACATATGTAAATTAGAACTCTTAAAAAAAAGCTGAAAAAAATGAAGGTATTTCTGTCTTAAGGGCTTTACCACCTTGCATCGGTTGAACATAAAAAGAAGAGAAACAAGACAGAAAACGCTTCCATAACTAACCTGTTCTCTGTTAATCAATTGCGAGAACGCTTTTGGCCATTCATCAGCAGGGTGATACTAACATCCAGGAGAGTATCCTGTTGTGCCTACTCGGGCTAATATTCTCGGCTGACAGGAAATGGAAAGACTATATTGAAATAGTTACTAGCACATCGGCTAAGAATGTTGGCTTCCTGTGTGGAGCTAGACAATCTATCTCTGTTGAATCTAACTTAGATATCTATGTCTACCATTCGACCATTCTCAGAATATCGATGCAACATATGGGCAGGTGCTCCAGCCGTAAATCATTGATAAACTCAAAAGAAAAATCTGCAATATTAATTGTCTTGATTTGGCGTCTCGGCTTCAGTCACTTTCCAACAACCACAAAACTGCCTTTTCTATAAATACTTCCATGGCAACTGTATGAGTTCTACGTCAGGGTACCGAGACTTTATAACATGAAGAGCAGTACTCAAAAGCGAAGGGATCTCAGTAATATACAGTAGAGTTGGATAGATGTAACAACTGTATGTTCTAGTTTAACAATTTCTATTCTCGCTTGTCGAAATCTTTTCGGGCTTTTTGTTTTCCAGACAACTGTAATCTTCAAAAAATTAAATGCAATGTCAATCGCGCTCAGCTGTCCCCCAGATTACTCGTGTAGTTCTCACTCATTAGTATTGTTTCTGCTACTAAATCTTCCACAGCCAATAGACGCCACTAATCGACAAATATACGGAAGTTGCATTATATATATATATATAATCAGTGGGTAAGTAATGCAAGTAGATTCTATTAACATAAAATATTAAGACTGATCCACAAAAGAGAGTTCAATATCAATTTCATCATACAGTATATAAGTGAATTACAATCAATGAAACCGAAACAAATTGCACCATGCAGATGGCCATTTCGTCTGTGGGGTAAACCATTTCCGTGGACATGTCAATGCAAATACATTGGCTAAAATGAATGAATTCCCACGTTTTTTCAAGAGAAATTTAAACGTAAAGGAAGGAAAGAAGGAAAATGAAAAGAAGAGGGAGTAAGGAATAAACAAAATATACGGGATAAGGGAGTTATAGAAAAAGAGACTAAGGTGGTTATGGTGGAATATATATATATATATATATATATATATATATATATATATATATATATATATATATATATATATATATATATATATATATATATATATATATATGTATATATGTATATATATTACCATGTACAAATTAAATATTAATTTGTCTCAAAGTAATAAATCTCCTGTTTAATAATATTTTTATACATTATATTTATCGTATATACGAATGTATATTGCAGATTTTTATTATTGGTGTTTTATGCAAAATCGGGGGTGTCGCACTATGCACAAGTAATG
This sequence comes from Acanthosepion esculentum, assembly GCA_964036315.1. Classification (NCBI taxonomy): domain Eukaryota; kingdom Metazoa; phylum Mollusca; class Cephalopoda; order Sepiida; family Sepiidae; genus Acanthosepion; species Acanthosepion esculentum. The sequence continues at coordinate 59,189,164 of OZ038475.1, read as the reverse complement.
TTCTTGAAGAATTACAAAATAATGCATTTGTAGTTACAGGTCGCACTATTCTTATATTATTTCATCATATAATTCTCCGTTACATATTCTTAAAAATATTTTGACAATATGCACCGCAATATACGGTAAATCATTGAATACATTAAAAGAGCACAGGAATTTTAATTCTAGTAGCTTTATTTACGGTATGCAGTTATATATATATATATATATATATATATAACACAAATTATTACGGTGCATGCTACAGGGAGTAATTATTTTGCGGTATTTAACGAAACATGAATAAATGAAGGATTGCTGCCTAAATACAATATATATATGTGTGTTTGTGTGTGTGTATTTATGTGTGTTTGTGTTTGCATGTATACATATATATATATATATATATATATATATATATATATATATATATATATATATATATATATATATATATATATATATACAAATATGTGTGTGTATGTTCTCTCTGTGTGTACAAGGCCTAACATTAGCATGTGATTAACTTGAGAAAAGAGAGATAAAAATGAAAAACACGTCTTAGAGTCAGTGAAAAAATCATGAATCAATCATCGAACTTAAACCTTGAGAAACTTTTGCAACGAATACCAAAATTTCAGCTGCAGTAATGAATGCAAAAAAATAATTATAATATGCCTTTTTTCTTCTTGTCATGAAAAACTTCTAATAATTCATGTCTAGTTTTCTTAAGGGTTGTTATTTAAATTTCAATATATATATATATATATATATATATATATATATATATATATATATATATATAGGGTTAACATAAAAGCGTAAGTTATTAGAATAAACATTGTTTCATATCATGAAAGTCATTATTTCATAGCGAACGAGACATTTCATAGATATATCCACACGGAAAAAAATAGTGATACTTCCTAATAAGGAACCTCTACTACTTCGTTAATTTATGAGCAAACATTGTAAAAATTTCCTCAGACTCATTAAAATAATTTTTTATTGTCAGACATTTTATTTTATTATTAAGAGGAAAGAGCAAATAATTTTTTTATTATTCAATTATATTTTTTCACCCTTTTTAGAAAGTTCAAATTTTGGTTAAAATTGTGTTTTTCTGGCGTCAACGGCGGACAAAAGATTAGTATATGAAATTTTAGCTTCATCGTTTTCAGTTAAAATCTTATTTATTTGAAATTAACGCAAAATACAATTGTCTGATTTCCATGAAAGATACTGCACTTATTCACAAATGAATGGAACTATTTTTTAAATGTTTAATTATTCTTGATATTTTTTTTTATATCTGTTACCCAACTCCTGCATTTATTTAATTTCATGAAAGTTAAATAAATTTATTTTTTTACCGCTTAATATTTATATTAGTTAAACATAGAACGGCTTGCAGAATTTAAACCATCATTTCCTTTGTAAAACATGACCCCCAGTTACCGAAAATTTGCCATGAATGGTAAAATAAATAGATAAAACAATACTAACACACTAACACATTATTTAATTAGAAAAGTTTTTACTTGATTTATGAACAATATTGATACAATTTTCTTAAGAAAAAAAATTGATGGATAATAAATATTTACAAGAATTCTTTTACTTATTTTATAACATAAACTAGAATTTAAATCTTGTAAGATTATATATATATTTTTGGCGGTTAGATGATATCGTTATTACATAAAATTATATTTACTAATCATAAATGGAAATGCTTACTACATTTCAGCGATCAACATTATTTTTAAAAATAATGTGTGTGTGTAAACGTGCGGATTTTTTAAAAATACAGTCGTGCATACACGACATTATCAAAAAATAATCTATTGTAAATTTGAAACCAAATTACTTAAAATTTAATATATCATTAGATTACAGAGAATATTTTCCTATTTTTTTATATTGCTGCGTAGTTAAAAAATTATTTAAAAAAGCCACTCACGTTCTATTCTTTAAGCAATTTTTACAGCTATATTCCTTATAGAAAAAGTATTATATATACTTTCTAATGTCAATCTGCTAACATCTAATCAAAACACCTACCTCCGTATTAAATAATATATTTCTGCGATATTTTAAACTTAAGTAGTATTTGTTTAAAATAAGATTAATGAAACTTTAATTCAGCAAATATTCCATGAATTAAGTTATATTTTTTAAATATTTTTTAATAAAAGGAATTACTATGTGTTGACAGATTGCTGAAAAGGCTAAAATCAGCGGTTTTTAGCTATTTACAAAAAATCTCCTTACGGTTAATTTAAATTAGTTTTCAATATAGTAATTTACAACCATTTATTTAGCTTCCTGTAAATTTAAAACGCAATATATCAGTTTGAAATTAAATCTAAAATAAAAGATTCAAGAAAGATTTTTTTATTAAAAAAAATTAATATTATAGCTTACGTATCCTTTTTCCTTTGGCGTTACATAATGTTAAATATGTTCGCTGGTCTGATTAGTGAAGTAATCGTCTTCATGATGTAATTAAAAGAAAGAGATCATAATTACATCAGTCATAATCGTGTAAAAGTCATTTCAGTCATCTAGGAAAGTATATTTAATGACCTTAGGTCAACAATGGTCTGATGTTGCTCTTTTTTGAAACTGGAAATGTAACAACGATTTATGCATATATGAAAAAGATAACTATCACTGTCAGATGTATAGAATACTTTTTAATTGTATAAGTATAGGGTTTATAATGATTGCATTACTCAGATATTACCAAATTTAATTATATATGAGGCTTGGGCAATGTATTATCACACTAATGATCGTCATGTACAATAATTTTTTCTTCCATGATTGACATAAATCCTCATTGGAAGCACAAAAACATAATCCCATACACGCAAACACGGGGAAATCGTTGCGACAACATCATATAATTAATTTCATTTATGAGAGAAGAATATTTTGCAGATAGAATTCTTAGATTTGCAGTATATTTAACAACGAGTTATAGTGAGTTGTTAAGAATATATTTCAATTTATCCCGACAAAGTTTTTAATGTTGCTTGAATACAGAAATTGATACTGACAACAGTTTCGGATCAAAAGTATCTTTTGGATCGTATATCAAACTAATATTCTAATACTAACATGGTTGCTTTGAAGAGTTTCTAGGAATAATGCAAATAAAACTGTACAAATCATTATTTACATTCTCACTCGTGTCCTCCTCAGATGTTGCGTCCTCCGACCTTCTTCCTCTGTCTGTGGGTCCTTATAGCATTTATAGAATTTGGAACTAAATACCTTAATAAGTTTAAAGGATCCAGATTTTTTTTTCTCGTCAGAATCTATCATGCCCATTTAAAAATCAAACATTCGCTCTTGCATTGATCACTGCTGCGATATCTGGCTTGGTGATCTTGTTAATCTTAATGTTCTTGATAAAATCAAAAGTGGGATTTGTAATTTAATCGATCCTGGTGTAGCATCTCGACTTCGGTCGATTTCTCACCAACGTTACGTCTTTTTACACATATTTTCATGGCAACTGCTCTGATGAACTTTCTCTCCCTGGTGCTCCAACTACATGGATTAGAATGTGCATTAATTGTCATATATATCTCACTACTATACAGTTGAAATAGCTAGATGCAACCACCACGTCTCCACCAACGGTATATTTCTCGTATTTCCCGCTTGTGTAATTCGCTTCCGTTTACGTGCATCTCTACTAGCTACAATCTTCCAAAATTTAAATGCAACGCCATACGAATGGTGGATTTGCAATTGTGCAAGATATACTCTGGCGAGTAAAACCTTCTGAAACGGCTCAATAAACCAACTATTCTTGTAGTAGATACAGCTATTGACTCAATGTACTTGTTCGACTTCAATCAGTTGAAAATGTGAAGACAAGAATGCGCAGTGAGACGCTCTGCTGGAGTCAAGCATCAGCCATGCTAATGGCAGACGAGGAAGATTTTCTATGGTGGTTAAATGAGAGCAGTTTTTTTTTTTTGAGGTATTAAAATTTACATGTCGTTACCTGCACCAGTTAAACACTGACTGGAGGTCCTTTTCAAGAACAGCGGCCAGGGTAACTTTGTCAGCTCTGAAGGATTTGCTATTAACAGCAGTAAATGGTCGCGTCATCTGCATAAGTGCTTACTTGTGAAATAATGATATCATCAGTATCATTGATGAAGATCAGAAACAGAGTAAAACACAGTATATGGCACTGCGTTCGAGTGAAAAGATCTGGAAAAGAGCACGTTCTGAACGAGCTTCATTTCACAGTTTGAGAGGAACGAATTTGGTGATATATGCATTATGAGTTCAGTCCCTTATTATTTCGTACTAATTACCAAACTTTAAATTATTATTTAGTATAATTTACACGTAAATTGATTGACTCGCTCAGCTTTTTGTGAATATAACGTTATCCAAAATATCGCACTACCACCGCTGTCTTTATTTGTTTTCAGATCAACCTGGTAACATCAGTTGACACACACGCCGTCTTATATATTCATGTAAAAGTAGACCTTCTCGTGTCAAGCAACCGAATTTCAGTGTTACAATGTCTAGTTCTGACATGAACATTACAGGTGAAGATGGCTTTCGCAATGAATATTAAATTAGCATAGATTAACTGGCTTGTGGATTCCCAAACGCCTACAGAACAAGAAAGTATATTTATTGTTTTGGGAAAGCATTCTTTCCTTCAACGAGATTAAAGCTCCGTGAAATTTTCGCTACACCAGCCCTTTGTTGGAGAGTACTTTTGAAACTGGCAAGAACATCGTTCATGTCGCGCAATGCCTTCTTAGCTTTTAGGTATGCTTTTTAGTCTTCAGGAAAATGCTGATATATATTCTAAAATAATTAAATGTCAGCCGCCCAAAGGGAATTTTCTGGCCAAGTAATTCAGGCATAACTATATTCCCTCTATAGATCATAATATTCATCTTGCTTAAATCTACGACTCTCAGTAGGTGAAATTAAAGTGCCCGTGACAGTATTGCCAGCACAGTTGTCGCTTAGACTCATTTTATATGTGTATTTCTTACGAGGAAAAGCATCATATGATGACAGAGATGATGTCATTCTTGGCACATATCGCTGGTCAAGATATTTTTCATCTTTCGTGTGTATTTATGAATTTCTTTGTACACAAACACAAATATATATATGTGTAAAAGTTTGCCTAAAAATTTAGTTATCATGCAAATAAATATTTCTTTTGATACTTGTCTCTCGCGAAACAGAGCCATATTTAATGCTGGTGAATTAAGACAGTGTCCTGGTACAGTTTATAACTTTTAATATGATTATAAAATTATCCAATAAATATTTACAAAAATCTAAAAGCCCCTGGTTTACAATTTTATTAAAATTAGTCTCAAATAATAATTATTATAAAATATGATGAATATTATGGAAGAAATAATATTTTCATTTTATTTGATGATGAAAGGAAATTGACCTTCACCTTCACGCTATCTTGTCCTAGAGTGCAAACTTTCTCCGTTAAATAAACCAACAATAATATATTTTTTTAAATAAAAACAAAAAATATACGACGTTTGAGATCTCGTTTACATAAACTAACAATAAAATTAATATATTTTTAAAATAGCTAAATCCTTATGTGTAATTTGTTTTTTTTTAATCACGAAAATAAAAGATGACAATCATTATAAATAAGGAAGACAGTACGTATGATAACTAACCGATACGTTAAACATGTATTGCTCGCCTTTTAATGACGAACTAGAGCGCCGCCATTTGAGCAGCTGAAGTATAGAATAACCTCTTCTGTTTTTATTTCTTTTTTTTTTATTTACTCTGTGCGAACACTTCAGTTATGATTTAGAATGTCATTTTGCGATGTGAGGTTTATATCATTTTCAGTTGGCAACACACTCATAGTTAAAGGGATATTTTGTTGTTTTTTTCTTAATCATCAATGTCAATAGTGAAAATCTTAATGAAAAAAATGTAATAATTTTCAACAAAGAAAATAATGAAAACAATTAAAAAAATATAAAAAACGAATTTAAGAAAATGTAACAATTCTTAATAAAAAGATGAAAATATTTCAGATAAAAAAATCAAGAAAATTTTAAATGTCAGCCACCCAAAGGCTGTGAACTGCCGGTAATTTTCTGGCCAAGTAATTCAGGCATAACTATATTCCCTCTATAGATCGTAATATTCATCTTGCTTAAATCTACGACACTCAGTAGGTGAAATTAAAGTACCCAAAATACAATAAATTGCAAAAAATAAAAAGCCCAAATATCAACATGATGTTATTGCAAGTATTTAGACTAAATTAATCAAAGCAAAATCTCAAAGAAATGGTGAGAAACAAAATCTTACACTTATACCATCGAATGGCAGTAGAAAGGCTTACCACATGCGCACAGTATCTTTTGGCTAGAGTACAGTATGTATCCCCAGGATACAAAAATTAGTACTTAAATACCTGATCCCAACTTAGATCTTGAAATATATGAATAGTTCATGAATTTTGTGGTACACTGAACCCAAAATCACCATTTATGAATAATGATCAATGTGAGAAAAGGTTATCATTAATGAAGCTAAAACTGAAGTAACATGATATTCTCTTTACAGAAGAAGACCCCCTAAAAATGTTTAAGAAATAGGCAAATTGATACAAATGTTAATAGATGGATTGTTCCTTATTCCCCTTTTCTTTCGAAAGCCTTTAAAGTATATATTAATGTAGAACTATTCTGTTCTGTTCAATCAATCATATAAATAATGAAGTATATTAAATAAAGGATCAGCTGCATCTGTTTTGAGAGTAGCAGATGCGCAAAGAAACTTAGATGAATTTGACAATCTTCTAACGGGAAGATTAATTAATGCAAATGCAGCTGCTTACAGGATAGAAAGTGAGGTTAAAACAAACTAAACAAAATATATATGCTAGTTAATAAAGTATATAAAATAAAAAAAATATTTTAATAAAGACAAAAAGAAAACTTAACTTTACCAACGTGTTTCGTCATCTGATCGACATTCCCAAAGTTACTATAAGGACTTTATTTTGCAACGTATATTTATAGAGATAATAAAAGTCATCGTTAGATTTTCAGACTTTTTAAATATGATAACGTTCAAAAATATTCTCATGGATCACTGTGAGATTCAGGCTAAAACATGGGGGAGGTTAAAAGATGTAATTTTAAAGCCTAGTCGCTGAAACTAAGTCAATGTTGTTATTGTTGTTATTTTGTTTTTAATTGTCTTATTTATTTATATGCAGACCACACACATGTGTTGCATTGTTGATATTGATAGGATGTAGCTAATTGAAATAATAGATGGTTCCTTGGAATGAAAAATCTGAGAGCTAAGTTCGAATTCTAGTCGAGGTTTTACATTCACTAAGCGCAAATAACCGATGGATCCATCTTTTCTCCGCCACACCGCCTCCAGCTATGGGTAAATAGCACGTGAAGCTGAGCCCAGTAGATTTGGCTTTCAATCGATCTAGAATAAATTTCTGAATTTAAACCAGCGTTGAGAAAGTTGTGCTCCGTCAGGCTATCTGTCCTTAGATACACCAATGATGCAACAACAGCACTGCATGTGGACTCCCTAGCAAGGAAATGCTCTTTGGGACTCTTCATTATAACTGTGAGGTTGCGACTAACAAATGTTTGGCTATGATACTGAAAACTGTAGTTCTTGTTAATGGCCAAGACGGTCGAATATAATCAACTAAAAATAAGAATTTTGACAGTTGATCCAATATTCTGATCTGTATATGCAATAACTCATACTAAAATTTAAAAAAAACGAAAATGCTTAAAATCAAATCGGTAGACCTTGTCTGCTGAATTCAATAAACATATTTAACTAAATTCTAGTTGTATATACATTACAGGTTTGTTTCTTTTTATCTCAATCTATGTATGTGTGTGTCTGTGTGTCTGTGGCTGTATGTGTTTGTGAGTTCGCGCCTGAGAAATGCAGAGAAAAATACATAGTGGTAGTAGTATCTACGAAACGGATAATTTGAACATTTTTATGACTTGCCAACTGATCTCTTTCCATCTACAGTCATACTGCAACGTGAGTGCGCGGGCTCATTTTCTGCGCTCTGCCCTCTCAATGCGTGTTTAATAACAACTGTTCAGTCACGTAATAACCTCTGCCCGAAGGCGCCAGTACGGACAACCTGCCGGCGGTCATCATGATAGCAATTAGTCATTATTTCAGATTAATTTGCTCCGAGTCCTCACGTCTGCCATTGTTGGCTTTTAATCCCGGGGAAGTATTCGCTATTGCGACGCGTCAGCAAACCAGTTTTCATCAACATTAGGCCGAAGCACGTAGAATTGAATGGGATTGTCCGAATGATGCATTGAAGTGTTCCCATTCCCAATGAGTGTTCTGAACAGTCTGCAAAGGGTGTGGCCTTGCAAGCTGCTCTATTTGACATTGAATCATAACATTCAATGTAACGTGATACGTCGAGTAATTCTGAGCAAGCCGGTAACTGCATTAGGATGTGAACTTGAGTCGTTTTATTAGCTTATCGATCTGGGGCTCTTTTCGGTATTTAAGGGACACATCAGCTCACCGACAACGCCTTGTGTTTCCAATGATTTCGGTGGCAATTTCTACATTTACATTTAGTTTCTGCTGCTTGTAAAATGATAGTTTGTTTAATTTATGTGTTTTGCGATCGTGATCATTTATAAGGTTATTATTCCTGGGAGTTTGAGAGTAACTTGAAATTTGCCCCTTTAAGCAGAGTAACTATTATATATGTTTTCACACCGAAATATTTCACTAGAAATTGTTTAGGATGGAATAATAACAGGTTTATTCAAGTATGAAAAACGCTTATCAGGATCTCTTATAGTGCTACAATCCCCATCAAATTTATTTTCCAAATGTATCTTGTTTTTAGGTAGGTTTTAAATTGAAGTAAGTGTTTTCCTTATGATCTAATTATTCAGGATATAATGTATTTATTACAATGATAATGTTAATATTCTGGTATCTGTCACTTCTCATATTATCTGACAATTCTGTCACCAAGGCTCTAGGCATGAAAATACCATTATTTAAATTGTTAGGTACTTTGAGTTATGTTTCTCATAAGCCGCGTATATTGTGGTTAGGAATTGCATTCGGTATATGATGCGAAACTAAGACTATTTTAAAATTTATATTCAATTTCGCGAATAAACTGTTGCTTCCAGTTACGTTCTCTTCTCTTTGAGGAATTTTCATAAATCTTCTTTAATATTTTTTATATCTTCCCTCGTAAAGAACATCTCAAATTGTTTTTGTTTTTTTTTTATAATTTCACATTGAACAGAATTTAAATATTTATTTTTGTGTGCAGATTGGAAGATCATTTTTTTATAATTTATCCATCTCTACACATTCTATAAATTATATGTATTTTCAAAGTTATTATTTCTTTAAATAATTTTATCATTGCTTTTTTTATTTCGAAGTGTCTTAAAATTGAAATTTCAATATCTCTCAATTGTTATATCGTCAAAACTATCTAGATTTTTTAATAATCTCCAAGTCTTCACACGATGATTATTTTCCTGATTTCAATTGAGATCGCTTAGCTGAAGATAGAATCAGTACACTAGTAATCTCGGAAATAATCAGGCAGAAGTTTTTGAAATTGATTTCAGCCTTATTTCAATTCTCTATTGTTATCCAGAACGTTATTTAGAACTAAGTATATATTATATTTCAGATAGTCAGTACGGTGGTTTTGAGAGCTGTGTAGGTAGGATTTGAACAACATGAATTCTATGGTCTGTGATTGTTGTCTAAAGTGGGTGTACCTGAAGTGTACTGGCAAGTTAACCATGCACAAGGTATGTTTGGGATTTACAGAGAGAGTTATGCCTTAAGTGCATAAAATATTCAGAGATGTTTATATTACTTTTAATAATTGATGAAGAATAATTGATTTTAACACGTGTTTTAACAATTGATGCTAGAAGAGTTTTTAAATTGTCATAACTATTGATGTTGAAAATAAAAAAAGTTCTTGTTAAATCTTCATGTTGTCATTTTAACATTACTTTCTTCATAAAAAATAAAAATATTTAACGGTGAAATTTTACCGGGACCGGTTAAATAGGCTTAGTAGTATGATTTTCTAATTTACAGGGACCTGCAAAATGGACCCTTCGTTTATTATAAAGTAAATCTATTATTTTTAATATATATAAACATTAGTATAATAAATTACATTAAATTCCAGCAGCTGGCAGTTTTCCTTAGCGAAACCAGAATATTTTGTATTGTATTTTCCGTTTATATAGTTACCAGAAAAGCAAATAAACAAGGGAAAATCACTATTTTATTACAAACCCACAAAATAGCTATCTGTAACTGCAAATCAAAATAATTATGGATAATAAACTGTAAATAGCTAGAAAATAAAACTATATATATATATATATACATATATATATATATATATATATATATATATATATATATATATATATATATATATACGTGTGTGTATATATATGTGTGTATATAGTGTTTTTGTGTGTATATATATATATATATATATTTACACACACACTCATATATATATAGAGAGAGAGAGAGACATAGAGAGAGAGATAGTGTTTACACACACACTCATATATATATATATATATATATATATATATATATATATATATATAGAGAGAGAGAGAGAGAGAGAGAGAGAGATAGTGTTTACACACATATAAATATATATATATATATATATATATAGAGAGAGAGAGAGAGAGAGAGAGTGAGAGAGAGAGAGTCTATGTAAAAATAAATACGCTTAAATTCACCCCCAACCCAGCCGTGAGCCAACGGCTTAGGGACAGATTCTCCTACTGATGCCAATTCACACATGTTTAGATCCTAGCTAGATGCAACCGGACGTCTAGCAACATTGATGCGCTGTGATATATATATATATATATATATATATATATATATATATATATATATATATATATATATATATATATATATAAGTATATATTTGTGTCTGTGTGTGTGTGTGTGTGTGTGTGTGTATGCGTGTGTGTGTGTGTGTGTGTGTGTGTGTGTGTGTGTGTGTATCACGAGAGAGGAGAGATTTAATAGGCCTGTTAATAAAAATTGAAGAATGAAAGCAAAAAATTAAAAAAAATATTAACAATTTTGTCAATATAATTGATATTTATTATACATAAATATTTTTCACGGAATTGAAGAAGTAAGTGATAGAATTTAATGTCCGAATTTTCAAACATGCTTGTGTTCTTTTTCAACGTTACGTGGAATAAAATCAGAAGTAGGATTTTCTCTTCCGAGGAATTTTGTTAGTTTCATGACTCCTTGTGGAAATTATATTTTCTGAGTAAAGCGCAAATCCCTGTTTAATCGTTTACGGTTTGAAGTTATTTTGAAAATAAATTTAAACACCGATGTACGCCTTTCTTCTCGGTTGTTGAATGAAGAAGCTAAATTAATTTTTATATATTAACAACAAAGCATAATAAAACATTACAACACTTAAAAAAGCAATGGATTATTTAAAAAATACAAACCTAATACAACAGAAATTATAAGGAAAAAACCGAATAAAAGCATATAAGAATATAATTAAGTTCCTTTTTTGGGAAAGAGAAATTTGCTGTAATATCATTCTAGAACAAGATTGTATACTGTGCAAGAGAAATATACTTATTCCGCTATCAACAAGCACATCATGACATAAAATTCAAAACAATATGCCATAGCCTAAATCTAATGAAATTATTTCTAATCACAAAGCAGGAAAATACATGGAAGGAACTGAGTTACGATATAGTTTTGAATCTTACGTCTCCCCTCGATCTCCCTTTATTTTTTATTCTCTATCTACTCTTCATTAAGATGCATCGAGCACTATGGCTGTCTGGCCTTTGTTTGCATTCGTCAAATTAATATACTAGAATTTTCCTTTCACTTTGTTGATACCTCAGGGGTAGAAACTGCGACTGATGACAGAACGGTCGGGTTTCGATTCCTGGGTTGAAGCAATCGTAGGTCTATCCACACTGATGAGATGTGATACAGCGAAACATGCCTGAACGTGGTTGGCATTATATAGGATGACATTATATATATATATATATATATATATATATATATATGCATATATATATATATATGCATATATATATATACACACACACGCATATATATATGCATTCATATATATATATATATATATATATATATATATATATATATATATATATATATATATAGCAATGTACGATGACAACGAATAGAGTACACTACCAACGTTCCTAACATTAAATTTAAAAGAGGGCTCAATAGATTGTAGAGCAATATTATATGAATATTATATGAAAATTAATCCCAACTCATTTTATATTCTGCACAATTCTAACCACTTTTGATCTTTAATCAAACATACACCTTCATCTGTAGAACGTAGTATTATCAACCACTCATCTGACAGATGTGTTTGATTAAATATAGCGGTGCTTATAATACAATTTTAAGGATTATTGATTATAGTTACATTGCGATCAAGTTTAGAAAATAAGATGATAGTGGTCGAAAGAAAGGAAATCGAAAAGGACACTCATACCCATTTAACCAATTGGTCAGTGCTAAGTTAGGCCAGAATTCCCTTCATTTAAATGAGAAACATTTCCCTAAAATAACCCTCTTTTTAAAATATTTAACTGTTGAAACTTGACTAATGCATGGAATAATAATGCAACACAAAATTTACTTAGGACAAAATGTATTGAAACAAGAAAGTGTACACAATATTTACATATAGTCTTTTGTATATTCCTGGGAAGACCGTTCCTGGAGAATGAGTTGACTAAGTCGCAGTCGGGCAGAGTCTCTAGTTGAATCTCTTGATTCGCCTCCATGTCTTCCACGTACCAACCATATTTATATAGTCGGTACTCCACTATGCAAATTAGGTGGATCC
>OZ038475.1:59151179-59173679 GCA_964036315.1 Acanthosepion esculentum | reverse complement strand
CAGACCGGAGCCAAAATGTCTTCAAATTTCGTAGACTTAGCCTAAAATATCTTTTCTTTTTTCACAAAAAAGTGTATTTTTCCAAATATTTTTAACTTACCTAAACTTACTACCTACAAGGTAATTTATTTGTAAGCTTATGTAATATTAATCACTTCGATCGAAAGAATGAATAAATCTTTTTTATCAAAACTTGCTTGTGTCAGACGGGATAAATCTTTATCTAGACTCATATACACAGAATACGCGCTGAAATAAGAATCCACAGAGTAAGTATTTAGGAAGGTGATAGAAGTATATTCGTATCTACCCCGGTCTCCACACAGAAGTTTATTCTCATGTCAATAAAACGTTTCTGCTAATTAGTGATGTATCTATCAACTTAGTGCACAACACTTGTTTTGTCTGTCGATATGTTGCATCATTCTTCTCTGTTTATCTTGAAACAAGCTCACAATTAATTAAATCGCTGCGATATCTGCTGTCTCCTTTGGATAATTCATCTTTAACCACTCTCCAATCAGGATTGTCAATAAAGGTTATAAACAGGTCAGAACGTCCAAAATATCATAATTAAATCAATGCATCCAGAGTTTCCAAATGGTTATACCTTTGTTACGCTGTATAATTAATAGTAAGATGTTTAATTGGCAAAGTCCTCCACGTTATTATTAATCTCTTTTTGCGGGGTTGTACGAATGGACTTTCTGTTCTTTTTCCTTATTTATTATATATCTCTCAGTCGACAAATAGACAAATATAACAGTTTAATTTTTTAAAAAATCTGAATAAAGTCTTCAGTATATTAAAATGAGTTTGTTTGATTAAGAGACGTTGCAATTTGTACGTGACACACTGACTTATTTGTTCTTCTTCGTGTGTCAATTATACATGTTTTTATCCCGTTCAACGATTTATAAGTATTTTATAGGCTCTGACTATTGTAATCACTGTTCTTATTATCACAACGTTCCGGCTCTCGTACAGTACGACCTACACAGGGTTTGTTATCTTCCTGGAAATTAGTACTGAGCCTTATTTTTTAATACGATATATAGATATTACTCTCATTTCGCTGCCACTTATTGGGAAATCTCGTCGCATTCTTATTAAGTTCTACTCAGTTATTGATCGCACACATTCACCAGCGTCTACGGACCGCACAGTTTTACTCATGTAGATTATTTTCTCTGAATGGTACCCAGATCGGCGCAGGGTAAAAAGAACGAAAAGTTGTGATAATAACGACAAAGATGAGGATAGTATTACGCGTGTAAATAGTCATTGTTTAACATCGTAGAAACTCCTACAGAACTTTCACAAATAATATAAATCATTTAACACCTATCAGAGAATTTCGGAAATAAATGAATACAAACAAGTATATTTATGTACTTAATAAAACACCACTAAATTTATCGATCTGAGAAACCACTTTCACACATAATTATTATTTAAAATAATATAAATGAATTTAAAAATACAAACGATACAAAGAGACATTATATTTTGCAATGAATTTGCGTACATAAAATTATGTATGTATTTTTCTTCTGTTTTTTTTCTGTAACGATCCTTTGCATCCATATGTGCTGCTTCTTTAATTATGACTCATATGAGATTTTTTCCGTAAAACTAATATCCGTATATCAACGAAATTAATTATTAAATGCCAAGAATAATGAAACAGTTTGTAGTTTTATAAACTTCAATTAATCAATTAAATACAGTAAATTGTGTAATGCAGAATCCATTACCAGTTTTCACGGCAGAAGATTGATATATATGAAGAAATGAGAAATTTACGTTTAAAGGCGAGAAACAAAACAATCACCTACTTTTAAAAAAAATAAAATAAATTAGAAATGTTAGACGTTATTTTTTTAACAATGTCTTCTTTTATGCATAAATCTGTAAATTATTTTTTCCTCTGTGTAAGAAACGTAAATTCGCAAAACATGAACGTCATTCTGAGTATGAACATTTACATAAGCAAATTCACTCAATTCTCTTACAATAATGGTAACAATAATCATTTCCATATAGAACATCATTTTAGCTTCCATTTACAGAACAAATACTCTTAGTGTAAGTCGAAATTTAAAAATATATTTTATTAAAAACTTGCATCATGAAATTAGACTCCGACAATATACTATTATATTTTTTTCTAATACTAATTCGTTTTTTTTCCGAAAATTTTTGGTGTAGTGTGGAAAGTTAACAGCTTGATTATCTTGTTGGATTACCAACCCCTGATGATAATCACAAGCGACGAAATTTTAAATTACCGCCCTGAAAATAAAGTCGGTGTGATATTTGAAAGAATCAATCTTTTTCTCGTTTACTTTTCATAGCAAAAAGCTGTATACATCGCAAGCAGTTTCATTTAAAAAAATAAACATATTTTTTCAATTGCAAACACCAGTAGCAATATAGTAAAACAAGAGATCTTTACTGATATGTTAACTGCATCAATAAAATATATATTCTTCTTCGTCGTTGATAATAGGATTTTTGCAAAAAGTGTGTTGAATATAGTGCGCAATCCTGCTTTTTTTAGGTTTTCTCTAATATATATATATATATATATATATATATATATATATATATATATATATATATGTGTGTGTGTATGTGTGTGTGTGTGTGTGTGTGTGTGTGTATATATATTGATATAAATAAGAAAGAAAAATCTGATTTAAAATACACAGTTCTTTTGCATTTAATTTTACAACCATTGCTTGATACACAGTAGAGCAAAATATTATAATATTATTACTTAAAAATATATATCCGTCGCCACACATAAATGACCATGGTTCGGAACTAAAAACTAAACATTCAATTAAAATTAAAGTTTTTGTTCCATTCTCAAACGGTGTTGAATTATTTTCGAATTAATGATTTAAATTTTTAAGCTAAATATTATTATATAGTTTAAATTGGAGGGGGACGAGGATTACAAAATTTTAAAAGTGGGTTGCATTTTTTTGACGAATTGGGATTCAAGTCTAATTTAAGATGGGAAAGTGTAAATATAGGTTATGGGTTAGGGGTTGGTTTGTAATTTCTGCCTGTTGGTACTGGCTACCTTATATGAGAACGTGTCATTCTGTCTGGGTTTGTTCTTTTTTGTTTTTTATTTAAGGGTATGCCTAAGATACACTACAAAACATTGGTATTTTTATTTTTTATTTTACTTTTTATAATTATATAACATACATTGAGATTGTCTTAAAGGGACTCTAAATATGATTATGTCATATTTCATATATTTATATTATTAAACATCTATTATTCAATGGACAATTTATAGGATTTCTACAGTTACATAATTTTCTTTTACTATTATTTATTCTTATTTCCCGGTCACTATTCTTTTTGATTCTGGTTAAAGTATTTACTTAAAATTTTATTATTGTGTTTTTTTCATAATCTTTTCTAAATTATCAGTACAACTATAACTGAATTTTAGGTCAACTAATGAGTGACAATGAATTTATATCAATAAGCAAATTCTACATTCGCTCACATATTTAATATAGTACACTCTTTTCTGGATTAAAAATCGACATTATGAAATGTTAGAATATTTCTCCAATGTCTTTTTGTTCACATGATTTGTCAAGAAATCTCTGTTTCAAAATTAAGCGCTGATGCTTCCAAACAATGGAAATGGATTTTTCTGGCATTATTCCCATTTTATTAATGATTATTCCAGTGATTATGCCAGTGTCTTGAAGCACAGGTCAAATGTACGAATTACAATATTGGACAGTCTTCGTGTTTTCATTCGGGTGATCAGCTCGGTTGGTCAAATACTTTTGATTTCCTTCTGCTTCCCTTCTTCGACTTTTAACATGGACATTTTTGGCGCCATATTTGGTTGCGGAACTCAGAACCTACAAAGTGAAGACTAAATGCGCAGCTTTCACTCTTCTCTGCATATTAAACTGCATTCACATTTTTGGCACTTTTGTAAGATGACAGCATGTTTGATAAAAGGACAGAATTAAGCATGCATAGGGAATTTGGTTTGCAATAACCAGCGTTTGACAGAATGTAGCGATGGATGCTATAAAGTGATACGTGACGTTGCTTACTGCCGGCGACTTCATTAATGTTTTCGCTGCTTTTATATGTTATGCGGATCTAGCAGAAATGTCCACTTCTCTTTGGCACCGATACAGACACGTAGCCACTTTATTGTTTGAGGTAACTTTTGCAGCATGCTTGTTGCAGCTCTGTTCAGCTATGTGCGTACTTTTGGTTACTTACTTTTGAGTAAA
Organism: Acanthosepion esculentum; assembly: GCA_964036315.1. NCBI lineage: Eukaryota > Metazoa > Mollusca > Cephalopoda > Sepiida > Sepiidae > Acanthosepion > Acanthosepion esculentum. Next base: position 59,169,387 of record OZ038475.1, on the reverse strand, counting down.
TGCTGTGATTCAAAACCAAACATATTAAAACAAGTATTTATTCGATACGAACCGGTTAAAAATTTAGACGCACATTATATATCTAGATGCTACAAATTCTAAAATATCAGTGCGTATTGCATAGAGGGTTTGGACTATCAAGACCCTCCACTACTTCTTATCACTTTTTACGTTAAATAACTTTTTTAAAATTTTAAAGTATTCCAATCTATATTTGAGATCACATATTGCATCCTACTTCTGTATTTTCCCTTGATTTTAACGGTATTTTACTATTATTACATTACTTAATTTGTGGATGGCATATTTCTCTATTCTTAGAGGCATTCATAATTTTGTTTTACATTTTCAATCAATTGTTACTGCACTAACCAATGCAGATTCTGTTCTATTAATTTTGATGTATTTTTTTCTGAAAGGCAATGCACTCTATCACGCTGTAGTTAACAGAATGCTGTTCTTACCTTCCATATCCACCCTGTCGATTAATACGCCTACCTTGCAAATTGACATTCAGAATATTTTTTCAGTTTTATTAAAATCTAGACAGAAAAAACATTATTAAATAAATGAGGTTATCCTGCTATTTGTAATTTATATCTTAATTTTATGAGCTGGAATTAAAATATGTTATTTTCCAGTTATGAGAAATACACCTAACATTCTTGGAAATTTTAAATCCAAATAAAATCGAGAAACAAAAAAAAAACATTATGTTACACTAAAGTTTCTAAAAACTCGCAACAGCAAACAATTCGAACAAAAGTATAGAGACGAGTGCCCATTCAGGATAACATTCATTTCACGATTTGATAGGAAGAACTGGATCAATTAAAAAATTTGTCCAGAAACACCGTAAATTTTCAGCTTGAAGAGAATACCATACAGAAAGCTTTCGAGATATCCAAAGCTACAAACCGAGTTTCAGCGTTTTTATCTAGAACATAATACAGTGTAACCCGGATATAAGATAAACCCGGATATAAGAGATATTTTCTCTGGTCCCAAATTAGAGCCATACTTACCTAAACAAAATAGACCAAATCTGGATATAAGATAAACCCGGTTATAAGAGACTTCTCCGGTCCCGACAACTGTCTTATATCCGGGTTACACTGTATAATATTTCCGTTATTATCGTCAGTACATCAGAAGTTGGCCTCGAGAAAAACCATATTGCATCTGTGAAAATAAAGGCCCTGCGATGAGAGATGCTTAAGCAGTTCGGCATTTATTACAGCCTCTAGGAGTTTCCCAAAAAGAGGGCTAAGGCTAACAGGAAGATTGTTGAAAGGGTTGGACGTATCAGCCGAACCTGGAACAGCAGATGGTGATTTTAACAGGCAAAAAAGCAGGAGGCAACGAGGCATTTAATATACATTTTAGACAGATCAGGACCAGTTCGCGAGAACACATCTTAATGACTATTAAACAAATACCATCAAGGCCACATGTTGTGTGTGGATCTAAGAGATAATTGCAGAAATCATAGAAGTGGTTATATGAATATCACTCAACGGAACTCAGTTCTAAGTGTTAAGTTAGGCAGGTTTATTCCCCTATATGCAAGCCTCTAGTGGCCTGCTGGCGAGCCGCCGATAGCAACGCCAACAGCCATCTGGTGGCAAGTACCGGAGTGCCACTAGCAGGTCACAGTGGTAACATTGCTGAGTCGAACACTCAGGCGGTCTGATAGCCGGTCAGCAGTAAACGCTAATGGCATGCCAACCACTGACAGATTGGTGGCTTACGTGTAGAGTCCAGATTTGTCAACAGTAGAGTTTAAGGAGAATTTCCGGCGAAGCACTCAGATTTATTAGCGGAGTGTATTATCGCCTTTAATTCATTGGAATATATGAGGAATACATACCTTATCCTTACTTAAAAAAAACAATTACAGTGCCGTCTGTAATCACGAGAGCCAAAGTTGTTAGATGCAATACGATGTCTCATTCTCTCGGCAAACAGAGACATAGTTCCTTTGAGGGCACGTTTACATTTATTATGAGTAGAAACGAATAGGTGTCTGTTGTGGCTGGGGTTGTTAACTCATGTAGCCGAAAATAGTGGTTTCTCTGCGCTATACCGGCCGAGCATGCTGGTATGAACCATGGAGAAGATTAGGGTTTCACCTGATATTTCCGAGAAGGCATGAAAGCATCTATGCCGGTTTTGATCCAAGAAGAAACCTCGGTGGCGCAATTCTCAATTTGAAAGTTGAAGATGTCTGTCCAAGGGGTAACACAATGAAAATAATGGAGTGAGTGCCACTCAGCATACTGGTAACGGAAATAGGACTTATCAATAACAGGTTGGTTTTTAATAGATGATTGGAACGAAATATCATTAGATACTACAGAGTGATCCGAGTTTTCAAGACGGTAGTTTTGCGAAGCTCGTCAAGAGCGAGTAGAGGAGGTAAAAATAAATCAAGGCCTGTTGCTTGGTTTTCCTAAGGAAACGAGTAGGGAAATCCACGACTTCAGTAAGGGACTAGGCAATGGAGAAATTTAATGTCGGAATACCGGAACCATGAGTACCTTTGGAATGTTTAAATCACGTGCCGTGGTGCCCATTATTATCAGCGAAGACAAAGATGCTCACAGATAGATGGATAGATGGATGGAGAGAGAGAGAATGAGAGTGAGAGTGTGAGAGTTTTCTATACTGTTAGAGATTATGTATAATATACTACAGCCCTGGGAATTGGGAGAGTGATTACGGAAAAAGTGAGATAGCTAACAAAGTGTAATAATGAAAGACGGGTGGATATGAAATTATTGTCTGGTGCGTGGATAGAAAATTTATGTGCCATCGGACGATTATCCCGGTTGTAAACCTCAAGGTCTTCAATGTCAATGCTGGAATCTTTTCGGCAAAGGGGGGAAATAGCCTGGAATCGAGAATTTATTGGTAGCAATGGAAGAATGTAAATTGATATCAAATTGCCGTTTTTCCTAAAAAAATGATTTTTCAAAGTGAAAGAGAAACTGACATAACGGTTGATACGTCAACTTTAATTTTCTTCATAGAATGAAGAAACGTGTCATTTGAGATGTTGTCACAAATTATTAAGGAAAAAAAATTTAGGCATGGAATTTAGTTGTAAACATGTTTTGAGGACAACTCCCTTTGAAATATAAAATAATCCAGAAAATGTACAAATATTACGTTCTTACGAATAATTCATGTTTTATTAATTCATGGGCTATAATACATTAGTTAATTTAACTGACTCGGTCGTGAAAACTTAAGGAATTATTTTTAGCAGTTTCTGTGGATGAGCATTCATTACACCTTTCGGATTCCATAATATTTTTCAGACTCAAAGAATACTGGTTTTCTATTATAATTATATTTTTAGAATTGTGCTAGTGCTCATAATAAAAATTAAATGTCGAATCGATCCCTAACTTCATAAAGCTACATTTGTATTTTGCTTTTAATTTTAAAAGTCAAGTTTGGAAACCTGTCTACTATATTGTCAACTGCGTACTACAGCGTGATACAAAGTTATGTCAACCCAATATAATATAATTTTCTATTTCAGATATCAGACACGAGCTCCCATAGTTTGGAAGAGAGGCTGCTTGCAAGTTCCTGGGCGATACCAGAATAGTTGAGGACGCCGCATCATTTTTTGCCACGAAAATGATGGTGTTCATGCAGACATTCTCGATGTGTGACATCGTCAATGAAAGTGAATAAACTGGATGCCATACAAGTGCCTTTTTATTAATGTATTATTTGTTCGTCTATTGTTCTCATTAATACAATAATTCCCAACTAATCGGGAAAAGAAATCGTATTGAACGCACTCTCTTTCAGTTCCGTTCATACTAACGCGGGTGTTCCCCAAGACAATATCCTGGGCCCTACACTGTTTTTGATGTTCATAAATGATCTCCCTGATGTCATCACTTCCCAAGTATGCACCTATGCAGACGATAATACAATTTACTCCTGTCTCAATAGTAGGCCCGGCAAACCTGGCTGCTGCTTTAGAAGAGTACCTTCAACCAGCGGTTGACTGGAGAAGGAAATGGTTGTAAATTTTGATGCATCTAACACTAAACTGCTCTCATCTAACCACCTTCTGGTCTCCTTGAGAGTGTATCAATGCGCCTTCTTGACCTCACGTTGAAGTGGAACAACTACATCGATTCAATAGCTACATTTGCCGCAAGGAAAGTTGGTTCACTGTGTCGTGCCAGAAGGTATTTCTCATCCGAGTCCATCTCACACATCTATAAATCTATCATTTATCCTTGCATTAAATATTATTGCCATATCTGGTCTTGTGATCCTGCCGTTCATCCCGAGGTTCAACACAAAATCCAAAGAAGGTTATGTATTGTATTCGGTTTTTAAATGGCTGCTCGACTTCAGACACATTCTCCCAGGCATGATGTGGCTTCCCTCTGTCTTTTCTACAAATATATTCATAGCTACTGCTCTGACGAACTTTTTTCCTTGGTGTCCCGACTACATGAATTTAAGCGTGCTACTAGGTTGGCATCTAGGTCCCACCCATTTATTGTTGAAATAGTTAAATATAACCGCCACTTCTATTCCAGCTGTTTCTTTCCTCGCACTTCCCGACATTGGAACTCCCTTCCTCTCTCTTCCTTCCATGATTACTAAAATCTTTTTAAAATATAAATGCAATGTCAATCGCCATCTTCTGTTACCTTGAACTCTGTTATTGTTCATTTCCTCACCCCCCCCACACACAAACACGAATTCTTTTCTCTCACTTCCACTCTGTATCCCCCGGCGTGCCAACTGCATTCCTGCTTTGCTTGGGTTTAAATGCGTAAAAAAATATATTTTGGTAGGGGGCGACAAGACTTTCGGACCTCGCTGTACTATTACGAATATAGAAAAAAGGACAACATCAGTAAGATGCACTTACCAATGTTGTAAGTACAGTTTGTATTATGGCATTTGAAATTAAAGACAACGGACACATAACTCTTTAGCAATGAGTTATCTATTTGATACAGTATTTATCTTGTCAATAGGACCTTATCCTAAAATGATAACATATCAATATTTTTCTATTGTAATAGAGGTCTTGACTTGAGTATGGCCTAGTGAATTCTATTCTTCAAAATGTATAAACCAACTACATATTTTTCTATATTTTACGAGTAGACCAGTGGATGTATTTACTGCCATATATATTGAATTATGAGCAGCATATTTGTCTGCTGAGTTATAAATATAAAAAAAAGACAAACTCGTTCGGCTTCATATTGATTGGAACATATAATTAATATCTTAATATTTTATTCTTCGAAGTGATATTTTCTTTGTGTAAAGAGATACTTTTAAATCTCAAATACGTCATCACTACTGAACGTTATTCTGTGTTTGTCTCTGTAACCTACTAAAGATGCAAGAAGATATTTCCGCTTTATATATACATGCATTTATTCTTCTTTGCGTGGCATGGTTTGATTAACCGAAAATCAATAGATTCTTCACATCTGAATATTGATATGAGTTATTGTGTCACAGTGAGGAAAACAAAAATGTTTTAAACGAAAAGATTATACATGAAAGTAATGCCTACCATAGACTAACATACGCATTCATCACAAGTGTTGAAAAGTTCTCGTCTTCACTAGATGTGGATTCAAAGAAAATTCCAATGCGTAGTCATTTGCTCAGAACTTTGGAAATGGGTCATGAGAATAATTTACAGAGTCACTAGTCCATACAATAGTTGTCTTTAAATTATTATGTACCTCTCTTTAATGTTAGTTATATTGCTACTCAGCGGGAAAGATGTTTAAATTAGAGTTAAGCCGTCGAAGCGTTTCTGTAATTGCACGTAGAAAATATTGTTTTGAATTATTAGAAAAGGTGAAAGTAGCAAATATTTAAGTATATATACAAATATATTATTAACAAAAATCAAGTCTATGATAAACCATTGCATCATTTAAGAATTTATAAGAGAAACATTGCTATACGCATGATCATTAAAATGTTAAAACTGATGTACAGTGTAACCCGGATATAAGAGAAACCCGGATATAAGAGATATTTTATCTGGTCCAAATTAGAGCCTGTGTTAATAACACAAAATAGACCAAACCCGGATATAAGAGAAACCCGGATATAAGATATTTATTCTCCGGTCCCGACAACTCTCTTATATCCGGGTTACACTGTATATAAATATGTTGTCTTGACAAGGATTCCCTATTGGGAAGGATCCTGTATTTAATACCGTACACATATCCAGATTGCGCTCGTTAAACCTGTGTTGTGGACGACAAATCTTTGGTTTGATGTAGAAAAAAGAGGTAAAAATTATTTCGATTCAGTCGATATGTGACAGAACAAAGTTACGCAGGTAGTCTGGACACTTAATTAAGAGGCATGGCAAAATGATTCCATACCAAATCAAATAATACAAATAAAAATCCAAAGCTTGATTGCCCATATCTTTAGAGATGCAGCTGTACTCATCAGGCTAGACAAATTGCGGGTTGGTGTGGCTATTTAACCCATAGCCGTTGGATCTGAGAAGTCCATCTGCTCTTTAATAGCTCCTGGTTTTTGTGATGCAAGGTTACACTTACGCTCCCCAATAGATCATGTTCTTGTGAGGGATCCGTTTTAACTGCCGAAAAATGTACTGGATTCAAAATTGTCCTTGTCCGAGATCATTTGCCATCCATTGCTATAAGAGTCATTCCCAAGTGTATTTACACGAAATTGAATGTAACGATCTGAACTAGAATTCGAACTCACCTCTACTCACAACACCACAGTGTGTCTATAAGAAAACAAAAATTCATCAAATTATGTACATGACACGCTTTCCAGGTATTAAGAGAAAGGACAGCTTGAAATGGGTGGCATCTTGTGGAGAATTGATAAACTTAACTCTAAATTGTAAAGAATGATGTTTTTATAGATCTTAAAGCTTTACATGCCACAAGCTTGGAGCATTAAAATATTTTAAAGGAAATTAAACGGAAATCATGGTTGGGCAATATTTGATTTTTATAGTCATTTCAGAGAAATAAAAAGCAGTACTGTTAAGGCAATATGAAGAACGACGTGTATTAATGAATAATAAGTTATAAACTTGTATTTATCGTGAGAACATATGACGAACAAAATTAATTTAATGCTAGATACCAAAAGTCTGCCGTGCAAATAGGGTATTGACATTCTGTTGAACCTGTCAAATAGGCTTCTCTCCGTCCCTGTCTGTCTGTCTCTGTCTCTCTCCATATATATATATATATATATATATATATATATATATATATATATATATGTATTGCTTCAAACGCTTAATGTATTGTATAGCTGTTTTTGAAATAATCGCCCGTTTTCATTTAAATGAATATATATCTGTTGGTCTACACAATTGAAAAGGCCCAATAAGAAAAATGTTATCTCCAGCAGAGACCGAATGTGAACCCCCGCCTTTGTAGGATAAACACCGCTTTGGTAGGCGGCGTGCTTTAGACAGCTCGACTACAGAGACCGTCACAAGTAATGACTTATTTTCCATTTTAACATATACACACACACGCTCGATCAGAATTTTCTCGAAAGCCAATACCTGCTCAGTTTCATTATCTATATCTACAAATCTGAAGATGACTATCTGTGTGTCTGCTTTTCATGCACGTTCACATTTCTCGACCGATTTCGATGAAAATGTACACACATCTTCCAAATTTACCAAGATAGGTAAAGACCAACTTTACAATCTCCAAGCCCCTAGGGTTTTGCAGAAAAAAACTGAAGGTTTATATGACTTTTTGTAAAAACCAAGGCAAAGTTACACGGGAACAAAATTTTTACTGGATAAACTGCTCTTCTTTTATTTAATGGAAAAAAAATAGCTCAAGTTACGATTTTTATGTAGAATGCTTGATAGTTTTCCTGCGACATTGGCTTCACACAAAGCTGCGAAAAAATTAGGTTTTTCGTACTACATTAATAACTTCCTCATATTTTATCTGATTTTTTTTAAACATGTCGCAAATATTTTTCATCATCTAAGATAACCTCGTTTTGTTCTGCTCGCTTTCCCTCGTATAGTAAGAAGGTATTAAAAAATCCCGTTTTTCGGCCATAACACCCTGATTTTACAACCGATGCAATTCCATATTTGCCATGTAAATTACATATGAAAGAAAATGTCTTGATTTGATGTTTGGTTTAGATTATTTCAGTTACATGCACGAAATCTGCAACAGACTATGTCCAAAATCGAATTTTGCTATTTAGCCAATATGAACCCATTCTAAATCGGCATTCGAACAACCTTTGATGCAAAGTTATTTTTAAAAAGATTATTGAAGTATTAAAAGGGAAAATTTCCCGAACAACCTCTTATTAACCCCAGGTATAGAGAAAGTGCGTGAAGTAATAGGGGTTGTTCATGCGTTTACAATTGCATTTGAATCAAGCTCAGACACTTCATCCATGTTTTTCTTTGATTATTAGATTTGTGAACAATGCCACACTATTTGAAAGTTATTACGGCCATAGAAAATTTACTGAATATCGAAAACATTGAAACAATTTAACCCCGAACAGCGACCACACAAGAAGATTTTATCGGTGGAATTCATTTATTTAGAACAACCAAACATTTTCGAAGGTTATACCATAAACCAAGATTAGGGTCGGAGATTTATATACCAAAGAAGGTGCTTGTAAACGGGGACGCAGGCAGAAATTACTAGACAGAATTTGCGATTATACAGGAGGTGCGGTTATACAATTTCAGTCATGTACACCCAGGCAACGCAGGTTACCTCGAATAGTTTGCGTGTATGCATATATATATATATATATATATATATATATATATATATATATATATATATATATATATATATATATATATAGTGTGTGTGTGTGTATAAATATATATATATATATATATATATATAGTGTGTGTGTGTATAAATAGTGTGTGTGTGTATAAATATATATATATATATATATATACACACACACATAAATATATATACATATATATATATATGTATGTGTGTATATATGTATAATCACACACTATATATATATAGTGTTTGTGTAAATATATATATATATAAATATATCTATATATACACACATACAAACACACACACGCACCCCCCCCACACACACATATATATATATATATATATATATATATATATATATATATGCACAAACGTATGTGAGTGTGTGTTTTGGGATACGAGTGTTGTTGACAAAGAGAGACATACATAAAGTCGGGAAACACACACGTGTCAACTATTTAATAAAAATAATTGTTTTCTATTGCGAAAGAATTCTGCTGTATATTACATGTAATCATATTTATATTTTAAGACAATTCCTACATTCAGTGGTTACATATAAAAATCTTTATGTTCCACGACAATTCCTAACCGCAGTTATTACATATAAACATATTCATATTTTGAAACATATCCCTCCCTCATTTGTTAGATGTATACATATCCATATTATAAGACAAATCTCTATTTATATTCTGACATTTAAAATTTTCATATATACTTGAGATTGAAGACATATATTTACAATATATATACATTTATAATTGTTAACTTTCATATATTTATGTATCAATATACATTTATATGTGTGTGTTTATGTGTGTGTGTGTTTCTCTCTCTCTCTCTCTCACACAGACACAATCACACACACACACTCTCTCTCTCTGTTGAGATATTTCATATTCGTTTACATTTATGTAAACCTGCATGTATCTGTGTTGGGCTTTTAGATAAACTTGCATACTTTCTTTTGCCCCATTTGTATCTGTATTTGAAATAATGCTTAACGGAGTATATTCTGAAATATGCTTTCAGTTTACACTCGTATAATAATGTCCGATTATTTTAATGTGCATTTCCATCCTTTGAAAGATAATCACTTATCCAATTTTTTTTTAATATTTCGATCTGAAATTAATTGCGGCAGTTATCCTCAAAGGAAAACTCGTGAGAAGTCGGAAAAGTTATATAAACGATGAAGTGAAATAAAGAAAAATGCAATGGAGAAAGAATGATTTCAAATGATTCTTGCGCAAATCTCTGATATTGGGATAAAAGATTTGTGTTCAATTTAAAAAGAAAGATAACGGAATAAAGTGTGTTGTTCATTCCTTTCAAAAGTCTTCTTGTTTATTTTGTTAGCATTAATTTTTTCCCCTTGCAAACATTCTTGAATAATCTGTGATTTATCTATTTCTTTCGGAGTTTTAATCTTCAAAGATATATATTTTACGTTTCTTTTTTTATTATACCCTCACCGGTGTTTTTCATAGCTGTTCAAATAAAGCGATTTCAAGACTGACTCTTAGGAACACGTTTTGAAGCTTAAACTATTTGTGAAATGCGTGTAAAGTTTCCATATATAATTTACTAGATTAGTAAATTAATAACCTTCATTATTATCACTAAACAACGATATAAAGTCAATAAAGTCAAATTTGAACCGTACCTAAAAATATGACCTCCGATCTGCTGTCAATTGTGACAAGATATTCCTTGTTAATTTTTAATCTTCGAAAGTAAACTGCTGTCTTCCAATCATATTAGAAAAGATGCTCTCCTTCCAATAGCATTGTTGATGCTAACATCCAGGAGAGCAAGTCATTGCATATTCACGGTATAAATTCTTTCATTGCTATAAATTGGAACAATTATATAGAATCAATTTCTAAACTGCTTCTAGGAAGATTTCTTCATTGTCGTGTGGTTTTCGACAGCTTCTATCGTGCACAATTACAAGTCTATAATTCGTCTGTACATCGAATTCTGTTGCCACATCTACTCTCACGATTCAACTATCTAGGGATTCTGGACAAAACCCAAAGAAGAAACTGCAGTGCTGTCGATTTTGACTTTATTTCCCGGTTTCAATCAATTTAACACTACCCTAACGCAGGTTCAATGTGCCGTTTTTCTTTAAATGATCATGGTAATTTTTCTGATAAGGCTTCGCTTTTGGGACCAGGATTTCATTAATTATTAGTAGATCTGCAGTTAGGTTCCATAATTTCACTTTTGAAATTGCTAATTATAAGCATAGGTACTAAGCTTACTATTAGCTGCTTCTTCCAGTCCTTCTTGCATAAAATTCTCTTCTCCAAGTTTCAGTCATTAAGATATCAAGCGAACAGTTTGTTCCTTGGTTAAGCATCTAATCTTGCACGGGATTTTCGATAAGATATATGTTCTTCGCTTCTCTCGGCCTGTTGGTAATGTATTAACGATTAAGATACTATCGAGATATAAATAAGAATGGTGACGCTCGGGGTGTTGGTTTGGATATCTCGAAGGCGTTTGAAAGGGGCTGACATGCAGTTCTTATTCACAAATTTAAAGGTAATGATATTCCCGGGCAGAATTTTGAACTGATTCCGTGTTTCTTATCAAATCGCGAAATGAATTTTGTTTTGCACAGCCACTTTTCTAGAACGTTTTCCAATAATGCAGTGTCCCTCAGTGCTATATACTTGAACATACGTTGTTCCTAATTTTTCTTGCCGACTTTCATGATGGCATCTGTTCTTAACTCGTTTCCTGATGACATAATTATTTACTCTAGTCTTAATACTATGTCTGATTGGTCCGATAAGCTAAAATTGATAGCTGATCTAATATAAAATGACCTATATTTTGTTGTTGTTAGCAGAGACAATAAATGACATGTCCATTTTAAAGCCACCAATATGTAACTGCTCTCGTTGAATCATCTGAGAGTACAATTCTTGAATTCCATCATCATGGCTGATTCTAACTGTCAGGAGATTGACACATTGCACTTTCCCAGTCTAACATTTTCCACTGACATAATGTGAAAAGATTATGTTGTATCAAATGCAAAATCGGTTGTCAGAAAAGTGTTATATAGGAATAAAATTTCGCTGCCGACACTTGAGTGTGAACATAGATCGCCAGTGAGTAAACACAGGCGTTTCCATTATTGAATTAAGTGGATCACGTGACCATAAGAGAAACGATTATGTAGAAATTCGCGTAACGTCTAAATGATCGTTATTTATACTCTTTGGAGGTAGTGATCCTTTTTTACCGACCTTTTACGACCAGTAATTCTTTCAGCTCGGGAAATTTCTATCAACGTGATCGTCCTTTTGTTTGTTTTAACTCTTTTGTTACGATAAGTCGTTTTTTTTATTTTACTTAATGTTATGTTTGCTAAAAGTTTGATATGTTTTATTTTTTTCCCTCCCCTCATTTTTCTTTATTCTTTTTTTTCCATTCTTTTATTTTTCTTTTGGTTTTATATTCTTTTGTTAATTTTCTGTAAACCTTCCATGTTTCCACGTATTTATTTTGATTTACTTTTTCATTTTCTCTTTATTTATTACGTGTTAATTTGTTTATTGTTTTCCTTTTTAAATATCTTTTAAGTTCGTGTTTTTATCGTTTATCGTTCTGTGTTAAATTTCACGTTTATTTTGTTTAATCTGTCTTTGTTATTATTTGTGTTTCGTTTGTTTTCTGGTCAGACTTTGTTTTTAGCAGCGGCCATATTGAGAATTTCTTAATTGGTTGTACAGTGTAACCCGGATATAATAGAGTTGTCGGGATCGGAGAATAAGTATCTTATAACCGGGTTTCTCTTATATCCGGGTTTGGTCTATTTTGTTTAGGTAAGTAAGGCTCTAATTTGGGACATGAGAAAATCTCTTTTATACCCAGGTTTCTCTTATATCTTTGTGATTGTTACTTGTTTTATCTTTGTCCTTATCATTTAACTTTAATTGTTCACTTTTTCTCATTTTATTTTACACGTCCTATTGCTTTGTGTATTCGTTTTGTCTGGTTATTTTTGTTGTGTCGTTTTATATTTAAGTTTATTGTTTAAGGCTGTCTATTTCGTCTTTTCTAATTTTTAAAGTTTAATTGTATATTATTTTAATTTTTTCTTTCCAAAACTCCCCTCTCCTTCCCATTACATATATAAAAAGAAAAAAAATATACAGAATGGGAGCCAAGAAACGGTTCGGAAAAATTATTTGGGACAAAAAAAAAGAAAGAAAAATGATCCCCCGGATAAGCAATCCAACAAAGTCTGTAGATAATATGGTGCCCGGTAACAGCCAAAGTTTACCTACAAATAAGGTGGTCGAAAATGACCAAATTTTAAATATAGTGGACAATAATGGCCAAAACATAGAAGAAAGTATGGTGGCCGAAAAAGGCCAAATTTCAAGCAAAGAAGAAAAAATGATGGAGAATATGGTGGCGTAAACCGGGCAGCAGATTTGGTCCATGATAGCAGAGGCAAACCAAGTTTTCTCCATGTTTCAACACATGGCGTGTTTCGACAACGAAAACCTAAATAAGTTATAACAATTTTGTGCAGGGATGTTCCCGCTTTAAACTAACTTTGATTAAACTAAGGGGTATTTCCGGGCTGGTGAGCAACTCTCTGGATGCCGCGTGTGCTCTTGTCTTCGCGGATCCGGCGGGCAGGCTTTGCGTGCTGGATGTTACCATAAACCATAAGGCTCTTCGTCTCATTGGCGTTTAAGCGCCCAATGACAATGCGCAGCGGTCTGATTTGTTTCGTCGGATTGCGCCGTTCCTGATGACATCTCGTTCGGTATTTCTAGCGGGTGATTGGAATGCCGTCCTTGATCCGAATATAGATTGTATAGGGCAAATATCGAGTATTAACAACTCGGATGTTAAGCCGTTTCGGGTCTTTATCGACGGGTTTGATCTCGTCGATATGTATCGAAATGAGCACCCCCGGGAGATAGTATGGACTTGGACAAGGGGTGGCAGCTCGGATTCGGTGGTGAACGCAATCTACATCGACCGAGTTCTAGTTAAGAGAGTCGACGTAGGGCTTGTAGAATGTCCAAGTTTCCATTTTATAGTTTACAGGGATCATAGGCTTGTCCGTGTTCGGGTAAAATTAGATAAGCCTAAAGTTAAGATGGCTGGCTACTGGGAATTGAATTTATCATTATTCAGCGAGCAAGATATCCGGGACCAGCTTCTACTTATGTTACAGCGGGAATTGTCGGGGGCTGTGGTTGGGAATACGTGGTGTGATTCTCTAAAATCCGAACTTAGGTCTTTTGCTACTGATTTTAGTTGCCGTCACAATCTAGCAGGGTTAGCAGCTCAAAGTCTTGTGAGGCAAAAATAGATCGGGCGATCAAATCCCGTGATAGTGGGGACGTAGCCTTAGCCAAGGGGGTACTGGCCTCCTTGTTTATCAAGAAATATCAATCTCTAGTAGTTATGGCTAAGTTAAAAAGAAATGTCTTGCGAGGCTACGAAAATGGCCGCTTCATTGTGTGCAGAGGAAGCTCGTAGGGCATCTAGTCGACATATCACGAGCATCACATTGCCGGATAAGCGTCCTGTGACTACAGAGTTGTGCATTTGTTAGGCTTTCCGTGACTACTTTCAGGAGCTGTTTACCAGGGTGCCCGGTCTGAGGCGTGCTCAGTTCGATGTCTATCTGGCCGACTTTCCCGCCTCGAGGCGGCTGAAGCTGGTGGGTGCGAGGGTCGCATTCCTTACGAAATGTACTTGAGACAGTCGCCCATCTTCGTCCCCTTGCCGACACTGATTTTCAACAACTGGATGAAGCAGGGGTCTATACCTCAACGCTTCACCAGGGGCGTGATCAAGTTGCCACGCAAGAGCAAAGATGGTGGGGATAGAGTAGATAATTATCAGCGTTTGACGATGTTAAACACAGTTGAAGATTTTAGCCAAGGTCTTAGCTGGCCGTTTGCAGGCTGTCTTCTCTAGTCTGATTTGTCCTGAGCAGACTTGTGCTTTGCATGGCAGACTATTCAGGACAACCTTCATTTGGTACGCCTGATCATCGAGCAAGTCGACAGTGATGCCGCGCCGATCAATTCAGATCAGTCCAAGGCTTTCGATAGGTTTTCCCATCGATTTCTGGAGGCTGTTCTTTCGGCCGGCGGTTTCTGGCCGCACATTCGCACCTGGATCCGACTGCTGTATGCGTCCCATGGTGCGCTGGTAAAAGTGAATGTGATAAGATCGAAACCTTTCATTTTGTCTCGTTCCATTTGTCAATGATGTCCGCTGTCTCCATTACCATTGTTCTTGCGTTGGAACCTTTCCTGCGTAAGTTGAAGACGAATCCGGTCCATCGCGGAATTTAGCTTTCGTTGGTGCTACCATCTCGGCCAAGTACTCCGCCTATGCTGATGACGTTTCGGTTCTTGTGTCGAGCAGAGCCGAAATTAACAAAGTCAGCAAAGAAATCAAAGGCTATGCGATGGTGACAGGGGCCCAAGATCAACCGCTATAAGTCTGTTGGCTTGCGGTTGGGTTCGTGGAAGGGAGTTTCGTTTCCCGGATCTTTCCTCTGGACGGGGGGTCCTGTCAAGATACTCGGCGTCTGGTTCGGTCCCGACATCCTGTTGGACATGAATTGGTTGGAGATGCGGGAGAAGGCTGTGGTTGCAGTTCGTCTGTGGTCCCGGAGGAATCTTTCCTTGAAGGGGAAGGCGGAAGTATGTGCCTCGCACATCTACCCGATTCTCCTTTACCGACTCTCCGTGCTTCTAATCCCGTCTGACACTTTATTGGCGTTTTTTAGGCTCCTGTTCTCCTTCTTGTAGAGAGGCAGAGCCGCCATGGTTAGTCGCGAGATCTGTTACCTTCATCCTTCTGATGGCGGTTTAGAGGTGCCATGCGTTGAGATTCGTCGACATAAGCTTCGCATTACTTATCTAGACCGGATGTGTATGCAATTGGATGAGAACGGCGAATTCTGGAAGGAAGACGCTCGTAGAAAATGTCCATCCTTAAGAAGTGTGCGCTCGTATGAGGAAGAAGACGGCCATTCACCTCGAGGCAAGAGCTCCTTCTATAAGGAAAGTCGGCTTGACCTCAAACAACTCTTACGGGCGAAGGATGGCCTCTCCGACGTCCAGCCGTTGTCCCGTGATGCATTATATCAGGTGCTAGTTAGGGGAAACGTTCAGGATGCTTTGATAGGCGAGCTCGGTCTGACGATGAGGGAGGCTCGCTGCATATGTCCTTGGCTACCTGGGTTGAAATGTCTCACTAACCAGAGAGGCATCACTTACTTGCCTGATGATTTGAAGGGCCCTCTGATTCACCAAAATACTTCGTTCGGCGAGTTTGGCAAAGTCTCCAAACTGCGTTCGCTGCAGTGGAGAGATGGAGAACCTAGTTCATGCCTCTTTTTATTGTAGTGTCGTAGCTCCGTTGTGCAAGTCTGTTGAAGACATCATGTTTCGCATGTTGCGCTAAAAGTTCTTTGTACTCGAGTCCAGTTCCGTCTGTAGCAGTTCCGTCTGTAGCAGTCCCGTCTGTACCGCCGTTGACTAAGGATGAGCACTATGTGTTCCTTTGCTTACTGGGGTTATGCGAGTCGTGATATGGACGTCGCGACAGAAGGGATGTCATGGGGCCGAGAAGTTTACCTCTTCCCAACTGATCATGTTCTTTAAGCATCAGAAGTCACGATAAGGACGGAAAGGAAACGTCTCCATCCATTGGAATTTGGCGAAAGGTGGGTGAGTCTTGCGCTTCTCTACCGAGTGAAAGATGCTGACTTAGTGAAATTTGGATGCCGGTTAGGAGGATATTGCCTTTGCTAGATTGAACATTAGCAACCTTCTCCTTAATAGTTTAGTGTATGTCGTTTTTTTGTTTTAGTTTTTTCTCGTTAGTAAACTTAGCTAGGGTGTGTGTGTGTGCTCATTGGCCTCCTTTTATTTTTTGTCCCTATTTTTTTTATTTTGGTTTAATTCGCCATCCCTTCCATCTTTAGGTGGATAATGATGTCAGTTCTATGCTGTGTGCGGGGCGTCTTTCGTTTCGGGTGTGACTTTCGTCACTGTTTTTGTGTTTGAATGTGTGTGTGTTTGAGTAAATTTTTGGCATGTGTGGATGTTTTATATTTTTAAAAGCCCCGCATTGATTTCGTCCAGTGAATTGATGTTACTGCCACCGTTAGGGCTTTGTGGGGGTTTTATTAGTAACAAAAATTGTTTAGTTTCTCGTATATAGGTATTACACATTTGTCAATATTCATTGTGTTTTTTTAGATTTTTAATTGTTATTTTATTCGCCCCCCACCCCACATACAATAAATTGTATATAGGGGGACTAGTTAGGAATTCGTAGAGTTCCTGGGGCATTATGATATATGAGGTAAGTATGGTACGTAAGAATTTGTTGTTTTCGTGAAAGGAATATTGTTTGTAAGTTTGGGTCAGTGTTCGCGGCTAGCTAAGTTTAATGTTAAGACAAAAGAAGACCATTCGTTTCCCCTTCCCCCTTTAGCCTTGTGCCCTTTTTGTACAATTAGTACAATAAATAGTCTAACATTCACCTATAATTTGAATAATGCTGGTACATTTCATCTGGTGTTGTATATTTAGAGATTCGTTATAAAATACTAAGAAAAATGTCAATATTATGAATATAAACCTGACATCTCATCTTCAGTCATTTTCCCACCATTGTAACTTAGCTTCACTGTGCCGTTTTTTTTTTTTTTTATAAATTAATAATTATAAAATTTTTAATTAATTATCAGTAATTTTTCTGATGAACATTCATCTATGGCACCAAGACGTTATCATTGTAACCGCAGTACTAGTTTGGGGGCAATATATCATCGTCTTAATGTCGGAATTACTAATATAAGCGAAATTTCTATGCTGACATTTTCTTCTATCGCAGTTCTCGTTTGTAGAGACATATTCAGCTTCTTGCTTCCCATTCATCTTTAATCTTCTGCAATTTAAATGCAGTATCAATCGTTATCATCTGTCTTCTTAATTCCTGTTCTTTATTGTTTGTTTTTTTTCTTATTAATTATTTTCTTTTCTTCGTGTTCTCTCGCGCTCCAAAATTCCTTGCCTCTTAATAAATTTAGTGATTTGTTTGGGCTTAAATGATTAAAAAAAGAGCCGTAATTTCTCTGCTAAAATTTCCTCCCCCGCATTTTCTCTTTTTTGCATTCACTTCCTGCTTTTCTGTAAACTATGATCTTAAAGAAAAAATAAATGTAATATCATCATCATCTTTTGTATCCTTGAGTCCTGTCCTTTTTTATCCTTTATGATGCTTCTCCTCTCATTAATACCTGGCATTCTAGGGCAATTTATTGCATTGCTTCGGTTGAATTGATTAAAAAA
>OZ038475.1:59138679-59141179 GCA_964036315.1 Acanthosepion esculentum | reverse complement strand
GCAAATCAATTACGGATAAACTAAAGATAAGTGATCGAGTTAGTAAATTACAACCTAAAGAAGCCTATATTTTATTAAAAGATCACAAACCCGATTTCAGATCTAAGCCATCAACTAGGATTATAAACCCAACTAGACCGGAAATTGGCAGGATTAGTAAGAACATCTTAGAAAGAACCAACAACTCCATAAAGAAAACCCTCGGACTATTACAATGGATTAACACTGCGGATGTCATCAACTGGTTTACTAACATCGGATTTAAGGATAAATGTACCTTCATACAGTTTGACATTACAGACTATTATCCATCTATATCCAAAAATCTGTTCACTTGTGCCCTGGATTTCGCTCGGGAATACTCCAACATTTCTGAAAGAGAAGTGAATACCATCATGGAGTGCCGAAATTCGGTTCTAATCTACAAAGATGAACAGTGGACCAAAAAGTCCTGTAACGAAAAATTTGACATTTCAATGGGTTCTCTGGATTCTGCTGAAGCTTCTGATCTTGTTGGATTATTTCTTTTGTATAATTTAAGTGCATTTGATTGCCTAGATTCTGATAGTGTAGGATTATATAGGGACGACGGGTTATTAGTAGTTAGGAATTCCACTAAAATTAAAGTAGATCGTATTAGAAAAATGATACATAAGGTATTTAAGGATCTAGGTCTCAGAGTAATAGTTTCCACTAATGTTAAACGAGTAGACTTCCTAGACGTCACCCTAGACCTCACTAGCAACACATACCAACCATATGTAAAAGTTAATTCCAATCAAATATACGTTCATCCAAATTCTAACCACCCCCCTGCAATCATCAAACACATACCCTATTCTATTGAATGTAGGATCAGTAACAACTCTTCAAACAGTGATATTTTTAATAAGCATAGTGACCTTTACAATTCCGCACTTAAACATAGTGGATATAAAAATATTAATATTAAATATAAAAGCCCTATAAATAGCAACAATAATGGTAGAAAGAGATCTAGAAAAATCATATGGTATACTCCCCCTTTTAACATTATGGTTAAAACCAAATTGGGGCACCTGTTTCTAAACCTCATTAAAAAACATTTCCCCAAATCTGGAACCAACTCACTCAGTAAAATATTTAACTCTAATACTCTTAAGTTAAGCTATAGTTGTGCTGATAACCTTGAAAAAATAATTAAAAAACATAACAATAGTATATTCAGCAAGTATATAAATTCGGAGAGCCTGACAACCCACAAGGTTGCACATAGCAACATTAAGCAAAATGACACAAATAATAAATCATGTAACTGCAGGAATCCCAATAATTGTCCACTAAATAATAACTGTTTAACTAGCTCTGTAGTTTATCTCAGTACTATATCAACACTAGAAAATCCAAATATAAAGAAATTCTACATAGGTTGCACCATGAGACCATTCAAGGAACGCTGGCGGGGTCACCTGCAATCTTTTAATAATAGCAACTATAAATATATGACTTCATTATCCAAATACTTTTGGAGTCTAAAAGAGAAAAATAAAACACCTAAGGTTAAATGGAAATTAATTAGAAAGGCCCGGACATGTAACTCACTATATGCCCCGTGTTACTTATGCCTTAACGAGAAACTTGAAATAATTAGATTTAAAAATAAGACTGATCTTTTAAATCAAAGATATGAACTAACAGTTAACTGTAAGCATCGTCTTAAATTTAACTTAGTATAGAAATCATATACTTTCTATGATAATGATAAATGAAACTTAATAGACTATTACCTTTTTAGCATGATAGTCGCCTTATCGATATGAATGTGTACTGGGTACTTACAAAGTATCATACGTGTCTGTATTTAGATGTATATATGTGTATGTTATGTAGAGTTATTTCTACTGTAGGATATGTATATGTGTATATAGGGATATATATATGATTTTTTTTTTTTTTTTTTTTTTTTTTTTTTTATGAAGGTATATCGTTGCGTATATTGGCTTCTATCATGGGTTAACCTGTTTATGTGTATGAGTAAGGGAGTAAATTCTGGTAAGTGTCTACCACTAAATGTGTGAGTATATGTATGGGTATATGGGGATATTTATGTGTACTTGTGTGAGTGTAGATATATGTATGCCTATTGCATATGTATGTATATGTATGTGTGAGTGTGCATATATGTATGTATATGTAGTATGTATGTTTCTATGTGTATGTATAGGTTTATATATGCATATATATGTATATATATGTATGTTTAAATATGTATATGTTTATGTATATGTGTTTGTATATGGGTGTATATTTATATGTATGTGTGGGTGATTATATGGTTGAGCTCGACTGTCTCTGTATTGTTTATCTGGATGTGTCGATATGGGTATTTATATAGGATTAGATATTTATATATATATGTTGGTGTGTCATTGTATGTGTATTTGTATGTAGGCTTTAGTGTCTTGGAATGTATCATAGATACAAACTAAAATCTACTTTTGTTGATAAAGTACCTTTAATT
>OZ038475.1:59018679-59126179 GCA_964036315.1 Acanthosepion esculentum | reverse complement strand
TGAAATGATATTCATTTAATTTTATTTATTTTCTGTTAGTGTTATATTGACTGTATTATAAGGATTAGAGTATTTTCTGTAGTGTTTCCCATGTCGAAGTTCACCAATAATATTGTTCAAATCACTTACTAATATTTCTGTTCGCTTCTAATATACCCTATCATTTTAAAAAATTCATATGAATCGAGTTCAATTAATCTTCACAATTCATTGAACAATTCTGTTTTTAATAGAAAATCTACTGTTGCCTTCTACAATTATTAGAATGTTATCTTAGATTATGGAATTGTGGTAGATTTAAATATTTTGTATAGTTTTGAAAAGTTTGTAAAATATTCACATAGATATGGATCATAATTAATTTTCAGAATGTTTCACGCATTGTGTATTTCATCTGATAATGCATTCATCACAAAAAACTATTTGCAAATCTTGACAAATACTAAGAGCTTATTCATAGAAAACCTGAGTCCACTTAATTCCAGTTCATGTTTCATTCCGAGTATAATATCTGACATCCCGTCTACAATCACTTTCTCACAGACATGTTGTGGATTTCGTCTGTCTTTTCTACAAGTATTTTCATGGCAACTATTCGACGAGCTACTTTCACTGATTCCCAATCTGTATGAATTTAAACGTGCTACTAGGCTGCCATTTAAGCCCCATCCTTTCACTGTCGAAACGGCTAAATTTAGCCATCACTTTTACTCCAACAGCTTCCTATGTCGCAAT
Organism: Acanthosepion esculentum; assembly: GCA_964036315.1. NCBI lineage: Eukaryota > Metazoa > Mollusca > Cephalopoda > Sepiida > Sepiidae > Acanthosepion > Acanthosepion esculentum. The sequence goes on along the minus strand of OZ038475.1, from coordinate 59,125,444 downwards.
TCCCATCAGTAGAACTCCCTCCCTATTACTTGTTTCCCTGATAGCTATAATCTTCAAATATTCAAATGTAATGTAAATCGACATCCTCCGACGCCTTGACCGTGACCCCGTTCTTCTTTGTATCCTTTTCCCAAACATTCCTCTTTACTCTTACTCGCAATTTATGTAACCCTTGCGTGATAGTGGCACTCCCGGCTTGCTTAGGGTGATTTGTTATTAAAAATAAGTTAAACCAAATTGATATTCATCAGGAAGAAAATTTTACTTAAATGGACATTTTTAGATGTTCATTAAATATGATGTTTTTATTTTATTTATTATAAATATATCTATAGATTTATTTATATAAAATTTATATATAAAATGTTTTTATATATTTATTTATATATAAATGAACAGGAAGACGGTTAGTAAATGAGATTATTGTAAAAGTGTAGGAGGGGAAAATAAGTGAAGATCATGATGATATGTGGGTATTATAATGGTTGACCCTAGAGATAAAGTGGGTATGATTGTAGTGTCGGGTGCAGAATCCATTCTGGTATCTGTTCAATAAAACTCCGACACTTGTGAAGAAGCTCCTCGAAGTATAATTCCTTCTTAACAACAGAATACGAAATGAATGATTCGCCCCTTTGTATATGTAATCCTGCAAATATCAGAAATGATGGATCAGAAGAGTGTAGTTCGTTAGAATAGTTTCCATGAAAAAGATAATCGAATAGTGCGAACCTCAATATTTTATTGAAAAGATCCCAAACCATGTCGATTTGAGTTTAACACTAAAGCGTATTTCATTATTCATTTAATAGTTAACCTGTTGCAAAATCATTTGGTTCTTTTAACGTCTTTATTTCACGTCTTTCTGCACAATTTCCTAAGGTTTATTTTTTTGCCGAGACACACATTTAAATAATATTATCGAAATAATTTCTTAAGTAAACTTGTATTGCCTTGAATATCAAGAACCAACTTTATGCTCTATTATTTTATAAACATCATTAAGTGTATTGATTGTTGTACACAATATTATTTCGAAAGCTTTTCAAAGTACAAGCGATTTAAGACTGCGCTTATAGAGCGACTTAAAATAAATTGGAATGAGGTAATCGATAAGTTCCAAATAAAATATAAAATACGTTTTTATCCCTTGGTTTCAAACTCACATATTATATTCAATACTTGAGCGGTCTCATTTCAAATCTAAAGCGTACTTATATTCCTGCATTAAACATTACTCATTATGAGAGAATTCCGATGAAAAATATTTTTCGATAAACGGTCATTCGACATTAAAATATTTTTCACTTAATGAGATAAAAATACGAGGAAAATCAAAAATAATATTGAGATCATTATGTTGAATGACTTGGATAAATTTTAGGGGTTTTTTTTTGTAAATATATATATATATATATATATATATATATATATCTTTATATATATATTTCTTTTTAATTTTACGTTGAAAATGTTTGAATCGAGATGTTGGACGAGATCTTGAAATGCGCGTTGGGAATCGTTTTAAGTTTGGATTGAATAATGTTGAACTCTTTAAAGCAAGATTAAAAAAAAACGGGAAAGAAAGAAATGTAAAATGGATTTAGAAATGTAAATAATTGTCATGATTTTTTTTCGTTATCCGAGTTTTTGAACATTTCTCTCGATCCGATACTCGATTTTCCTAAGTGACACTTTACTAAAGTTGAATTGATAAGCTAGCATTCTTCATATTGCGATTTTAATAGTTTTTTTAAAAATGTCATTTGAAGATACTTCTCTACGATTTCTTTTACTCTAAGTTTTCCATTACTCTACAACTATTTGGATGAGTTACATGCTATTGCTGGAACCAGAAGCAACGCCAAATGTATAAAATTAACTAACCTAAAATAACTTAACAGGTGATGAAAAAATATGTTATATACGACACTCTTCAACACGAAATCCAATGGAGTGATATGAAATAAACTGAAAACAACAACCAGAGAGTGAGATACATGGAAGACATATAATGCTGTGCTTGATGTGGGATCATAGTGGCATTGTTCATTTACAGTTATTAAAACAAAATGAAACACTAAAAGCCCATTTGTACATCCGGTAGGTGCAACTTAAACATAAATGTTTGGTCCTTCCCTTGTTAAAAGGAAAATTATCCTTCATGAAAATCGAAGGCTCTTATGCAAGAATAACAAACGGAAAATTCAGTTTGGCTTGTGGTGATTACCACCACCATCACATGCATACATACATAGACATTCATTAATCTTCTCAAAACTAGCTCTCTGATTGGTCAATTCCGACTAATCAAATCGCCTGCACGCGAGGAATGAAATTTTTCCGCTCACTAAGGTTTGATCCAGTGATGTGATACACCATCTTATATAAACAAAACACGAATGTTTCTCTTTTCTCTTTCTTTTCTCTCTCTCTTTATCCGTCTCTTCGTAACTCTTGCGTCTCATTCCTTGCTGCTAAAATGTAACCTTCAAGAACTCCCGTCTTGACCATGCGGTCAGACGTTAAAGAACATTATCAATATTCACGCAAGTACGAACTTTCCCAATACACAATTCCTAACATGCAACAGGAACTTTATTTTTCTAAACTAAAGTTTAATAATTAATCCAACTTTATGATCTCAGGTACAAATATTTCCCAAATCTAAGAGACGTGTCTCTATCAAACCTTCATCTTATTTGCATGTACATTAGAACAAACAAAATCAATAGTTATATTTTGAACCATTACGTTCTGTTTTGTATTTTATACTATGTGTTACTTTACGTCAAATATAAATTACATTGTGACCGCCACATTGGATAGCGACCTCCAGCGTCTTTGCATGTTCTTTTCCCCGTCTTTCCTAGTCAAAGTTAAATAATTTTGGGGGAGTCCGTTACATCTGATTGGTCATCCTTCACATTCATATAGTTGACTCGTCGTTCGACTCGGACCCCGCTACAGTCTGTTTTACCGGCCATGTATATCTGACCTTTCACTAAAAGATTATTACATTTTCGGATTTCTGATAAATATATCAATGAGAATAAAAAATTATCTGTTGACAACTGCACTTATAGAGCAATATAAGTTTTCAATATTTATACTGTGGAATTTTATTCCAAATGTATCAAGAGGTCATTCCAAATAACTATGAATACTTAATTAAATAAAGTGTAATTGTTTTTAATTATTTTGATGAAAAATTTGATAAATAGAAACGGAAATGATTTCAGTTTCGAATTAAGATAGGAATTCATATTTATTTAATATTAAGAGTCCATTATGAACGCCTAGCCATTTATCTTTTCGAGCTCAACTAAGTAACGTCAATCGCGAATATAGAATCCATGATTTGATAAGCGCATTTAACATAGTTGGAAACCTATCTTTCGATATGCTGATTTTCTCTACCAACATCTTTTCTATTCATTGCATAATTATCCTAAAATATCTATGAGCGCAGCAATAAAATTCAACTAAATAATATAAAGAAACTAGGAAATAGTTAACAATTACTTAATGTAGAATTTGTCCGTATTACCTAATTACTATTTTATAATTGTAAAATCTACACTTTTCAGTTATTTGATTTATGAAAATATTTTGGTTTTCGTTATTTTGCTTAGTTCCGTTTGTATTTAGTTGTTTAAATTTCCTCAATGTGTTTGTAGGATATGTTTTCTACATTCAATATAAGGTTTCAAATCACATAAATATTCATGCTCATTTATTTTGTTTAAAATTCTCTTTCTGTTAGTGGGCAAATTATTTCATATACAAAGTTTTAGAATCGATGAAAATATACAAAACAAACCAATAAATGAAATAAAAAAATAAATGAAACATAAAATTTAAGATATTAAAAAGCTATAAACGTAAAATGAAATGAAACAAATCAATGTCATGAATATAAATTACCGAAATAATTTTGGAGGTATTAAATAACCGTACTTATGAGCAATTGGTCATAAGTACAGTTATTTAGTACGTCCACTCCCCTTAATCATCTCTAGTAGCCCGCGAATATAGTAGTAACACATAGTCAGAAAATGGCTTCTCGAGTGAAACTGATACTCACAATGCAGTGTTGATTCCTATGTAATATCTATCTATCTATCTATCTATCTATCTATCTGTTTTTCGGTAAATAATGTCCAAATTTAGAATTAAATTTTATTGTGGAACTACTTTATTATTCCACAATAAAATTTGCTTCTAATTTCGGAAATTAAATTCGGATTGAAACAGTTTTTAAGTCATTCAAAATAGGAACCGTAAACACCTATATATATATATATATATATATATATATATATTATATATATATATATATATATATATATATATATATATATACCATCGCGTTACGAGGTTATTTATCTCATTAAGAAAAAGTACCAAATATTTCGACGCCGGTAAAATTTGATTGTAGTTCCTGCATCATCTTTTCAACAGAGTCATTTCGCTTCAAAAATTTTCAAGGTACTTAGTGGGTAAGAGATCAGGGGTATATAATGGGTGTGACAAAGTCTCGTATCCCAAGTCGCTAAGGAGACCCCGACGGTTAACCTGTGAGGTCGCATTTTGCTTATTGCTGAAGGAGCATTTCATCTAGTGGCTGGCACAAAACTTCGGTAGTGATACTCTGGTTAAATTTCAGAAAGCTCTGAGGGATATATCCAATGGCGAACCATCAGGATGACAACATAATCTTCTGTCTGTGCAATTTCTTTTTTTTTGGAAAGTGTATGTGGGATAAAACTATTGGGTCCATCTTTTATAATTGTCATAAAGGATCCATTATTCATCACACTTTATAATCGATCAAGACATGGATCATGCTAATGTCGAAGATGCAGTATCGAACACTCTTCATAACTTCAAACATGTTTACTTACATTGATTTCATGTGGAACCCATTTATCGAGTTGCGTCTCCTTGTCATGTTTATTGAGATGGCCTGATATTGTGAAATGTTAACACCCATTATCTGGTATATATCACACAGTTTGACGAGGATTTGTTTATCAGTGTCTTCCGATGTTGATTGTCAATTGCAAGTGGACATCTTCTTCTACCTTGATCTTCAATATGCATATATCCGCTGCGGGAGTTCAGAAAACAACAACCTACTGTCAGATCACGCATGGACCCTTCGTCTAATTCACTCAATGTTAGGAGGAGCATTAGACCCATTATAATGAATGAATTCATGTAAAAAAGTAAGCCTATAAACACATTTTTCATGATGAAGAAGAGAGTATATAATATTTTATGCTAATTTATAAAAATTATTGTTATATAATCAATAAAGTGGTGACTCTTCGTTAGGAAATAATATATTGTGTAACACTATTATAATATATTAGAATGTAATTTTTTTTTATTCTAAAATTGGACATTATTTTCCGAACAAGCTAATACCTGTATGTGCATTAGCGTGTGCGTGTGTTTATTCTCTTCATTCCCAAACTGAATATTTTGAAATATTTTTCTAGGTAATGTATTCATTATTTCAGACAAGAGACGTTCTGCATTTTAAAATGTTAATCGAAAATCTTTCTAGTTTTCACTCTATTCTCTTTGCCAGATTTGTAACGGAATAGCGCCCCAGTATATCCCGAGGATATTACCGCTGGTCATGAAAAAATATTTTAAATCCTTACCAATATTACTGTTCTAAACATCTGATCTGATAGGAATTATTTAAAATGGATTTCCTTTGAAATGGACTACACTCCAAAATAATTGTTTTGCATAACCCGGTCTTCCTTAATGGATCCTATGTAACGAGCTTCACTTGAGTCAAACACTAATTACACTCATTCAAACCCGAAGAATGTTTTAAATCTAACAAACTAAAGAGGGATTTTTCTTTAAGGAATATATTTGTTCACCAAAGGAAAATTTTAAGAAAGAATCTCAGCGACTGGCACCTGAAATATCCGAGCTTGCATTTGATTCACCTAGTTAACATTCCATTGCTTTTTTTTTCTTTGTCTTTTACAGGTAATCATACACTAAAATGCATCATAAAGTAGATTCACGATTGAGAGCGTGAGAGAAATAATAACGGCGTCTGATGAATATATTATTACAGATGTGGGCTAATAAAAAAAGTCAGAATTAATTTGTATTTAAAATACGATTTCTTCGTGATTAGGTGAGCAGTTTTATGCATTATTTTCTTCTGTCAGATACAGAACCCACCGTCTAATCCTCGCTATCTGTTCGAGATATTTATTCAATAATTCGTATTGGAACTGAATATAAACATTTCAAAATGATTAATTTTTACGGAGAATATACGCATTCACTCTCGTTTTAATTTTTACTCTTTTTATCATTTACGCGCGGTTAATGGCTGCCATTTTCCAGGTGAATATGTTAAATAAAAAGACAAAATAGACGAGGAAAATTAAATGTTTTAAATCAAAAAGCGAATAAATGTTTAAGTTCTATGTTGAATATTTAAAAAGAACAATGAAGAATTTAGATTGTTTCCTTCAGAAAGAATGAAATTCCTATTTAGAATGTACGTGTATACATTTATTAAGTGACTTGGACAGTTTTGTGTTTTAGTTTTATCCAATGATATAATAATGTATATCATTGGAGGTCTGTTTATCACTCAATCTTACGTTCTTCATTTATACCTTCAGCTCTGCTTACATACGTCCCTACCTTTTTTCTCAATATCTATTTTTCTACGTATTTTTATCTATCTACATATATAACTCACTTTCGAAATATCAACAAAATAAAATTCATCAATCAATCTCCTTATATAATCTATGTAATATATTTATATTTATTTCAATATATATCCAATGTTATTCATGTTTCTCTCTTATTTTATATTGGTATCTATCTATCTAGCTAGCGATCTGTCTGTCTATCAATCTACCTAGCTATCAAGAATTTATACTGAAGATACGACAGTTTAGAGGTGCATATAACAAAACTTGGAAGTCCAGAAACTAGCTGCCCCTAAATTCTGATTTACCCCAGGTGACTCAATGAGGAAAATACTGTCTTCAAAAATTCTATACGACCAAAAATAAACGATTAACATTCCACCGTCACCAAGCAGACACCGAAAAATCACCTATTATTGTGTATATGTGTTCTCAAAGCAGCCCCTCTTCTTGAATTGCTATTAAGACTAAAGTTCTCTCAAAATCACAAATGGAATTCATATGTCCGAACTATTGCTAAAGATGCTGGGAAAATGTTTGGTTCATTGACACGCTCTAGTAAGTATCTGATACACCCTGTAATAATATATCATTACAAGAGCCAGATCAGACCAAAAATGCAGTATCGCTGTAATATATGTGATGGAATCTCCCACTTGTTAGTCTTGATAATTAAAAAGGGTCTACACTGCCTTGTGTGTGATGAGTTATATTCCACCCAACAACCCTTTTCTCATCGACGAAACATTGCGAGCTTCACGCTGTTCTGTCGTTAATTCTATGACAAGCTAAAATCATTAGTCCTAGATACCCTTCCCATTATAACTGTGATGCGCCATGTTATATATACATGGGAAAATCATCCCTATTCTCTTCATATTCTTACAGAAAGTAGTAAGTTTCATTCAAACATCTTCTTTCCCAAAACTTCTACTACATGAAACTGACTCCCTTTCCTGTACAGTTCTACCGGTTATTTTACGGGAGAGATTTGTTAATTTGTTCATTTATTTATTTGGATTAATATTTATTTTTTGTTTATTTACTTATTTTTTATTTTGTAAATTTTATCTACTCTATTTGGTTTTGACTTTCGATTTCCGAGTAACGTAGTTATATTTTTTTTATCATTATATAGCAGTTATATATTTTTACGTCCAATTTTTAGATTGGTTGTTGTAGTCTATTCTAATGGTTATTTCCGCCAGTTTAGTTTGTTAATTTGTCTATTAGCATTTATTTTATTTATTTATTTGGGTTGATTATTTTTACTTGTTTTTTATGTATTTTATTTAATATTTATTCCATTTCGTCTATTCTAACGGGAGTGGTTTGTTATTTTTTTATTATTTATTTGGGTTAATTTATTTTACTTGTTTTTAATATTATTTTTCTGTTTATTTGTATTTATTCATTTCAGTTTTCGATTTTTAATAACGTAGTAAAAAATTGTTTCATGTTTTCATTTTGAGATGAACTCAGATCGCTTATTTAATAATTTCCATTGATCTGGGAAGGTAATAATAGCTATATTTTTCTTCCAAGCAAAGTTTGCATGTTTTAAATTGCTTGTTGTAGGCTGATGATCTTTTTCTTAATTTTCATGATATTTTTGGTGTGATTTGTGTTTGATTTTAATTTGCGAGATATACTTGGAAAGCATTTTGATATTCGCGCATTCACTATATATTCTTTGTTTCCAGGGTCCTTCAGTTAGTCCTATGTATATTTTTTCATCATTATCTGGTAATTTTACCGTGGCTTGTAAATTACGTTGTTTTGTAAGCAATTACCGTTTAAGGGACATTCATTCTTTAATCTACAGTTACACGTGGGTTTAAATTCTTCGGGTGGTTTATTGATAGTTTTCCAGTTGTTCTTTTTTAATTATATGTGCCATGATCTAGGTACAAGTGTAGCTGATTTTTACAGTGATTTCATTGAATATTTTCTGTAGAGTGCTTGATTCCGGGTAGTGTTTGTTTATGCGTTAGAAGAATAATTTACCTACCTTTGTTTTTACGTTTTGGCTGTAGGGTGGGTTGACCTATATTATATTTCTTTTCCTTTTGGCCTTTCTTGTGCTCTGTGGTGGGTATGTGTGTGTTGCCCGGAATCCCCTATCTCTTAGGGTTATTTCGTAGTCTCTCTTAGCTTCGTTAAATATGGTTTTATTGCAAAATTTGTCGGAAGCCCGCGGATAATTAATTTTGGTATCTGCTAGATTATCGAAGGCGGGAGATTAGAGGATGTGTGTAAGTAGTGTGGTTTATCATTGAGTTTTCTGTATGGTTTTTATGTGCCTGTTCTTAGGTTGAAGTTAACATCTAGAAAATCTATTTCGTTTAGGTTAGTTTTTATATCTATGCTAAATCCGTTGTTTTAAAAAATCCTTATTGCTTTTCTAGCTTTGTCTGTGTTTCGTTTGTTGCAGTTTCTTAAGATTGAGACCGTCGTCCCTGTAGAGCCCTGTATCATTTTTATTATAATTTTATTTTTATCTTTTATATCTATAAAAATCGAAAACTAAATAGAGTAAATAAAAATATACAAAATAAAAAAATAAGTAAATAAATAAAAAACAAATACAAATTAATCCAAATTAATAAATAAATGAACAAATTAACAAATCGCCCCCGTTAAAATAACCGATAGAACTAATAAAAATTAAGCATAAATAAGCAAAAACAATAAATTAATCAATCCAAATGAATAAATAAAAAGTGTCCACCCCCACCAAAATAACAGAATAGACTACGGCATGCAATCTAAAAGTTGGACGAATAAATAGCTTTAATTATCTTCCCAGACCAAAACAAAATATTAAATAAGCGACCTACGCACATCACCTCCACCCAAAAAATTACTTCGTTAATAAAACATAAAAACTACCGAAAAGAATAAATAATAAAAAAGGAAAACAAGTAAAATAAATTAATCCAAACAAGTAAATAAATAAATAAACAAAAACGATCCACTCCTGCAAAAATGTTCACTTTCATATTTATATTTACAAACGCTCTATCTCTGATATTGAGCACATTATCCCATAAATATAGCACAACTTAAAACTATATATATATATATATATATATATATATATATATATATATATATATATCAGAATGGTATGTAATTTGAAGAGCGGTGTTCTAAACCTTGCCTTGTTATTTCGGTTAAAGTAAAGACAGCCGATATTTAAATTAAGCCTCAGTTGATTTCTAAGTATAACTAAAACTTTTCATTTGACAAGGTAAAAGGTAGGAAAGTTTTTCCCTGTCAATATTTAAAACTTAAAAATCATGTCATATGTGAAAATCATCTTTTGTCATTAACGCTTTTTTGCCAGGATTGAAAAGCAAACATTAAGACAAGTATAAAATCTAGCGTTAACTAATCCATAAAGAAAACCACATATTCACATATTCTAAAGTTTGAATATTATGGTACAAGACTAAATTAAATATTGCGTTGTTGTTTTGTATAGGGATGTATTTCTTATCAGTGAAGTCAATGTCAAAAGTCTCATTTGAGAAAAAATCACGCCTCATACAATAATAAATAATCCGAATATAAGAAAACGTTGCATTGAAAAATACGTTCATTAAATCACTTGTTAATTAACATAAACATTTCCTTAATTCAATAGACGTATACACTATTATTTACACGTTATACAATTAAATTTATGTTTATTCATGTATATAAAGATATTGGAGCATTTGTTGCAACAGCGGGATAAAAAATGTCAATATCTTATCCGTCAGAATTGTGATTATTAATTCATGATGAAATTTAAAAAAAAATACTTTAAATAGCGACGGAAACATTTCTAATATTTTTCCTTCATTTTTTGCCACAAGAAAATAAGACCTGGCAACAACTCTACCCAAATCAATCGATTCATTTCCGTCTGTTTAGGAAAATGCTTATTTCCAGTATTTCGATACTACATACTCGAGAATTGTAAACCTGATGATTTATTCATAAGCAAACAGTCCAAATGAAGATGATAAATAAGATGAACATATATTGATGGTGAAAAATGAAGATATATAGATAGATACAATGCTGTGTCACAGAATCTTGAACTGCCATGTGACTGTTCTCACGGAAACGCATATGCATAAAACACTCGCCCGTACACAGTATACAGGGACAACACAACAAAAATCTTCGTGCCGAATTAAACATTTCATCTTTGTGGAAATTGTCCAACATTACGTCTTTTAAAACAATTTTTTTAATAGACTTCTTAAATATTACTGGTCTCTACATTAGTGATATGAGACTTTTTTCCTAAACTTTTGTTTGAATTAATGTAGGATGTCAAGATCCTGATTGCCATTATGTCTTCTTCAAGTTAATTGCTACATACATTTTAGTTGCTGTTGAATATCCTCAATTGTTTTGGCTTCCGTCATTTGGCACAGTGCTTTGTTTCAGTAGTGTCATTTTACAAGATTCGAAGAAGGATGGTCCTCGCTAATGCGCACATAATTTATTCTTCCAAGCCTATTTTAACCGTTGATCTGATAAAACCTTTGCATACGACAGAGTGTTTAAATATTTCTGAATGAATTTGGCGTAATGCATGACATACATATAAAAGTGTCGATATAGCACGATAATCCGTGACATACATATAAATAACCATAATGATAGAATGAATGGTATTTATTGAATAGCGGGAAGGGCTTGCTGCTCCTCGCCTGACTGGAATTTTCAGCAAAATGTGTAACAGTTGTGACTCGAATTCTTTACATTAGAAAATTTATCGATGAGAGAAATTTTCTTTTCTTTTAAAGGGAGTCTCCAATGTGATTATTGTAGGAGAGAGACTCGAATTTTATTTACGAGCGGCGAATATTCTAAGCATGACAATAGAAAATAATCTACTTTAAATAATATTTTAGTCCATCTAATCAGTAATAATATTTAGGTGTTTTATAAGCACATCTTTTTTAACCACCGTAGCTAAACTTTTCTGTCTGCCATCAGCATGACAGATGCTAGACTCCTGGAAATCACCACACTGCCCATTGTTCGCCTCACGTTTTCAACTAACTTGAAGCGGAGTGTCTGCATCAAATCAATAGCTGCATCTACGGCAAGGAAATTTGTGTCGCTATGTTGTGCAAGAAAATCTTTCAGTCAGTGTCATCTTGCACATTTAAAAATCTACCACTCGCCCGTTCAATGAATTCGGGTGCCATATCTGATCTGGTGTACATGCTATTCATCTCGAGGTTCTTGAAAAATCCAAAAAAGGGTCTGTCACGCAATCGATCCTGACCATGGGATATCGGCATCAATCACGTTCTCACCGATGCGGCATGGTTTCCCTCTGTCTTTACTAAAATATTTTCATGGCAACTGCTCTGACAAGTTTATTTCCCTGGTGGCGCGACTACACGAATTTAGGCGTGCTTCTTGATTGGCATCTAGATCCCACCAGTTTACTGTTGAAATACCTAAATAAAATCGCCATTAATACTCCAAAAGTTATTTTTCTCGCACTTCCCGTCTGTTGAGCTGCTTTTTGTTTACTTGCTTCCATGATAACTATAATTTTCAAAAATATAAATTCAAAGTCAATTGCCTTTTTCTGTTTGTTTTTTTAATTTCCGTCCATCTTTTGTCCTTTCCTTATTCCTCCCTATACTCAGTCTTTTCTCTCACTTTCACTCTCTCCTACCTCCTGCGTACTAGTGGCAATCCTATTTTGCTTAGAGTGAAATGATTATAAAACTTATTTTTCATCAAAAACATATTACAAATAAAAATGGCGTATATTATTATATTACTTAAAGGATGTGTTTTCGCCAAACAAATGGATGGAGTAATGCTATAAGACTTTTATTATTAATCACGTATTTGTACACACTTTTCTCACGCATTTCCTCGAAACTTTTTATCATATGCAACTTCGGGTTTATTTTGTAATATCTAAATAATTTTATATAAATAAATCATCAACTACAAGGCATCTTGTGACCTTGTTGATATAATTTGTTGCATATTCTGTCTATTCTTTGAAACTAAAATCTGCCATATGTTTTAACGTTCAAATCTGTTCTATTCATTCAGGATCAGAGAATTTGACGGGGAATTGACGACATTTTTTTTTGTAAGGAGCCAAACATTCTCAGATGAAGAATGTCAGAAATCGAACGACACAAAAGATCGATACATTAGCACAATGAAAAGAGAGAATCAACATATTTATTCATTTATTTGGTCCGATTCAAGTTGAATAAGATATTGAACAATTCTCGTGGATTGAAATAAGGAGTGTCCTCGCGAGGTGTATCATATATTCATATTTAGATGTTTCATTTCTTTTTCTCAATGGAGAGCAGGTGTTCATATCTTGGGAATAAAAATGTGGTAGTAACGATTACGATAAAAAGAATAATGAATATGAAAGCCTTAGTAAAACTGTTCACAACAATTAGGTAATTAAATGTTCAATACAGTTTCATAACTCAGGGTTTTTAATATAATATTCTTACTATATATTTAAATGAAATCGAATCTGTAAGTTAATGCTCTGTTTCTTAAGCTTTGATGAGATTCCTGATTTGAGTTTTCGTATTGGTTTAAAAAATGTAACATTAAAAAATATAATTATTTCCGTCTATATTTCTGAGATGAGGTATTATGTAGACTACTTGCATTATTCAGCCAATTGTCCTCATCTTCGCCGCTATATTTTTTTCAACGTTTCGGCCTTTCTACGCACTGGCCTTCTTCAGGTAGTTGGAATGTCGAACTGAAAACTTTATTTCGCTCACTGGGGATATGGAGAAAAAAGATAGGTCACCGCCCACTGTGGGATCAGATTGAGATTATAGATAAAGAACACCATTGGAAAATTCGTAATCTTAAGGAATCAGTACATATACTAGGCCACAAAAATCTCCTGACCAAGCATAGAAATGTATACAATATGGGAACCAGTAATAAGGAGTTCCAGAGAAAAGCGATTATAACAACGAAAATTGTAATATGAGCACAGAAAGTAAAACAGTTGCTGAAGACATTAGGTCTATAATACCAAGAAATTCATACACAGATGTCGTCAAGGACACATGGCACAGTGGATAAAGGCTTTGGTTAGATCCAGTGATTGGACCCAAAGAGTGTGAGTTCAATAAGGTTAAGGTGGTGGAGAACTTGGAGAGGGGGATTGCAAAAAGATAACTGATAACTGACATCCATTAGACATGGCACGTTGAACTAGAACAGTCTACGCCAGTGAGCGAAATAAAGTGTTCACTTCGCGATTCCAACTACCTGAAGAACGGCCGAAACTTTGTAATAAATGTGGCGACAAAAATGAGGACAATATTTCGGATAATGTAACTCGTGCACATCATTATTTCCGTTCCGTTTGGTGCAATAATTGCAAGAGTAAGATCTTCGGATAATGAAACGTTAGGTAGTTTTCCGGGGTTTTTGTGAGATCCAAAGACGTAGTAATAATTCAATGAAATTGGGTATAAAATAAAAAACACTTTTTATAGATATTCCTCCACTAGAATTACAAAGTATTGGTGATTATTCTCGTTTGAAAACGTTTTATATTCAATAGATAGGACAGCATGTATTCATGTTTGTATCATTTTTATTGCATTTAATAATTAGAAATCAATGGATTTTAGCATGTGTACTTACAGAAATATATAAAATTTAAATGCACAGAAATTTAAGCAAACCTGTCAGACTAAAGACTCAATGCATTTTTGTCGATCTTCTTACAAAATTACTCTTAATTTAAATAATTTAACTGTGTGTAAATATCCGCCTTTATGAAATCTCAGTAAAATACCGCTTGATCATGAAATGTTTTACATATTTTTTTTAAAATATAATTCGCTGTAACATTAAAATCAGATCATATTTTCTTTTTAAGCTATTTTGAAATACCCCCACCCCCGAGCTCTAAATTATTCCTTAAATAATAGAGGCAAAAACATACATCAAAATGTAAAATGAAATAGCATAATGTTTTCTTTGTTAAGCATCTGGATTAATTTCATAAATCCCGTTGTAAACATAAAAAACATAATCATGACTTTTCTAACAGAAATCTAATTTGTCTGAAAAATTGTAATCGTCTTTCAATAGATACGTGTAAAATTTCCTTTCTTGCTGCTATTAGAAACATTAATACAAGGATAATCATCATTATATTTTTAACGAGCTAGATTAAAGTTAGCAGTAACTTAATAAAGACTGGGACATAAAAATATATTATGACTATTATAGCGAATGATGATTGTTCTGAAACTATTTTAGGAAATTAACACGTAGTAAATGAATTTGAAACCAGTTTCGATTGTTTGATACTATTATACATTGCCGCTAGTACTTAAAACGTGAGAAATATGAGAACAATTATTAGACTTCATTATGAAAATATATATTTAGAAGTAATTTCATTTTCACCCGTTTTTAATTATGTAAAACATTAATCATTCCTTGAAATATTATGTTGTTCGTCCTGGTCGCCACTAATAAAATTGTGAAAAGTTTCAATTAACACTTATTCCTGTTAACCTGATACTTTTGTTGCCTGCTAGCGTATATTTATCTGAATTTTGTAACATAATTATACAGATCATTGCTTTTATTATACATCACTCACAATATGTTTCATTTTATCCATGAAAGAAATTAAAAAATATGAAGTCCGGTGCTTCTGCTAAATATTTTGAGATTATTGATTTTTTTTTTTAAAACAATGCAATGTTATTGTTCCTGACTTTTCATCACGGCTAAAGGCACATTTCCACTCCATAACGTAGCTTCCTTCTTCATTTTCTATACATATTTTCACATTAATTTGCTGGGGAAATTTCTTCTATATCTAGATTTTGTGAATATAAAAGCTATACTAGAATAACTGTAATGTCACCTCATTTGACGTTTGAAGTTACTAGTTGTAACCGTAAGTTCTATGCTAACTGTTTCTTCTCTTACACTAATCCATTTTGGAAAAGGCTTCCGGTTTCTGAATTTCCGGTCACATTTGATCTTCAAAAATTTAATGCAATTTTAATCCTTATATTATGTGTTCATTATCTCTGTTTCTTTTATTGTTCCCTCTTCTTAATAGTATTTTCTTTTTTTATTTTCGCATACACAGTAACCCCCCTTACATCTTAGTGGCTTTATTGCCTTGCTTGAAATTAATGTTTATTGGCATCCCTTATTTTTTAAGCATTTATTTCCACAAGCACAGAACCGAAAAGAAGTGGTATGAAGTGACATTTCCGTTTCAGTGATTGTAATCTTCATTCAAGTATCCAAAAGTTTACGCTTCTTTACATACGTTATTTAATATCCACTATTGCAACTAGACAAATTGTAGCATTCCCATGTAATAAGCAACTCCTTACTGATATATTTTAACTGCATTTCCTTTCTAAATTGTGGAAATATTTTCATTAATATTCAAACTTAATTTCTATTTTATATTTTCAATACTTTTAGCTTTGTAAACATAATTTCGTCTCATATATTTTCAAAACATCTTCATCTATGCATTATATCCGTTGTATTGTATAATATACTTTGTACTTTATTTTTCCTTTTTAATTTACTTTCCATTTCAATACAAGCGTAATAGTTTATCAAATTCGTAGGAACGACAGATAAGGTTTTGTATTAGCGTCAACGGATTTCCGAGAAAAATGATAAGATTTGAGAACACTCTTTTCTAAAAGAGTGTAAAACGAAGATAATAGATTTAAACATTAGTAGAAGAATATTTAGTTAAACCACTGATAGAAATGATACACACTGCTAAATAAAATTTTAAAATCTTCATAGACACTTCCGTTTCTATGCATTCATTATTCTGAAAGAAAGTAATTTCAGATTTGGCATTGAATTAAGTCGGTTTGTTTTTACTGTCATTCCCTCTTGAATACGTTATTATACATTGATTATCTGATTTGCATTCTTACATATTATAAAACCTTTTACACTTTATTTAATGCTAGAAAAATTATGTTTTTTTTACATTGTATGACTATTTTGGTGAATGATAATGATTTACTGGTACATGTCCGATAAATTAAAACATAAATGGGGGTAGAAGAGAGGGTATCATACCTTTCCTGTTGGTATTTGTGCGTAAGACAATATAACGAAACCGACTTTAATTGGAACTTAGATCTCGGATTTCCAATTACGAGCCGCTATTTCTGAAAAAACAAAACTATATCGTAACTTACCGAACCTGGTATTCCAAAGAGGTCACCCATTTAGACTCTCACCAAGCCCAACGTTGCTTAAATCCGGTGATCGTAAGACAACTGGAGTTTCAATGCGATATGGCCGTAAACCACGTGTACATCTAAACTGGTGTTAAATATAAAAAAATATATGAAAATCGCCATCCATTCAATTGGATTTCTACGTCGTTGAATCCGGGAGAGTAACTAAACATATGCCAAAAAAAGCAGATCTTATGACTAACATTACAAAACAATGACATCATACGAGAAATCAAACAACAAATATTGATTAAGAGTAATTACGACGAGCTTACGGGCACTGTTGAAGGACAAACAAGAACGTCATATCAAGGAATATTACCAACCACGCCAACGAAAAAAATGCAGAAAGAAACGTACAATAATCTACTTAAATAATACAGAATATAACCAAGAAAAACATCTTGGAAAATATTAATACTTACTAAAGACAGAGAATAATCGAACGGCAGCATAATCTAGCCATATACCTAAATAATCCAAAATAAAGAAGAAAGAAAAAAGAATTAATAATTATTACAAATGATCGCATTGTATTGTCGGTGTTATCTGTAAGGTAAACAGCGATTACGTGCGAAAGATAACTTCATAATATCTAGTGGATCGCAATTTAGAACAATTCGAGCGATAAGGTCATCCCATAAGTTCTGTCCAAATTTTAACTTTTTTTAAAATATACGAAATTTAAAGTTTATTTTATAATGTCTAATGGAGCTGAAAATTATTTTCATGTTTAGATGCATTTAAACTGATCAAATGTTATATCAGAGAACAATAAAATAAAATGTTGTTTGATTAAAACCCTGCTAACATGGAAGTACCCAAGAATCATTTGAGGCACATAATGCTTTATGAGTTCAAGAAAGGAAACTCAGCAGCCGAAGCGGCTAGAAATATTCACTCAGTTTATGGAGAGGAATGTGTGAATGAAAGAACTTACAGAAGAAGGTTTGCAAAATTCAGAGGTGGAGATTTCACCCTTGAAGATGAAGATCGAACAAGGACGTACTGTTGAGTTTGATGAAAAGCTTCTTGAAGCAGCCCTTGAAGAAAATCCTGCTTTATCAGTTGAGGAATTGGCAGTGGTTCTCAGTTCAAACCATGCAACTGTTCATCGTCTTCTTCAACACCTTGGAAAAGTTCCTAATCTTGGAAAATGGGTGCTTCATGAATTGTCTGAAAACAACCTCAAATCCGGAGGTGATATCTGCTCTCCTCTCCATTCTCGCCAAATTGTTTCACCTTTTTTGTATAGACTTGTGACTGGCGACGAAAAATGGATCTTTTATCGAAATGTTAAGCGTCGTAGACAGTGGCTTGGTAAAGGGGAAGAACCCCAGACACAGCCGAGAAACGAACTTCATGGGCAAAAGTTTCTTCTTTCAATCTGGTGGGATTGCCATGGAATAATCCACTTTGAATTCTTACCACCTAATGCAACATTTAATGCTTAAATATACTGTCAGCAATTAGAGCGTTTGAACCAAGCTTTGAAGAAAAAAAGACATATATATATGTATATATATGTATATATGTATATATATATGTATATATATATATATGTGTATATATGTGTATATATGTGTATATATATATGTGTATATCTATATATGTATATATATGTATATATGTATATATATGTGTATATATATATGTGTGTATATATATATGTATATATATGTATATGTATATATATATGTATATATATATGTATATATATATGTATATGTATATATATATATGTATATATATATGTATATGTATATATATATATGTATATATATATATGTATATATATATATGTATATATATATATGTATATGTATATATATATATGTATATGTATATGTATATATGTATATGTATATATATATGTATATGTATATATATATGTATATGTATATGTATATGTATATATGTATATGTATATATATATGTATATGTATATATATATGTATATATATATGTATATGTATATGTATATATATATGTATATATATATGTATATGTATATATATATGTATATGTATATATATATGTATATGTATATATATATGTATATATTTATGTATATGTATATATTTATGTATATGTATATATTTATGTATATGTATATATTTATGTATATATATGTATATATAGATATATATATATATTTATGTATATATATATATATATATATATATATATATATATTTATGTATACATATTTAAATATATATATATATACCTAATATATATATATATATATGTATATATATATATTTATATACTTATGTATATATATATGCGTCTGTGTGTGCCCGATGAGAAACAAATGTGTAATAATTATAGATCTAACATTTTTTGCTTGTTAGAAATATGTTAGGATTATAAAAGTTTTTATTAAGTTCTTTATCTTATAATTTTGTCAGATTCCGATACATATTGTACTCTATTTGATCCCAGAGAGCAAATTGCTACAATATGAAATAAAGAATATTTGCACCTCACACCTGCAAAAGCCCCAATAATAATATGAGCTACCAACTTAAAATTGGGTAAAAATCAAACAGAAAAATAAATTTTAATTCACTAGAACAAAATCTACATGAGGCGAATTCGAATTATGTTTTTGTCTCGCTCATGTATATCTTGTAATTGTGATATTTTCAGTGTTTTATCATTATTAACTTTTTAATTCTTTCAAAATGATTTATGTGACTATGGAATATAAAATGCATTCTTTGATATGGAAGCTAAGATGATGTCATTGATCTTTGTTTAAAGTGTTTATCATAAATTGCGATGACGTTGAAATTACTTTCTGTCTTTGTTTAAATAAATTTTATTTGTTCTTCATAGTGATTATATGAATATGTAGCAGATTTTAATAATATCACAAAGCTTGGAATTTTAATTAATTTTCTTGGCTCAAAAGAATATTAAATTAAATTCCGATATTCACTCCTGATTTAAATGAAGTAATTAATTTTCATGGAATGTAAAACGGACAAGAAATAACACTGCTATTCAAATAATATATCCATCGAGAGCTTAGGACAATGTCTTTCGACCGGTAAACAATGTCGCAAAAGAAACCGATATATTGCCTTTATATGAAGCCCGGCTATCGCACCCATCACGATTATGAAATGTTTCAATATTTTTCTATCTTTCATCTTGTTATTGCGTAGGATATAATAATTCCTTCAAAAATTGCATTTAAATACACGCAATTTCAATAGCACGAAAAAGACATCTGCCAAGTTAAGTCTATTCCATGTTTCACAATTTCCACCTCAATATTTAACGATGAATAAGAATAGAGGCAACTTTTTCTACAAGTAAGCATTCACCGTAGGATAAATTTCCATCGGATGACCCGCACTGAGAACAAAGTTGTTCTACTTAAATCACTTGCATATAGACAAATTCTTCATTCGTGATCTATCTATCTATCTATCTATCTATCTATCTATCTATCTATCTATCTATCTATCTATCTATCTATCGAAATAAATAAACTATATGCCGTTAAATATACAATACAAAAAAAATTAAAGAACTAACTAACTATATATATATATATAAAAGGCAGGAAGTGCGTGTGTGTGTGTAAGGAATGCACGGCCGCAATTTTCAACGGATTTGCACCAAGATTTACATGCACATGTTCCAAGTTAGTACAAAGGCCAAGACCGGCGTTGCATTTCCCAACTCCCATCGGTAGTGGAAATAATCGATTTTCATGCTTCTACGGCAGTTTTCCTGCAGTTTGCGGCCATTTTCTACTGGCCAGAGTGAGAGCCTATAGCTGGCTGCCACGAATAGACAGGAAGATTCTACTGGCCAGCGTGAGAGCCAACAGCAGACTGACATGAATGTTAACTAGCATGCTAGCATGCAAAAAAATAGATAACTGCATTCGTCACAAATAGGAAAAATTTAAATCTGCATGGCACTTTACTCCAATTGGCTCATTCGCTTGCTTAAAGTCAACGTTGATTCTGATTCCGCAGAACTGGGTTGTGTGTGAAAATGTATTTGTTGTTAACATTCCTTTTTCATTCGTTTTTTCCAGTTACGAGTGCTTTTTTTAAAAATCTGATCGTTTTGTGTTCATTTTGTTTAGTTCTTTTTTCGTACCAGATTTACTGTTTAGTATAGAACTTAGAAAAAATTAGCAGTGTGAGATAGGGAAGAAGTAACGCATGTATCAACATCAGCACGGCAAAGGGCACTCCTTTAAAGGCAAGGAAGTGCAAAAATATTTCAAGTCAAGTTATAGCGATTGCTGTATGAGTCGTACGATTTTTGAATCTAGCACGGGCAACGCCGTGCCATGCTGCTAGTGTATATATATATATATATATATATATATATATATATATATATATATATATATATATATATAGTGGTTTGAGAAATTATTTGAAACTCTTGTTAAATTCAGAGAAATATTTTTTTAATATGGAGTTGGTACTCCTTTAGCCTCACATACAGCTTTAATACGTTTAGGACTGGAATCATACAGCTTCCAGACTTCATCCAGAGTAATTTTCAACCATTCTTCCATTAACATCTGCTGCAGCTCTTTAAGACACAAAGCTGGAGGATAGCGGCTCCTAACTTGTCGCTCCAAAATGCACCACAAATGTTCAATAATATTGATATGTGGAGATTGGGCAGGCTACTCCATGCGTTCTAGCTTATTTTCATGCTTTTCATACCAATTCATAACCACACGAGCGGTTTGTATTGGGTTATTATCGTCTTGGAAGATACAGTCACCATCAGGCAATACAATCTGGGTCATTTGATGAACATGATCACCCAAAATGCTCAGGTAAACTTTGTTGTTCCTTCTACAATGCAGGGCAACTATTGAACCTAGACATTACCATAATATGGCAGCCCATACTATCACTGATCCACCTCCATATTCACTGTTGGAAGAAAGCATTCAGGGTTGTAAGATTCTTTGGTCTGCCTCTACACATAAACTCGCCATGAAGTTGAGAAAAGAGAAGAAAACTGGACTCGATTGAGAATATGACTTGCTTCCATTGGTCTGCAGACCAGGCATTTTGATCTCTGCACCACTTCAACCTGTTCTGAATGTTGCGAGTGGAGAGAAGAGGATTCCTTACGGCGGCTCTTCCATGGTATACAGCCTTATGGGCTCAAGAGGAATAATTTTCGTAGAAACTGGACTATTCAGATGATTATTCAATTCAGCAGTCACTTTGGCCGCAGTAGTCCGGTGATTTCTTTGCCACATTGCATTTCAATGCGCGTCAGTCCCTGTCAGTCTGTTTGCAAGTCCGGCTCGAATTGCTACGGTTGCTTGAGGTTTTGCCCTGTTTCTCGAATTGCGTCATAGTTCTTGATATGGTAGCTCTTGAAAAACCAAACATTTCAACAATCTTATTGATGGAGGAGTCTGCGATGCGAGGTCCAATAATTTGCCATTTATCGAACTCGGAGAAGTCATGCATTTACCTTAAATTTATTAAATTCTAAAAATAAATAAGACAAAGAGAGTAAATTAGATAAATAAATGCATTTACAATAGATATAACCTGCAAATATGAAGTTTTGGTTAAAGTTCTTAATCTAATAATAAAAGATATCAAACACTTAAATCCAATAGGTTATAATTTTCTTTCATGAGACCACCATTAAAAAACAGTTCTCAATCTTCAAGACCTACAAACAAATATTTATCTATATCCTCCTGTATATTCCAAACGGATTACCCTATTTTATTATTACTGTCTATATATATATATATATATATATATATATATATATATATGAATAAAATTGAAGTCATATTTACAGTAATGTTTGTAAGTAGATAAATAATAAATATCCGTACAGATAATAAGAAAAGTTGCCCAATTAATTAAAGGATCCATTGTATGTTAAAAAAAAATTTTATTGAAAAATTATAACAATGAAAAAATGGGTCCAATCGAATATATTTCCAATATTTCTTTTCAGAACCCTAGCCCCTAACTTAAATATCATTCCACTGCGTATTTTATTTAAAAATAATGTCTTGGATATATATTATAAAGCAATTTTCGTGTAACGCATTGACTTGTGTTTCTCCAAACTGAATTTATTACAGGGACTTGAATGAAAACCCCCACTAGATTCCAATGTCATATTTAATAATATTTCTCTTCTAACCCTAGAAATACTTATTGAGAATTATCATTCTTATGAAATTCAAATTACTGACATTCAGCTTCTGATTATGCACACACCTTTAAAATAGACAATGACCAGAATGTTTTGACATCTCCCGTATTTGACACTGATACTTATGTATTCCTATGATACTAGAATATTGACAGCCAACATTTTACTCATGCTCAAAAGACAATACTAGATGTCTATCAGGTAAAACAACTTCATTAGCTCAAATACATATAACTTTCTTCACCAGATTTCAAACTGATTTCAAACTGAAAAAAAAATCATTCATTTCTTCAAAACAATATACGCGTGATTTTGTTTAAGAATGAAATAATTTTATCTCCACATACACACACAAACATTGTCACAGCATTTACTTAGGTGCCGTCGCCTCCCGCTGTCTTCTACAAATACTTACACAGTAACTGCTTCAATGAGCTACTTTCGTTAGTTCCCAAACTGCATTAATTTAAACGTCCTACTAGGTTGGCATCTCAGTCCCACTCTTTCACTGTCGTAACCGTTAAATGAAGCCGTCTCTTATACTCTAATAGCTTCATGTCTCGTATTTTACGTCTTTGGAACTCCTTCCCTGAGAGCTATGATCTCCAATTATTCAATGCAATGTTAATAAACCTCTCCAGATGCCTTGATGTGTTTCCCGTCCTTCTCTTCATCCTTTCCTCTATCACGCCTCTTTACACTTGCTCCTACTCTTTGTAACCCCTTTGTGCTAATGGCACTCCCGCCTTACTTGAGGTGAAAAGCAGCAAAAAATATTATGGAGGCATTTTCTACTAAATAGCTATATATACATATGGAAATAAACATTACATCTCCTGCATATGCACATCTAAAGTCACATTGTAACATCTCTATACGGATATTTAATAAAAGCTAGTGATTTGCTGTGACTATATATATCGTTGCACCCGAAGATAAAATCTCACTGCGGCGAGATTTGGAATTACCGTCCCAGATTAGAATTACAATCGGCGCGATATTTGAAAGAGTCAATTTCTTTCTTGGTGAATGTTCATAACGAAAAGAACTATTCTTTCCGCATCTACAAAATGTAGATATTTAATTTTGCTTTGAACTTATCTCATTTCATTTCACATTTTTCTTTTGTTTGGTTTCGTTTGGTTTAGGCTTAACGACCCATCAACCATTATGGTCATTTAATGATCAGTTTTTGAATTTTGGAATCACACATTTTAATGTAGTTTATTTGTTTTGAAGTTGATGCTGCACATGTTAGAATGGTTGCATGCATTAGATTGGTTGTACACATTTTTATTTGTATTAGATTTGGTTGTATATCCGATTTTTGTTAAATGTGCCATTAAATGATCTATCTTGGTGTGTTCAAATAGGTCTTTCATTGTTTTTATATTGTAGTACTTTTTCCGTACAGATGAAAAGTCAGCGTAGTCTATCATGAAGTGCCTTACAGTGTATGGGGCATGACAGGCTGTGCACCATGGCGGTTCCTTTTTTCAAGTAGGAATAGATGAGTTATTTTAGTATGTCCAATACAGAGTCGAGAAAGGATAACTTCCTCCCTTCGTGATTTCCTGTAACCCTGTATTCCATTCAAACATTTTATTTTTAGTAGTTTATTTAGATTGCAGGTGTGCATTTTTGGCAGCTGTGTAAGCCTTATCATTTCCTCGGATTCCCACCTGACTTGGAATCCAACAAAGGATAATTTCTCTTGTATCTGACAATGATGTTAATCTGCACAATAGTTTTATGATCAGTGAGTTTTTATTTTGTAAATATTCCTGTCAATATATTTGTTAATATGTCTTTGTTCAAATACAGTGTCTCAGATTTCCGTCTGACTTAAACGAGTCCACTAATCTTGTTAGTGGTTCAAATGAACCAGTAGCATATAACTTCTCAGCAAAACTATTTGTACCTGCTGAAAATATCTTTATTTGTTCTTTTTTATCATTTTATTCATACGACTAATTATTTTCTTGTAACTAAGTAATAGTTATGCTTTCCTACTATAACGAATGTAAATTTCCTTTTAACACTAGTTAAAAAAATGTTGTACTAGAAAATTAAACATTTTCATTGGACTGCCGCGAAATTCCTCCGTAAATTCAGAAGTAATATTCAAATAATTACATTTAGGAGCTTAATGAAAAAGGTGCAGAGTAACAATTACTTTTCCAAACCTGTTATCCTCTCTAAGAATATTTAGTTTTAATCTGATATGCAAAAGCTTAAAATTATCATAGTATATAGTAATTCCTACCAAATAGGTGAACTCCATAAAATGACAGCAAATAAAATTTAACAGACATGGATAAACAAAAAATGACATATATGTAACTTTAAGTATGTGAAGTATTTAACGATATGAATCTAGCTAATTATGTAAAATTATTTCACCAACGCACATATAATTTATATGACATGATTTTACATAAATAAAAACTGAACAAAATTGTCTGTGGCGTTTTCACATGTTTGTTTTTATTAACTTCATATGCGTTAAAACATCTAACCGACCAGAGCTCACGTCATTATAAAGTAATAGAAATCTTACATTTTTCATTGATTAAGAGATAACATTTAGATGTCATTTTCCTCCAGCTTGTTGGTATTCAAGACTTTCCGCAGATTGCATTGCTATTATTTGCGAATTGCCATGAATTT
Organism: Acanthosepion esculentum; assembly: GCA_964036315.1. NCBI lineage: Eukaryota > Metazoa > Mollusca > Cephalopoda > Sepiida > Sepiidae > Acanthosepion > Acanthosepion esculentum. The sequence continues at coordinate 59,099,586 of OZ038475.1, read as the reverse complement.
TGGGGAAATGTAGAGATGTAGTACCACTGTTAGGAATACATCGTTTTGCTTCATATGACTGGTCGTTATCCAAGGCTAGATCATTTAGTTTACTTAGAAGGAAGAATAGGAAATGGTTCCTTTCCTCTCACAGGGGCACGTATGTAAAAATGAACGCAAGATCTAAAACTGAACTTGGCTTTCAACAGCAATAATGACTATTTTGAAATTGCAAAATATGAAACAACTCAGCCACAAATGCGCAAGGCATGAATTGCATTTCTCGAATTCATTAGAGAATGAAAGATATGTTTAAAATATTTTATAGGTGTTTTCTTCTACAGGGAAACATAATACATTTTGTTTACATTTATCAAATCGTGATTACTATTGTCTGCTTGCATTTAAATTTTCATAAGCGCAATAAAAACACCTTTTTAATATTAAAACACACGCACATGAGATGTTCACAATTTATCAGATGTAGCCAATATAATTTTATTGAAAATGAACATATACGGCTTTAACTCGTCTGGAGAATCTCTATCATTACGATGAAAAATATTGTCTGAAATGAATCTTTGTATACGATTTTGCACTTGTCAGATTTAAATATTTAGTGTGATATGATATTACTAATTTTTTATTACAATGCTTAGATAATATTTTTCATTTTTCGCTAAATTACACTGGGAATATGAAAGAGTCATTTTCCTAATTAATAACCTCAGTTGTTGAACTCATAGTAGGATTATAATGGATAGAAATAACTGTAGTGTTTAACAGTTTGATATGAGAAAATACCGAATATTGTAGCCACAAAAATTATAAATGTACAGTATATTATACATACATTGTTGTGTGGGAAAATATATTGCCTAAATCTGTATGTAAAATGAATACATGGCTATATTTATTCTTTAGAATCAATCAACACTGAAAAAATGTAAGAAATTATATGGCAAGCTAAGTGCGAAAATATTGGACCCTTCTTGATGTTGCAAGAATCTAGCATTGTACCAGAGTAATAAAAACAAGTTCAATATTCACTAGTTTCCCCCATATTTATTAACGTCTGCAACATGATTTAGATTCGGAAATTACAAAGAAAGCCACAAAATCCATAATTAAATATGAAATTTTCAAAATAATAGCAATTACGTGCAAAATTATCTAAGAGCAATGTTGTAGTTTTAATAATACAGTTAAGCATAGGGAAGAGGAAACACCACGCCCACACACAGAGACGTGAGCGCGCACAAACAGACACTTGTGTCTATGCGTGGGAAATTCAATATTGTGCAACGGTTAGCAAGTTTGTCGCTCTAGATCAATTACGACTGAATAGTGAGTTAGATACTCAACGGATGCTCCATAAGTTTGGCTTTGTGCTACATTCAAGCTAGCCTTAGTAAATGGCTATATATATGTATGTGAGAATATAACATATTTTTAAAGCAAATCACCCTAAGCAAAGAGGGAGCGCCACTAGCACGCAAGGGGTTACAGAGTAAAGAGGCACGTTTGGGGAAAGGATACAGAGAAAGACGGGGAACAAGCTCAGAGTGTCAGATGTTGATTGACGCCAGCCTGATAGCTCGCTTAAATTCATGCAGACCTGGATTCAGCGAAAGTTGCTCGACGCAACAGTTACCGTGAAAATACATGTAGTATAGTCAGAGGGAGGCCACAGCACGTCTGTGGGATAACGATTGTAGACTAGATGCCAGATCAGGACCTGTCATACTGGATATTCGTCTCTGTATTTTGACGATGACCTTAGGACGTACAGCGGGAGCACCAGACCATATATGACAGCAATATTCCATGCAAGGACGGATGGTTGATTTATAGATGTGACGGATTGACTCAGAGGAGAAAAAAATTTCTCGCTCGCCGCAGAGAACCAACTTTCCTTGCGGTAGATGAAGCTATTGATTCAAAATATTTATTCCACTTTATATCAGTGGACAGCATGGGAACATGCGGGCGTGACGAGTCGTTCTATCTATATATATCAGAACAATTTTGTTCAACTGAACTATAAAATGAAAAAAGTAAAATCTGGGAAATGTTTTCGTCCTCTATACGGATTTCACCGGGCATAATTATATATATTTTTAATTGTGAAATTATATAAGGTTAGGAGAGTAAGAGTTGATACAAACGCGTGAATCGTTTTTAGTTATATACCTAGGGGAAACTGAAGATATCGGAACGTTGAATGTAAATTATCTGTGTTTATTTATATTGTTTTTTGTGTTATATATGTATGGATTAACTGCATAAATTTTTGCCTGTTATATCACCATAGTAAAAATTGGACTATATAAACGTCATTCATTCTGGTCCCCAAAACTAATAAGACGTGCTTTTTGCATCATAACTACATATATTTAATTGTCGATTAAGATGTCTTTTCTCAAACAACATATTTAATCCAACTTCAAATGTAGACTTTATCAAATACAAATTTGGTCAGAAGTGTCAAATAATGATCAAGTTGTACAATTTAATAAATTAAATCGTGTGAAAAAACAAAATCAAAAATTGTATTAAAATAGAATCTTCAATTACTTGTTCCTATATCCTTTAGAAATAATATGCGAACAACATTATTTATATAGGATTTAAACATGTCTCAGCCATAATTTGCTATATGTAACTAATTATCAACCCATGTAAATATATGCGATTTCAGTGATTTTCCCACCAACGAATAACGTAGAAATAACTAAATATAAAGAATACAATAAAACATCATTTTTCTAGGATACTAAGCCGTATCATTTTTCCTACGTGCATCTCCTACTTCCGAGAAACAATCCGATATTTTTAATATCTATGCAAAAACCTTAACACACCAATGGGGAAATGAAGTTTATATTGTTTCACAGAAGAAAATTCGACTATTAAGAAGCTATAGATGATGGGTTGTTTAGTAAATTGTTTGCCAATACTGATCTGATAATATTAAGAATCTCCAAACCTTGCCTGGAATGCGTTTCTGAGTAAAGAACATCTCACGGAATCATGAAGACCATGAGGATATGCTGAACACCTTTCGACCAGGCCAAGAAAAGATTTCCAAAATGTTTATTTTGTGTGTTCTTTTAGTAGGTATTTAGGAAATTACTCGTGCCGAAATCTTTTTTTAACACTGTCGAAAAAGGAAATTAATTAATTAATTACGCTTCACACACACCACACTCATTAATTCTATCTATGATTAAAGAAATCCATGTCATTCAATGTTTTGTCATATCTAATTTCCAATTTAAACTGATTATGTGCAGAAAGCATTTAGATAATCTGATAATTCTAATCAATTGCTTGTTCAGTGGCACCATTAAATACAAAGCTTCAGAAGAAATATTTTATAAAATGACCAAGGAATATAATTAATGTCAGACACACAAGGTACATCTAAGTTTAGAAACATACTGAGCATAATGTGACTGTCAAAAGCAAAGGAAATTCTGAAACGTGTAAATCGAACGAAAATCTGTGCATTGCTGTTTTTTCTAACCTTTTATTTAATTGAATACAAATTGGCAAATGTGTATGACTGATTTGTTTGTGTTTCACGGCATTAACTCGATTCTAACCCAAGAACCCTAAACAACAGTCCAAAAACTTTTACACGTGGATCCAATGTTAACCCTCCACTCTTTCTCATAAAACTTGATCATGTCGTTGAAGTATTGTCTGGATAAGGGGGCAATTAACATAACCTGTGGAAATTTGCGATGAAGAGGTTAATTTTACTGGGCTAAGGATGGTTATTGTCTTCGTAATATCTTCCAGTGCTGCGTCATTTTTTACAATTATTAGGAATTGGGTCGAGCCGATAAGTATAAAAATTAAAACAGATATATTTCACACGTACAAAACTCACTATTAACTCTGATTAGCGAAATGTTTGGAATTCAAACGATCCCTGCCCTATATGTTTCCACAATTTGATTTATTTAAAGAAAGAAATGGGCGAAACGTTGGATTTGTTTTCCTACAAGCGTGGCTAAGAGGAAACTGCTGGATTTGCAAATTTCGATTCGCAGTTAGGGGAAACATTCAAATTTGGAAAACGATCAGACGGTAATATTGTGGGAGCTAGGTCTCCTGGATATAAATCACGTAGATAACATTTGGAGCATTGTTTAGCAATATTATCTTTTTACAATCTTCAAAATAGCTTTTGTTATTAGGTAGTTTCAAGTCATCGGATTAAATATAAATAACAGCACATTTTTATTAAAAATAAAAAAAATCGAGATTGAACAACATTTTTGAAAATAGTTGTAATTCATTTAATAGAGTTCTTTCTTAAAGAATATATAGAATTAAAACGTGTTGATTGTCTGGAATAAGAGAGACATTGTTTTCAAAATATTATTTTAGGTGGTCCACTTAGTTTTGCTCTGCATTGTATATTATATTATTATTATTATTAATGGTCATGATACACAGTTAACGTTACACAATACATAGTAATAAATCCATTTAGTTTCGCTTATTATGCCTAACATAGTAAGAACTTTTTATATATCTCTGTTACTTTTAAGATTCCGCCCTATCTGAAGAATATCTTGTACCGACTTATCCTTTAAGTGCTATTGCCCTCCGGTTATTGCCGGATTTGCCTTCTCCTATCCTGACCAATTAGGCAGACCTCCTGGTTATCTTTTGATTGTGTGTCTTCTTTCATCTAAGGTATTTGTCGAACGCAGTGACACGCTACCGAATCCTACTTAGTCATTCTCATTATATTTTGCCCGAATACAGTATACATGTAAGAACAACGAGTTTGATGTATTAGGTTATTTAAAGCATGTTTTATTATTTGGTATGTAAAATTAAAGATATCTGCTATTCATATTCCTGAGAGTCACATGTCTGGGAAGATATGAAACAGCATGAAGTATCTTGTTTCTTCTGAGAAAAGAACTTCTATGAACTGGGAAAGGTTATCTCATTGGAAAGATGTGAATGTAATTGACATCTCTATGGGTATTATGAGGTTGTGGATTTTATAAACTGGCGAATATACAATATTTTTTAAGAAGATGGCATCTGATAAAACTTGTTTTATTCACAGGGTGAAAATAACAACTGAAGACAGAGAATGTAATTGGAACTGGGCGATCGACATTAAAAAATTGAGCAATGTCAAAAAACCCAGTTTCCTGTTTTGAGTTTTGTCGAAAATGAATATACCTTGTCTTACGGATATATTATGTTAAAAGAATTGTTCTGGTACGATCAGCGAAGTTAAGCAAGTCTGATCAGACGGGTGTACTCTTGGGAATACCATGTGATATAAGATCTGATATGCGGGTGGTGTAATGGAAAACGGCTCGAAATTGGGCATCGGAGAGCCGATTTCCAGTTGCAGTCGAGTTCTTTATATTCAGTTACGCGCATATATCCTTGACACCTATATAAATTCACCTCTTCTTCTGCCATCATTAGGTTAATTATTAAGAGGTACATCACTAAACTTTTATTATATTTAAAAATTCTCATGATTGAAAAATGTTTTCTGACTTTAAATAACATGCAACGGTTAATATACGTAAAATAAATCAAATCAACCATAAATTTCGTGATGACTGACAACTGAAAAGAACGGAAATTTATATTTTAAGCCTGTGTGCTAATATGAAGTTTTATTCTTTTCTCATCACGTTCGACTTTTAGTCTATAGGATGAACTTATAGATGGTAACTTAAATAGATAATGATTCTTTAGGAGGTTTTGGAGCGTCACAAAATGGAAACTGTCTCTAGCGTACAGGTGAAAAGATAAGCGAATCGGAGTGAATATTTGAGGATGCTACTTCTCGAAATCTCCATATGAGCATGCGTGTGTTGCCGGTAAATTCCAATTGTCAGCAAAAGTTACAGGAAGAAGCGGTCAATTTGTCAGGAGTGGCCAACCGCGGCAAAGAGCTGCCAAGTTTCAGGGTTCGAAGTCAGTGCTACGAAAAATAATTCAGAAAAAACCAAAGTGAAATCCTGAACGTATTTATTAAGAGCAATATGATCCGAAGTTAGTTTCTGTGAAAAAATGTATAAAGATCAGACTAATAATACTCTCTAGTGGATCGTTATTTTTCCAAAGAAGAATCAGCTGTAGAAATTCTTCTATATAACTCTTGCCATTTAAATAGCACTGAAGATTCACAGAACTAAAAGTTTGCATTTTTTTAATAATAATTATTACATCCTGTTAATTGTTGTCAAAAGAATCGAGTCATTTTTTTAATAATAATTATTACATCCTGTTAATTGTTGTCAAAAGAATCTAGTCATTTTTTTAATAATAATTATTACATCCTGTTAATTGTTGTCAAAAGAATCGAGTCATTTTTTAAATAATTATTACATCCTGTTAATTGTTGTCAAAAGAATCGAGTCGATCATTTTCTTTGATCCCCAAATGGGTTATAACAAGTTAGATTTCCATCTTGACATAGTGCATGTTACCAAGGAAATATTTCAACTAAAGCGACAAGGTACCTCTTCCTCCATCCTTACGCTGTTTACTATTTACCAATAGCCAGTGGAAGAAGTCATCTCTCCCAAAATATATTTTCATATAAGTGAACGTAATGAGCGATATAAAAATTCGAACTCAGCTCTCCGCTCCATCAATCCGTCCCACCAATCATATATACATATATAATGAAACGTGCGTGAGATTTACGCAGTATTTCTGGGATTATATCTTAGACGATATCGTGATAGCATCCATTGAAATCTTGATGATTCATAGCAACCTCCAGACACTGAAGCAGAAGTCAAAATATCCGATGTATTCAGTGGCTCGTTGCCATCATATAATTGATAGACCTGACAGTCTAAGGAATCACAGTGACATATTTGCTGGCAGAGTTAACTGTTTCGAATACGTCAAAGTCGCTTCTCAATAAATCTCTTAAACGGAATTTAGTAGTGTGTCTTTATTAGTAATGGACGTCTACAGTAGCAATAGAAATCAGACTTATACGTGAAATATTACGCGAAATCTTTACTGTTAAATCACACGGCATTGATAATCAAAATGAATTGCCATTATGAATGAATCCTGATTTAACATTATGAATGAATCCGGATGCTATTTTCTTATATATATATATATATATATATATATATATATATATATTATCTTTCGATCAGATATGTAAAGTGTACTAAAGATTACTAGGATCTCTTCCTTTATATGTTGCTGTCATCGGGAAAATGTTGGTGTTTGTTACTGCTGGAATGATGAAAAATGTATTTTCAAATAGAAATTATGATTCCCATGAAGAATTATTTCAGACAAAATTATTTATAATGAATGAGGAGCCCGTAAATAGGAAGGGACAGACGAAGTCAATTTCTTGCTTTTCAAGCGAATTTTCTCCTATCATATATTTCACAATTTTTTGTCCCATATCTACACACAGGTTTTTATACAAACGTAAATGTAGAGATAATTTAAGTATGTATTTTTATTAGTCCATCATATTTGCACCACTTTAAGCGTTACTTTTAGTGGATGCACGTATTTGAGTAGCTGTTCTCTTTATTGCGAAGGGCGCATGTTTATCTTTAATAAGACCTTCCGAGTATCCAGGGCGGTAGGTAAAAATAAATACTGTTTAATAAATAAACGAAGCGACTACTCAAATACGTGTACCCACTAAAAATAACGTTTTACGTGATACAAATCTGTCGAAGTAATAGAAATCTGTATCTTCATTCACGCGTGATTGGTTGAATAATCAAGACATGTCTATTTTAACATTCTCAAATTCACAGATCAATTTCAATTTTCAATTATTTTTATTAAACTGAGTAAGAGAGGCACCATAGTTTTTCACGGTATTCTATTTTACAAAATACTTTCTATCGCAACCAAGAACATCTTTAGGATTAAATTACTAAGACAAAAAATAATGTAACTCATAGTTGTGATGTTCTGTAAATGCGCCTGAAAATGATGAGATCCAGAAACATAACTTCATAAAGTTAATAGTCAATTGTTATTTGTTCTTCTTATCCATATTTTCTTCACGTCCAAAAACTCCCACTGTCACTTATATTACAGTTCTTTTACTGTAATTATTTTAGCCCTAAAATTCTACCTTGAGTTGCTGTAAAACCTCGTATTGGGCGAACGACTCTATTGAAGACTTAAATTCAGTGCCATCTAGCAGAATGCTAGAATTAAAGAATATGAAGCAGGATAACCTGTACTGATAAAAAGCAACAACAATACAGTGTATCCCCCGAGTCTACTGACCAAGACACAGTTCATAAATGAAATTACTCATCAGAAAATGTTTTTTTTTTGCATTTATTCTGTGGTATAGAGTCTCTTCTATCTCAAATACTGTCCAAATCGTCGAAAGTGATAAAGTCTACATATCCAGCGGTATTACATTCTTACGGCTACCTTCTTGATAATTTTGTCATTTACAATTCTTATATAACCATATTCCTAATAAAAGCATTTGCATGCATCAAACGGCCGATTGATCCAAACCATTTTAATCTTGAACGTATGTCACTTTCTAACCGTCAACATCAAATATTCTAGCATCTTCTGTAAGACCGAAAGACATTATAACTACACACAAAGGATACTGAGATAAAGAGATGTTTAATTACTAGCCCATTACATAAAGTTATCGTATATGCGTCCTATTACTTATCTACAAAGCGAGATGCAGTGGATTAACTGTAAGTACTAATCAATGCAATTAAGTTTGTCTCGTGAGTAGATATTCAGATTTCTTTGATATATATTCAGAAATTTATTACTTGGCAGATGTGTTCAGATCAACAATTTGGATATTCTAGTTTAAAGTTATAAGTTAGTGGCTGTAAGTCAAATGACCTACGCTTAAATTAAGCATAATTATGAAGTCATTTAAAAGTATACAACTTAAGGTTAAAACCGTACCGCTCACAAATAATAAAAATGTTAGTACATGTCTGTACAAATTGTATAGACAGAATCTAGATGAAAACATTATAATATAGAAACATAAACGCTGAAAAAACTCATAAAATATCCTGAAGTATTTGTCTCTCTAAAACCAACGAAATTTAATTGAAATTCTCGCTTGTTGCCTAACTCACATAGAACATATTATAATAGCAAAGAATATTGTTTTCGTCATAGACAATGCACCCGAAGAGTTAATTATATAAGTCTGTAAAACCTTGGCTAGTTTCCGTTAATCAGAGGGCAATGTGTCCTCACCCCCAACACACGCCTGTGGTTTTTTTCTCCCATCGACAATTGCCTAGAGTTGTTTAACAGAAAATGAAGAAAATTGTTCTCACTCTGATAAAACTGTGCAAAGATATTTTAGTCTTTGATGAGTAAGTGTTTTATCCTAACTAATTCTACATAGAAAGCAAAGAAGACGGCAACTATTCCATTCAAACCGTTTTAATTTAATTTCAGAAAGATTCAGGGCTGAGTTGGTTAAAAAGAATTTTCTAGAACTTCAACTTTTCTATAATTTTTCGGAAGATTCTAAACGTTTCGAGAACGTTCTGGCAACGTAGCAGTATCAATCACATGTCTCAAAATGGGCTAAAACAGTCAGTTAATCAAGAAAGACTTGTTTGGAGCCACCTCTAAAAAAAAGTGGAGAAACATTAATGCCTTCTGAAAATAATGATATGATTGCGGAAAAAACGGGGAAATGACCAAGAAGAAAACAATTATAGGGGCTAAAAACGGCAAAAATACCAATGACAAACAAATAAGAATGAAAAAAATGTCAATACTCGATGCTGGGGTATGGATCTCTTCCTGGAAGTCTCCCTCACTAAATGAGTGATCAGTATCGCGGAGGTTTTGGAGTGGTCAAGAGTTATGCACAATTTATAAAAGAAGTTTTATTTTTGGAAGACACCCCGCAAAAAAAAAAAAAAAAATACTTAAGAATTTGGAAAATAATTGTGTCAGTCTTCGTGGTCGACAAGCGTACGAACAAAATTTGTCGCTTTACTGAAGAAACAGTGATTAAGTCACTGGAGTCCCTAAAATATAATTAAGGGATCGGTCTTTTCACGTGGGATATACTGCTACAGACGCTCGAAGACTGCGTAATGACAGCAAGACGTGATCTGATCACAAATGATCTGATATTGGGAACCGAGTACAACGGCAGACGTAGGACTAGTAGCAGTGTTTGAAGTCCCTACTTAGGTTATCATGGAGGATTTGGTCTTCTACATGTCTCAATACGGAGAAATACTAAGTACCACCTGTGATAATCTGAACGGAGGACGGAGTTTTGACATCATGATCGATCGGGAAGCCTTCCCCCGTCTCAAACTATCTCGGTGAACCGGGTCTGTAAATGCCGGTCATAGTTTCTCTTGCTCGGCCATTCGTCTGGACGGAAGGGTCAATCAGGATACTCGACCTCTGGTTTTGGCCGGATCTCTTACTGGAAATGAATTAGTCAGAAGTGCGGGAGAAGGTTGATGGTGCAGTTGATCTGTAATCTCGGAGGAATATTTCATTAAAGCTGAATGCTGAAGTGTGTGATTCGTATATCAACACAAATCTCCTTTACCGACTCTCAGTCCTTCTACCATAAATACTCCTGATCACGAATAAGCAGTTATTAAATTTTATAAAGGGTAAAACGTGGTCAATCTTCAATGCAATTTAATTAAAAATCGATCCTTCTAGGGAAGGCAAAAAAAAAAGAAATATGATCATATCACATTATTACTTTATAAAAACAAAAAAAATAAAAAAAACTAATCTCAAGTGCCCTTTTCATACATTAAGATTATTAGGTTGTTTTTTTTTTCTTTTTCTGTGCAGCCTCTTTTCAGGAAATCGCCTATTATGGCTCTCAACACTTTCCTATTTCTGTAGGTTTTAATATATATTTTTTTGTTATCTGTCAAAAACTTGATCGGTTATCTATTTAATCTAGTTCGCCATGTCGATAATGCGTTGAATAAATTTGCCGCCATTTTTCCTCATTGTGTACCCTAGAAATATCAACTGTCGCTTCCTGAAGCTATGTATAAATCTCCTTATTTGTTTTATTTCTCTCTATAACATAACCGTTGCTATCAACACTGTATCATCGCCATATCTAATGTTGTTAAGATTAAGATCGCTAATAATGAATCATGGAAGGAATTCTCATTATTTATAACGATAGTTTTTAAAAATCACATGGTATGAACTTATATTGTTTGGGCTTGCCTAGTAGGATGAATTTAGAATGAATTTACATTTGCAATACAAACAGGACAGGCTATTAAATTTGATAAATTTCATATATATATATATATATATATATATGTATATATATATATATGTATATATATATATATATATATATATATGTATATATATATATATATATATATATATATATATATATATATATATATATATATATATATATATGTATATATATATATATATAATGAACATAGAAGTCAATAGGAGATAGTCTGTTTCATGCTAGATGTAATCGTCAGGCAACTAGTGCTGTTAATTTCCTCGGCTATTTATATATACGGGTCAGTGGTGCATTGTGGGTAGTCTATTTTGGCGGTTATTTTTACCAGAAGTCGTTCATTTTTTTATTTGTGTCAAATTATTTTTATTGTTTTTATTTAATTTTATTTTTATCTTATATATTTATTTATTTTTTTTATTTTAATCTGTGTTTTTATCAACGTAGTAAAAAATTGTTTATATAGCTTATTATGGGTAATCTATTATGGCGGTTATTTTACCGGAAGTCGTTTATTTGCTTATTTATTTGGTTGAAATTGTTTTGCTTGTTTTTATTCATTTTAATTTTAATTTTTTATCTTATATATTTATTTATTTATTATTTTTTTTATTTTGGTCGCTGTTTTTATTAACGTAATAAAAATTTGTTTATATAGCTTATTTAATAGTTTTGTTTTTGTTTGGGAAGATAATTAAAACTATTTATTGAATTTTGGGGTTGATTGTTGTGGTTTGTTCTGACAATTATTTTAGTGGGAAAGGTTTTTAATTTATTTATTTGGATCGATTATCTTTATTTGTTTTTTCTAAACGGTTACTTTATGGGTATCGATTGTTAGTTTATTTATATATTTGCATGTATTTAGATCAATTTATTATACTTGTTGTTATTTATTTGTTACACTGTATGTTTTCTCTTTTTGGTTTTCGATTTTTAAGTAACGCAGTATATTATTATTATTTATTTTCTTTAATTTTTTTATCGTTATATAACAGTTATAGCTATTTTTCGTCCGATTTTTTGTTTTGATTTTTTATAGTCTAATTTTTTGGTCATAATAGTTTGATAATTTGTCTATTATTTACTTTATTTATTGATTTGGTCCTTATTTTTTTATTCCATTTCGTCTATTCTAACAGGTGTGATGTAATTTGTTTGGATTAATTTATTTTGCTTATTTTATTGTCATTTTTTTTGTTTATGTATTTATTAATTTTTTCGGTTGTCGATTTTTAAGTTACGTAGTAAAAATTTGTTTTCATGTCTGCATTTTGAGATTAGCTCGGATATTTTATTTAATTATTTATTTTGGTCTGGGTAGATAATGATAGCTATTTTTTCCTCCAAGCAAAATTTGCAAGTTTTTGATAGGTTGTTGTAGGCTGATGATTTTTTACTTATTTTCCAAGATATTTTTGGTGTAGTATGCGTTTTGTTTTTTATTTCCCAGATATACTGAGAAAGCATTGTGCTGTTCGCATATTTACTATTTGTGAAAGATGTTTTATGTACATCATTTCTTTGTTTCCAGGGACTTTCAGTTACTCCTATGTATACTTTTTCTTCATTATCTTGTGATAAAACAAATTTTTATTACGTTAATAAAAACACCGACGAAAAAAAAAAAAAAATAAAAATAAATAAATAAATATATAAGATAAAAAAGTAAAATTAAAATGAATAAAAACAAACAAAACAATTTGACAAAAAGGATAAGCAAATAAACGACTTCCGGTAAAATAACCGCCATAATAGATTACCCACAATAAGCTACGTTAAAAATAAATAAATAAATAAATATATGAGAAAAATAAAATTAAATAAAAACAAGCAAAATAATTTTACACAAATAAATAAATAAACAAATAAACGACTTCCGGTAAAAATAACGGCCAAAATTGACTACCCACAATGCACCACTCTCCCGCATATATAAATAGCCGAGAAAAATAACATGTGTGTGTGTGTGTGTGTATGTGTACCAAAATTTAAGAGAGGCTATGTCAGTAGAAAAATATATAAAATCTAAGAAAAGAAAACCACTGATGGAAAATATGAAGGCATACTTACCTTCATAGAGCCTCTCAGTGGATGAAACGCATAAGCTGAGATGTTTTCATTTTATCTTTTCTCTCATTTATCTATCTATCTATATATATATATATATATATATATCTATATATATATATATATATATACATAAACATATATATATATATGTGTATATATATATATATACATACACATATATATATGTATATATATATTATATATATATATATATACATAAACATATATATATGTATATATATATTATATATATATATATACATAAACATATATATATGTATATATATTATATATATATATATATATACATAAACATATATATATGTATATATATATATTATATATATATATATATACATAAACATATATATATGTATATATATATATTATATATGTATATATATATATACATAAACATATATATATTTATATATATATATTATATATATATATACATAAACATATATATATATAAACATATATATATATACATAAACATATATATATATATATATACATAAACATATATATATATATAAACATATATATATATATATATATATATATATATATAAATCTCTGGCAAAGGGAAATAAATTCGTGTGGCAATTTTCCTCCTTTAGTTTACGTTGATTTCATTACACATGCGAATTTCGAAGGGTAGATGGAATTTTAAATATTATCATCATCGCAGACATAATTTTAGTCCTATGAAGTAGAAAAAGAAGAAACAGCTTACATAAAATTAAAATTTCCTTTTTGTCATTCATATTTTTAAAATTGTTCTTTTATATAAAAAAAAAACTATATGTTGTTTTTCTATACATCTACACAGACCCATTCTCACAGACACACACACACGGAGAGACTCACGAATTACCAATGCGCGCGCGCACACATACACACACACACACACACATGCATATATATATATATATATATATATATATATATATATATATATATATATATATATTATCCGTGGTCAGGGGTGTTTAATCTAAAGTACTGAAAAAAATACTTTTTTTTAAATTTTCTCGTGTCAGTGCCTATTGTACACACCCCTTACTATTTATATGAATGTAAAAAATGTTCGTTTTTCAGCGCCTGATATGTGGATTAGGATTAACTCCACTAAAACAAGTATCTCTAATTCAAATTTGGAAATATCATTGGTCGGAAACTGATAAAGGAGTAGGAGATAAGTTGGAATTTGAAACATTAGGTCATCCCATAATTTCTGTCCGAATCTTAACATTTGTTAAAATGAAGGAAATTAAAAACTATTTTATACTGTCTAATGGAGCTGAACATTATTATTATGTTTAGATGCATTTAAACTAATCAAATTGTTTTTCAGATAACAATAAAATTAAATTTTGTTTGATTAAAACCCTGCTAACATGGACGTAGCCAAGAATCATTTGAGGCACATAATGTTTTATGAGTTCAAGAAATGAAACTCGGCAGCCGAAATGACTAGAAACATTCATTCAGTTTATGGAGAGGAATGTGTGAATGAAAGAACTTGCAGAAGATGGTTTGCAAAATTCAGAGGTGGAGATTTCACCATTGAAGATGAAGATCGAACCGGAAGTCCTGTTGAGTTTGATGAAAAGCTTCTTGAAGAAGCCCTTGAAGGAAATCCTGCTTTATCAGTTGAGGAAATGGCAGTAGTTCTTAGTTCACACCATACAACTGTTCATCGTCATCTTCAACAACTTGGAAAGGTTCCTAAAATAGGAAAATGTGTGCCTCATGAATTGTCTGAAAACAACCTCAAATCTCGAGTTGACATCTGCTCTTCACTCCATTCTCGCCAACTTGTTTCCCCTTTTTTGGATAGACTTGTGACTGGCGACGAAAAATGGATCTTTTATCGAAATGTTAAGCGTCATAGACAGTGGCTTGGTAAAGGGGAAAGACCCCAGCCACAGCCGAGAATGGAACTTCATGGGCAAAAGGTTCTTCTTTCAATCTGGTGGGATTGCCAAGGAATAATCCACTTTGAATTCTTACCACCTAATGCAACAATTAATGCTCAAATTTACTGTCAGCAATTAGAGCGTTTGAAGCAAGCTTTGAGGGAAAAAAAACCTGCTCTAGTGAATCGAAAACGGGTGATGTTTTATCAGGACAATGCGCGACCACACACAGCAAGAATCACGTCACAAAAATCGAAGAACTTGTTTGGGAAAAAATTCCTCATCCCCCTTATTCTCCCGTTCTTGCTCTTCAGACTACCATTTGTTTCGTAGCTTACAGAATCATTTCGAAGAAACAGCTTTTGTAACACAGGAAGAGGTTAAATCTGACATTTGTGAATTCTTCGAATCAAATCCAAAAGAATTTTACATTAATGGAAATAGTAAGCTTGTTAACAGATGGAAGGAAGTCATAGATAATCATGAAAAATACATTGTTGACTGAATCTGTAATTAAATGTAACATTTGGTTACTTCTTTTCTTTATTCAAAATTCGGACAGAACTTATGGGATGACCTGATACATAACAACATATGTTATTGCATCTTTACATATTTTCAATTAAATTTTAATTCACTTGTATTTTAATAAAATAGAAGTCTCTTATATTATATTTTTAGAAGGTTGGTAATATATTTTTTAATTGAGTTTAAGATCTCAACTTTATGTGACAACCTCCATAAAAATTCATATTTCATTAATTTCGCAGCAGAAAAAGTTATATATTTTATCTCTTTAAGAAGAACGGTAATCCCGTCTATTTAATAAAGACGATATGATTAAATTTCAACATATTTTTTAAAATACAATTTTGGAAAAAGAAAAATAATTCATAAAATGAATTTTATAATCATTATTTACATTGTTATAGAGACAATTATTAATTTTATTTGGCAAAATAGTTAAAAATGATAATTTTAGTGAGATTCCCATTTCGGATTTTCTACATTACCGCAGAAATGGAACAGAAAATAATGGGATATTTTGTTCTGCGTGAAATTATTTTGTTTATTTTAAAGAACAGTTGTAAAATATAAAATGTTATCTTTATTTTATGAAGAACACAATCTCGGAAGAAAATATTCAATTCAAGTTGAGGTAAAGTTTTAATAACGACTCTTTAATGTCAATGTCGCATCGAAAATTAGTGTTGAGTTTTTTTTATATAGTAGACATAAAAGTAAAATACTGCAAGTTCAAAATAAACAAAATAAACGGACTATATAATTACTTCATGGTCTTAAATAATAAATGCAAATTACTCCAAACAAACCCACCGCTATTTCCTTCTCTGAATTATTGTATTATGTACATGTCGCCATTGAGACATTCTGTCGGACAAATAAATGAAGGATTAAAAAATTTGGCAACATACCTCGGACTTCGGGAGGGTAAATCTTTGTCATTCAAAGACAAGCTAACAAACACCAGTAAGTCGATATTCTATGGTGATAATAACCCCTGCTTTGTGTCACGTTTCGTTTACAAACGTTTTCACAGCAAGCGAACCGTGATTCTAATTTGGCAATTCAGCTTTCTCGATTAAATATAATAGAAAATATTTGGAGTTGAAACAAGAATTTTTTAGATGATGAAATGAAAGGAATTCGAAGGAACTGAGACATTTTTTTAAGCATTTCACACCAAGCAAGGTGGGAAGCCACTAGCACGCAAGGAGTCACAGAAGAGTGATAGAGGAAAGGACATCCAGAAGGATAGTGGATAGATCAAGGCATCTGGAAATCAGGGAAACTGGAATAAGGAAGGGAGTTCCACAGGCGAGAGTTGCGAGATATGAAGCTATTGGAGTAGAAGCGACGGCTACATTTAACAGTTTCAACAGTGAAAGGGCGAGAGCGGGATGCCAGCCTCGTAGGACGCTTGAATTCATGAAGTCTGCGAACCAGCGAGAGCAACTCATCGGAGCAATTACCGTGAAAGTATCTGTAAAAAAGACAGAGAGAAGTGACGGCGCGTCTGTGAGAGAGCGACTGCAGACGAGATGCCAGATCAGGGCCAATTACATTGCATATCCGTCTCATTAATAAGAGCAAATCAGTCTGCTTGGAAAATAAAATTGCCCTAAAATATAGTTAGCATGAGAAGTGGGATGTTTTTCTCTGAATTTCAGGGATAAGATGTTATTATTTATACTGTTTTTATTCGGACTATTCTCATCTTTGTTGTTTTTGTCACAACGTTTGGGTCGTTGTCTGCTCCTGTCTTCCACAGGTGTATATAGATCTGGTTAATCTATTTGGAATTCAAAACTGAACACTTTATTTAATCTACGGCGGTAGGCTATTCTCATTCCACTTGTTATGCCAAGATATCGTCCTGTTCTTATATTATTTAGAACTTTTCAGTTTGGCTCGCCCGTTTCCACTGAGTACAAGTACACTATGCCATGAAATTCACATTAGGCTGGTTTAAATTTAGAGCTTTAAACCCAAACTTGCTACCACTGCTGCTGCTCTCATATTTTGACTGCTGCTGCTTGCTCTCATGTTTTGACTGCTGCTGCGGTTGAAGTTTTGCTGCCATTCTCTTTCTAGGCAAACCAACTCAGGAATTCCTCGTACGCGCTGAGGGGGACAGTAGAGAAATGGGATATTTACTACATTAAGATTTTTCATCCTGTTTGTACATCTAACACAAAGCCCAAGGGCCACTCAAGGTAGAGGATTACTGAGATTTTTAAAGGGTGAAGTACGGAATATGAAGTGCACATTATGTGAACGTTTAGAATATATATCAATTGAGCCTGAATTTGGAGTGATTGAAGTTTTCAAGGAAACACCCTCTAGGAAGTATTTGCCACAACATGACAGTTCGGTAAAAGAAGATGTCTGATTGGAATTTTCTTCTTATCACAAAGGGAATGGAGATGATTCAGTATCGGAATCCTGGCATGTGGTTCTAGCTGTGAAGGTCTCAACTGGTGGGACTAAGGAATTTAACTCGTCCGAACATCTGCTGTGTTGGACACTATCTACTCTGCCACGGCAATGGTCAAACTATATGTTGATATCAAGAGTTTATACTTCCTTTCCCCGTACTAATCTGTTTATTTCCAAGTGCAGTATGTTGGTACGTGTTGGTATTTAACGGTATGAACCAATGAAATTCTGTCAAAGAATTGTTTGGATAATTTATAGTGTTCATGTAAACAGGTTAAAGGTCAAATTTTCAGTTCACACCTTATTGTCAGGCCATGGACATACAGAGTGAGGAAACACCAAATACGTGTTATAAGCAGATGTTTTCACGAATTAAGGGCCGAAACGGGGTCATTATTAGTGTTTACACGCACAGGTCAAATGTTGTGATGCTGGCATCCCCTTATTTTCAGATAAAGGCGCAAAATGTTTTAAGCAATATGCCGATGTAAAGGGGAGCATTATGATCGTGGGTGAAGTGAGTAAACACTAAAGACGTGGTTAAAGCAATAGTTTACACCAAATAAGACTCGGAAAGGGGGCGCATTAACTGTGTTCACGCCCACGCATCAAAGCTCATGCTCGCAGTTCACCCCGTGTTATCACATCATGGGCGGTGCAAAGTTTAATCAGTTTAATTATATACGGATAATTCTAATGAGTTTAATCAAATAAATAACAAATTTAAAACGAATAATCTTGACAAAACATTAGTTTACAGAAATCCATAAGAATGGGTAATATTCTTGCCAAATTTGGAACGAAGTAAAGTTTTATCATTTTAATCAAATAGCAGAAGTTTAATTAGTTTCATCAAGTAAATTGCAACTTCAAAGGGAAGTAACTTGATACAAAATAAGTTCAAAATATTTTTGTCATATAAATAATGTTTGTGCAAATTTTGGAGCTAATGGATAGGAAGCTGTGGAAGTTAATGACAAAAAAATGAATTTTACGCAGTTATTCGAAATTGTTCTATCATTATTAACGCTCATGTCAATTCGATGAAATCGCTTTAAAAGTCAACAAATTATATTTAAAAAAGTTTCTATACAGTGTTTTGCGGTCTTTCTTTATAATCGGTGGGTCCGGAAAACTATAAAGTTGTTCTCACTTTTGGAGCATCTGTGTCTCAAGTTTGAGCGAGATCGGTTGAAAAATGTAGAAATGTATAAGGAAGATACACACACGCACAAATATATTCTGTTATATATATATATATATATATATATATATATATATATATATATATATATATATATATGTGTGTGTGTGTGTGTGAATGCCAACGATCTTATTGGTGTGTACATATTCAATTACATTTTACTTCTAAAAATATATATACATGGCATGTTGCCATATCGTTAGAAAATACATCATTATACATATTTGTTTTTACTTTTATATCTTTTTGAGTCGTCAAAAAGACTGGAGTCTTATTGAACTATGGATGATCACTGCGCCGAAATACGAAGCGTGTTTTTTTAAGAAAAAAATGATCGTTCCGAACAGATAGAACGCTTCACAATTCGGTCCGCTGTCCTTCGTGTTTCTTCCCAAGAGACATGAGGTTGAGCGAACCGAGATAAGCTGAGACTTTCGAACAAAATACCACCATGTTTGAATTGAATGTCAATCAACGTTAAATATATGCACGATACTGAAAATTCTTTAGCAGAATATACCGATATTATTTAGAATTCTCTAATATACACAAAGCTGTCTTATTTTTTGTAAGTCGGTTATAGATCTCAATAGTTTTTATTAGCCCCACCTCGTACGTATGTGAGATATAAATTGATTTCGAAATCTCTCTTACCATTCATATCACACTTGTCATTGCACCAAAATCATATCTATCTATCTATCTATCTATTATTTAAAAATTTGGAGATCGGTTGATTTCGAGGCCTTGATCTCCTAATTTTTAAAGTTAAAATCTTTATATATGAGTTTTTGTATTTTCATTACTATTTAATTTTTCACAAATGTATTAATCATATTTTATACTGGTGTTCCCTGGTCCAATTCAAACCTCACTATTAACCTTTATGTATAATATATATATATATATATATATATATATATATATATATATATATATATATATATATATATATATATATTTACTGTGTTTAACAGCAAACTGTCTGAATATGTTAAAATATAATTTTAATTCATGCTAAATTTAGGTAGAAAAGTTCTCAATATCAGGAACAGACCGCATGTAAATACAGAAGCCGAAATGGTGGTCAACACCAAATTGAGAATGTTTCTCTTATACTAGAACTTAATCTTCAGGCCACATGTGATGTGATTTGGCTCAACTATTTATATATGCTGGTCAGTCGTGCATAATGTGTAGCAATAATATATTGTATTATCCTGGCACTTATTGCATGGTAGCTGTATTTCAAACATGACAGTTACGACCCACCCGAAAACTGTCAGGTTATAACTTATTAACTGTTATATCAGAATCATAAGTGTTTCGCCTCATGTTACAAACACCGGCAACAAAATAAGCCAGGGTAACACAATAGACCTTACTAGCCATAATGCGTTATTGAGCAGCATATACAAATATTCGAGGCACAACATAATACATATAGCCTGATGATTACGTTAAAGAACGAAACAGACTGTCACCGTTATTTCTTTTTAGGTTTGTCGCCGATTTTAACCACTGAAAACAGTACCATAATGCATGGACTAAACAACGCGGTTCATATTTTTCTCATCCTCCTAAATCTATTTCCTACGATAACAACGCCGGTACGTAATCTTTAAACACCATTTCTCTCTGCATTGTTCTCCTTTTATGTTATGTAATTATAGTAAACTTTGTTTGTGGTAGACAAATTCTATACCTTTATTTTACATTCCGTTTCTCTCGATGTAGAATTATTCTCACCACGTATTCAATGTTCCCTAACTGCAACACCATGAACCCTTCTTCATTTCTGGGAAATTATTAAATGCATTTATATATATATATTCATGTAAGCAAGCTATTTCCTTTTTTGCACATTTAGACTGAAGGATTTATTGTCCAGGTTTTCCTTTGTCTTATTCCGTTAAGCTTTTCTAATTTTGTCTAAAATAAGCTCAAATTTGTATGCACTTCTTTTTCTAGTTTGAACATTTTGACATTTTGTAAATAAACCTGTTAATGAACATATGTCTTATTCTACAGGTTCTTTATTGACGTAATGCATTTATCTGGTTATCGAGAGGTACGCCCACGTATGACACGGATGCTTACTGCAGATACTCATATATATATATATATATATATATATATATATATATATATATATATATCTAATGTGTTATGCATGTAGCGAAAGTGCTCTACTGTTTATCAGGAGTTGAATATTAAGAAATATACACTTAAGGTGTGCTATATTTATGTCGCCTCTCAGTGTTGATTTTTATATTTACACACGCTCTATCTCTGATATTGAGCACTTTATCCCTTAAATATAGCAAACCTTAAAACTATATTTCTTAACACACACACACACACACACACACACACATACATATATATATATATATATATATATATATATATATATATATATATATATATATATATATAAAGACTAGTTTTGTTGTACACTTTACACATATTCCGTCTACTCATTTTAGTGAAGATCCTTTAATATACTCTCGGATTAGATTTTTGATGTAATTACTGAAAGACGAGAGAACATCGCCATATTTATACATATTTGTTTAATTATCAAATACTTTCGACATATCCATGTCATCATCAGGGTATTGTTGGTAATAAAATGAATATATTAGTATCCGTTATTGTCAGAGACAAATTGATGTGTTATCTGAAAATTAAATTTTATATAAATGGAGTGAGGAACGTTATGTTAGTGCATAACCGCTAAAACTGTTCTATAAGGTAAATTTCTTAAAAATGGAATCAGGAACGCTGTGTCATTGCGTGACAACTGAAACCGTGTAAAGGGAGGTAACTAAGTATGGTTTGGAGTGTTTCTTTACGACATGTGTAACACAGGGAAACCTATTATTGTAAACCTTTAGTCTCTCTTTTTACTTTTTACCACATCTCCATTAGAACCGATTTAAACACACACACACAAACATAACGACTCCATCCGAACATATTAGTAGAAAATAGAAGTGTAATAATGTCATCTATATGTAAAAAAGTATTAAAAATAATCGAAAACTTAATAATTAAAAATAAATTGCCAAAAATCAATAATATTAATTACGAACACAGCCAAAATGTCCTGCCTGCGTTCAAAAAATAATACATCCTTACAACTTTAGATCCATACACGCAATCCATAAATCCAGTTAAAAGTAAAAATAAAATCATTCTTGATAATAGCTACAAGTATAGCCTAAAATGTTCGGCATTACAGAATATTTTGATAGTTTCTACACACTCAGTGCCCAGAAAGGAAAAGACGGTTTCCAATACAAAAAGAATTAAATAAAATGCTTAATCGCAGTAACTTGTCTATCGTCTTTAACGAAACATACACACAGGCGCGCATATATATATATATATATATATATATATATATATGATCTACTTTAAAATGATTCTTCATACACAAATCAATATCATTTTTTTATTATTTTATTAAAACTTGTTTCAAGCATTCTAATTTTAAACTGCGTGTTTCTTTCTTTCGGACGCTCCTGTATTCGTGTTTTCCTTTCATATTTTCAGGTATTTTAAAGGAATGCGTCAGAATTTAAGAATTTAATAAAATAATAGAATGAAAAAACGCGAAGAGTTTAATAGAGAAATGGAATTACATTATTTCCAAATGCCCGCTGACGCATTTCTTTGAGAAAAAGAGAACGTAGAAATAACATTCGAAGCACAGTGTGTTAAAAATTAAATACAACAATTCTGAAAAATAGCTATGATTGAAAAGTAACACCCTATTTGATATATGATGGACACTCCCGTCTTGGGAATATTATATTTAGACAGGAGAGTCGGAGAGTCCATCATACATAAAATAGGGATTTACTTTTCACTCACACTGTGTGTGTCTGCACACCCCTGTTACGCGTGTTGGTGTATAAATTTGATCAGAAAAGTTTTGTAAAATATTCTTGTTTTAGAACTTTCAATTCTTTTGTGGAACCTGCTGTATTTTAAGCTATATTTGCATTCTGCAGAATGATACACTTTTGTATATTAATTCATATATTAGTATATACATGCATGTTGGAATCGATTTTTTATGTTTCTCTGAGTAACTCACCCTAAATACGTCACTCGATATGAACCGACTTATTTGACGCACCAAATGTCAGAACTAACTTTCTTTATCCGTTCTAATCAATAAAATGAGTATAAAAGAGTACTACAATTTGCAGCAGAACAATTTTGATATTAAACGAAATACCATATTGCTAGAAATTTCAGTACAATGCAATTGACCATTGTAAGAGATTCTGAAGCACTGGATTCGTACGATCATCTTATATGTAAAATTTGGTCCGTTTAAGTGGTGTCGAATTTTGGTATTTGAGAAGTTAGGTGTTCAATTTGTGGAAATGCTGTGCGTCTTGGATCTGGCATATTGTCTATCTTTCAATGATAGCATTATTTTTATAATGAAAATGCATTCACCTATAGAAGGTCTGAACGACCTCGTAATACATGCAATCGCTACGTTGAGTTGGAGTTATTTGTCAGAGAAACAGTCGCAGACCGCACTGAGTCTACCACATAGATAATATCATTGCTGTTCTAATCTCGTAAAGCGTGATCGTATGGACCTCGTTTACTTGCCAACGAATACACTGGGCTGTACCTGGAATACGAGACATGGTAAAAGACCGTTACTTACATCGACATTTGTGCTGCAAGTAGATTTTCTGAGAGGGTCGAAATGCGTTGTGTAGTATTCAGTGATATTTTCTTTTAGTTATCGCCTGCTTGTGGGGTGTAGATCTTAGGAGTTATATTTACCAGTTGTGTCATTTATCATTATATGCGACGAAAAATTAGACCTCATGTTGTGTATTTTTGGTTGAATATCATGTAAAATAACATGAATATTACAACATTCGATCACCTTTGAAAACTGAACAGTGTCACCCATAATTTTACTAAAAATCTTCTGCCTCCAATCTTGCAAACGGGAGGCAATGTGCATTTCCAGCAGGATAATAACAACTTACATGATGAACACATTAAACATCGTTGGCAGATCTATACGGCTTTAAAATTAAAATGATGGTACAACGCCTAAGTCGTTCGGTTACCCATCCTAAACCACTTGCTGTATTACATCAACATGTGTGAAATTTGGAAAATTGTAGCGGAAATATCTCTGTTCTTTTAATCACTTCAAAGCACAACAGAATTGATTTAATGTTTAATAGGTATGCAGAGTGTTTTACTATAAATACTGAGAACTATTGATATATCTCTTATGGAAACAATGAAAGCATCCATTTTCTATCGTTTTCTGGATTTCAGTTACGTTCTATACACATTCAGAATTTTCTTTTTAAGTACATAATTATTCTGTTACAATTTTTATATTATTTCAGTGTATCAATGTTGTGTTATCTATATATAATTTTCTTCTTTAAATCCATCTACAAATTACATTTTGCCGAAATCAGGATAGTTTAGCTTCCGTACATTAAGCATTAGATTCATGTTCTTTTTTACCTACGAAATAATTCTCAGTCTGTTAACGTGTATGATTTGAATTTTCGCTTTGCAGGTGCTCTTATTTGAATATATAAAAATATGACGTATTATATGCGGTAAATTTATTTTTGGTCATTTTTCTTCGATACCTTACACATATGTCTTTCATATATATATATATATATATATATATATATATATATATATATATATATATATATATATATATATATATATACAGATATATATATATATATATATATATATGCTTGTGTTTGCGTGCGAATAATGTTCAAATGTAAAATAATCTCACCCGCAGTAATACATGTTTTTTTTTAAAGAAACAACAGACTTTACTGTAGTAATATATTTTTAAACATTTATAAGTCATAGTGTCATTGACTGCAATAGATCAGGAACGTACCTAGGAACTTGAAATCTGAATAAATAAGAAAGTGTAGTAGAATTATAAAAAGGAATATATGTTCAACAATTCTGTTGTTCCACCAATTCACAGAATAATAACTAGAAAAAGACATGCTACTTCCACATAATCGAATCACTTACATTTCCTCCGCATGCCCGTAGTAAGGCGGAATATAGGCCACTCTTTACCCAAATATTTGTTACATAAAAAAAACATTCTCCCGTCTGGAAGTTTCTCTTAAGATTTCAAACTTAAACTATTCAAAACAAGTGACACAATTTACGTATCTTTTTTCTTCCTATAATATTGAATTCCTAAAACATCTACATACATTTCTATCACTCATTCTTTAACCATCAGTGTATAAACTACTCTCTCGAGTCGTATACACATTCTGATACTCGCCTCCCACAGGGATCCGTCCCTGCGTTGGTAGTATCACAGCTTAGACCAGCTCTGACCAGCTTGGACAAGCTATGACCAGCTAAGACCAACGGCCCGAATGAAGACATTCGGGTTCCCTCGTTAAAAACTAAACTTTTGTCACAACCTGACTCAGTGGTGGGTCAAGTAAGTCTAGACATTCTGTAACAGTTCGTGATTAGTGAGCCTTGTATTGTGCAAAACTCAGAGAAAATGTGAAAAGGGAAAACATAGATGATCTAAAATATCATAACCAAATAGAAACTGCATTTAAATCCTATATGTTAATCCTATGGTGATTATAATAGTATCTGTTTCCTTAGAAGGAAACATTTAACATTCAGCATTCATTAGTGCTGCTGATTGAAATTTATAAAAATCTTTCTCTTAAAACAATTTTTCATCAAAGTAGCATTTCCATGTCCGTTGGTATTATTACTCTTTTTTGTATGTTTGCGGGTTTCCTTCTTAACATGTTATTTGAAATATTGTGGAACTTCATATCCGTCATTATTTTTATTCGACTTACATGTAATAACAATTTTAGTTGTGGCTGCTGTTGAAAGTCCTCAACTAATCTTATTTTCTACAGTTCTTTTTGATTACGTAGCGCCAGTCTACAATGTTCAAAGAAGAATGGTCTTCTGTAAGATCCACAGTCTTCACTGGCTTAAAGTGATTTTCATCGTTGATCGTAGAAATTGTTGTATACTGTTGATAATTTAGATATTTCTGAACTAGTGTGTGACCAAGGTCGACACCCATACAATGTTTCGATTTGACGAGGCTATTTTAGAACATGTCTCAAGTTTTTCCTTTAATGTTTTGGTTTGTTAGCAATTTGCGGTGTTAAGCGAAACTACACCTAACATAGCTTATTCAGTTTTTAATTTTCTTATCTCGAATAATAGATTTACTATACATTATCTATAATCCGAAAATTTGCGGATGGCGAATTATTTTCTACCCTCGAATCTCTTTCTCACCGGTGGAACGTGAGGTTTCTCTCACTGCTCTATGGCTATTTCCAAGGAAAATTCTCGTACGAACTCTCTTTGGTTCCACCAAGTATAACCTTCACGGCTAGGACGCACCACGCAGCGTATCAAACCACACACATTCTCCCACCCCCGTAATTCATCAGTGAGAAGTAAGTTCCACTAGAACAGCTTCTCCCCGCGATCCACTGCTCAGTGGGACCGACTCCCAAAAAGATATTTCCACGATCATTACATTCCTAACCTGTTCAAGTCTGGATTTAACCGTTGCCTCCCCCTCCTATCCGTATAAAATTTTCCTTAACGTAATTCTCTAACTCGAGAGGACACTAGGCCTAAATTTTGAACCATACTGTAAAAAAGAAATACACCGATGTATTTGAATTTTTGTATTTCTTATTTCATATGCTGAATACTTATCATGTATTCAGTGTAGATGACATCACTGCTTTTATTCCAGACCATTGTTTTTGCTTTGGAAAGGTGTATTTTGACGCCTATTTCTTGGAAGATTTGGTAGAGTATTTTGACTTTTACTTTCACATCTTTCCTATACCAAATATAATTACCTCGACATACAGTATGCAACGGGACTCAGAGTTAAAAAAAATGTATAGAATTAGAGATACACAGAAAACAACAGGAATCTGCAAGTAATATTCAATATTCAATTATCTTTGAATACTGGGATAACATTCATTAAATCATATACCGGCCATGCAGCCAGTATCTTATCTGATCAATATCTAACAAATCAATGGAGGAATAAGTAGCTTCCATTTCCAATAACTCACAAAAGCAGGTTTGGAATTTTTAAAACCACAGTTTAACAACGAGTTTTCTTCTATCACGCATTGCATTTTCAATGATGTTCATTTTTTTTAACATATATCTGGCCTTTAATTGACCTCAGAGATCGAGAGAGGAACTTATATATACAATCCACTGCTAAATAAGCTTGTACAATGGTCAGCTCATTTTATCGCTCCAGAAGATATCTGGTAGCTTCTTCCATGTTGTATCTTTAAAAGAATTATATGAGACCAAAAATGTTGTGCTGCTACCATATTTCTTTTTTTGTTATATATCCTCACTTTCCTACCAACTATTATTTCTCTCTTTTCTTACACCTTAATCGACATTCCAGTTTCAATTTTAACATTCTATGTTGAATACTTCTCGAAACATATGTTGTGTAATATTTATTTTTTTAAATATCATAAACGAAGGCTGTAAGTAATATATATTTGAAAATTAAAAAGACAGTTCAATATGAAATAAGACTTTTCAACATTTACTTAAATTATAATACGCAGTCTCAAATTATTTTAACGATACATAACTTAGCAAAAGGGACAATTATAGATAAGTGTAAGTGAATATTAAAAAAAAACATCAATAGATTTGTCTATGCTTAAATAAAGTGTATTTAAACTCATGGATACCCTGTAATGTATAGGGTCACATCATCCCCAGGTTAAGCATTACTAATTTGGTTTCCGTGAAAAAGACAGCTTTTTTATGATATGCATTTGTTTTTCCCACACCTAAAAGGAATTTAATTGCTGAGTTCTCTTTTTAACAAAGGTATTGGAGTTCAAATCTGCAATCTAAGCAGCTCTTAACATTGGAAGGTGAAAGAATAGGTTTATATATGATTCAAGCGAATTTAAATGAAAGCGAATTTCCTTGACTGGAAATCCGCACGCCTATCTTTCTGGGCCGATAACACCTACCTTATCATCGCATCAATGAATATAAGAGAAAAAAACATGGGAATAAATGTATTACCTAAGCTTAGTCCAGTAAAATATTAAATAAAGCGAAATACGTAGACATGGTGACCATTTTATGTCAATTTCCAATTTCACCGGGTCTCTGTGACTACCTAGAAAATCTAATTTATCACTTATGCTTGTTAGGAAAATTGTCCTTTAATGACCTCAGACAAATACTGTAGGTAAAATAAGTCTTGTTTGACTTCTTGTTTTGTATATTGGTGTTCATTTTGTATAAGACCTTGTGAGTCACTCAAGGTTGAGGGTTACAGAGTAAGATACACAAATTATGTGGATTTGATTGGAAGATAACGTTTAAACGTAGACACAGGCAGTTTAAGAAACTAATGATCAGGGTGTGTGTTCGACATGGCAGTGTTTAGTAGGAAGACGCTGCTTGAGTGGAACTTACATTTCATCAGGGGAATATGAATAATTGTGTGGGAGTTTACGACAACTTGCCTGGCATGGCGGATCTTAGCCTTAAAGGTAAGGTCTGGTGGAACTAAGGAGAGTAGTTCATATAAGGCCTCTCAATGGAAATAGCGATAAATCATTGAGAGGCTTGTGACGTTGGTCTGTGAAAAAGGGGTTGCTGAGTGGAAAATAATTCTTCTTGACGATATCGACATGATTGACAAATAATCCGATGGATATAATCGACTTTGTAAGGAGATAATAATAATAATAATAATAATAATAATAATAATAATAATAATAATAATAATAATAATAATAATGCTAGATGTCTGCAGCAGATTTGACGAAAGAAAAACAAACATTTGATGAGAAAGGTCGAAGATGTGCGAATGTGAGGAGCAAATATAATGAGATTCGGATAAAAGTAGACGGTCAGCTTAGTACACATGAGAAAATAAATAGGTAAGTTCAAGTAATATCAAGCATAACACTGGATATATAAAAAAATTAAACGGCATCCAATGTAAAAAAAATGAGGAGAAAAAATGTAATTTCTTGCAATAATTATATGGAAAAAGATTTTAAAAAATTCAGTCAGCATGTCTGAGGCTAACCTCCAGAAGAGGTACTGTTTCTTCCCTCTTGATCCAATGTTTTCCACTGACATGAGTTGGAATGATTATATTGAATGAATTATTCAGTCTGCCGTTCGGAAATTTGGTTCATAGTGTAGGGTCACAATTTTTCACTCTAAAATTCATGTTGCTCATTTATAAATTCGTTCGTGCATTGAATATTTCTGCCATATCTGGTGTTTCTCTAACATATCTCGAGATTCTCGACAAAATCTAAAGAATCGTTAGTAATGTCATCGTTCCTAACCTTAAATCTTGTATTCGGTCATATTCTCATCAACGTGATGTGAATTCCTGCATCTTCAGTTTAAATATTTTCATGGAAATTGTTTTTATTAGCTTTTCTCCTATTTATCCCGATAGCAAAAATTTTATCGAACAATTACATTGGCTATATGTTGTATCGTCTTGCTTTTCAAATAACTAGATATAATCGTACCCCGAATGTGGAAATTTATCAGATTTTTTCTCTTCTCTTCCACCTACAATCATAAAAATTAAAATGCAAATCAATCCCCAATTCTGCCTTACTGAATCTTGTTCTTGCATTGTCTTTTCTAGTCACTAACGTTTCATTCTCTTTCATTCTCAGTAACCCCTTACGTCTTAGCGATATTATTATCTTGCTTGAGATGGAAATATTAAAAAATAATAATAAAATTATCATTGTAAGACATTTCCCTCTTCTCCTACCCCCCCACTAGCTATGGGTAAAAAGAATGTCAGACCAGGTTCTATAACCTTGGATGGCAACTGGTTTACTGCAGGAAGAAATGGCAATCTACTGCGGGAAAATAATCTGTCTCGTCAATCAAACCTCGAAGATACATGATCGCCTAAGCGTGTATCACGCATGACGCATAACTGAAGATATTATTTATATATATATATATATATATATATATATATATATATATATATATATATATATATATATATAAAGTGAATTGATTGTAATGGTTCCAACGAGAGAAAAGTGTGTATATTAAAAAGAAGAGAGGTACACACACATACTTCCCAAGTTGCATGGAGACGGTCGCGAGACCAGAAACACGTGTTGTAAAATTATGAAAAATAAAGGATAGTATTTCTTTTTTTAAATCCACATTACAACCTAAAAAGTTTGCGGTACCTCTCTCCCTTTTAATACACACACACACACACACACACACACGCATATATATATATATATATATATATATATATATATATATATATATATATATATATATATATATATATATATATATATATATATATAAAATATTACCTCTGATTTATATTGAGCTCTCTGGATTTTATCCTCCTTGGGTCTACCCATAAGGATTACCTAGTTTTTCGTAAACGAAATCTATATATCTATCTATCTATCTCACTCTCTCTCTCTCTCTCTCTCTCTCTCTCTCTCTCTCTCTCTCTCTCTCTCTCTCTCTCTCTCTCTATATATATATATATATATATATATATATATATATATATATCGGTAAAACCATATTTTAAATCTATTAATTTATAATATTAATGCTCTTTAAATTTACATTGAGCACTATTGTTTAAAAATCAAAATATCTATAAGAACATCGGATTTTATATCTTACTGTTCTTTCCTTTTTATTTATATATACATATATATATATATATATATATATATATATATAGATCTATATATATATATATATATATATATATATATATATAGATATAGATATATATATATATATATATATATAGATATATATATATATATATATATATATATATATATATATATAGATATATATATATACTAAATAAACAGAATTTGGAAGGAAAGTGAAGTAATAGGAATAATGCAATTGTCATATGTTAGAATATTTAACCAAATTTTATTATTATATATTGCTTGGGCAATTAAAAAAAAACTCTTTGGCTATTTGGCTTCTATAATTTCGGAATGATCATCTTCTAATCTCAGGTTTATGGAAAGAAAAATGAGACGTAAACTTAGAATCCGAAATTTACAATTGAAATGTCTAGGACATAATAAGCAATGATTGCTTAGATAATTCGCTATTCATAGGACATATTGAAAGAAACAGGGTCAGAGATAATCAGCCAGCGAAAAACTGATTATGACAGATTATGAAGACGCAACTTGCGTAAATGGATATCAGAAAAAGTGCAGGGATGGATAGTGAAAAGACACAACTTACTAAGTGCTACATAGGATATGATGTTGTTGAGAGCCATGATCGTCCATCTTAGACATATTACGTAGTAGAAAAATTATATGAGTCTAAATATTAGATTCTTGTACCTTGAGATTTAAACGGATATCCCAAATGAAAGTTATTAGTCCAGATTTAGATATAGGAGGATATCAGCTAATGGATTTGGCTCGTTTGAACGACCATAAAATAATGCAAAAAGATTATATTAAAGATGAAACAGAAGGAAACATACAAATTCTAAAGAACAAGAAACGCGAGAATTGGCAAAAATAAAAGCTTAAATTAACTAATAGAAAATACTTACGTGATCTATATAGCATGAGAGTTCAAGAACCTGAGGGTTTTTGAGAAGAAAACTTAACCTCCCCTCTCACCCCAGTGTCCGACCCTAGTCGAAAACAGAAGCAAGGAGATACTTTCCAATCGCTCAAGATCAAATATGCCGATAAGATCATACCCATAATAAGTTTAAATACACAATATATATCCAAATAGTCGTTGCTGTATAAACGCTGCGAAACAATTTCATATTTAATATCAGTGTACGTATTTAAATGCGGTCATTGTAATATGAGGAAATATCCGTACTATAAATTTACCAAAAACAAAAAAAATGTTATTTTTTTCAAACTAATGCAGTTTAAGATAGTGATTATATTAATATATACTGTATAATGGATATAAGCGCCAACGACATTAACGAAGCCAAGGGGACATATATGTTAATAAAATGATTGCTACATTTGTCTTATGACAACCACTTCAGAAAAGAAAAACATAGGAAATCTTCATAGAAAAAGTATTTCATAAAAATACATAGAAATCATATTTTGCTATTAGGATAGAAGTTCAGATTCCTGTGCCACATTTTCAGTCACTTGCTCTTATACTATCGATATACATAATTTTCCGTACTTTCTTGATTCTGATGACACCAATTCGAAGGTCACGATTTCTCTTTACATTCCGCCTTCTTACAGTTCATGTTTACTGCTGAATTCTCGTTTTTATCAACTAAGTTTTCAAGGAATACTTGAAGTTTTCATTCTATGGCTTCCATCATTAGTATCGTTCACATATTTTATATTGCTAAAATTTTCGTTCGCCTATAATAAATACATATCTGGCTTCCACGGATCGTCTCGTTGTATGGGTTAAATAAATATGAAGAGAACTTTCTTCATTTCCATTATTCAGTTTCTGATTTGTGTGTAAATTCCTCAACTCGTTTTTTTGTATATGCACGCTTTTATGCCCCCATAAATGTGGTATATTATAAAAATAATCTTTTAAGATTGTAATCCTGTGTTATTGCTCCCTAATTGATTTTATGTTGTATCTTATCATATATATTTGCCTATTCAATAATGGGTAAGTTTATGCATTATTGATTATGTTATTCATTCTGATTTTAACGATTATATTTTTTATTTCTTATTCCTGGATCTAGTTGCATTATTACTGCAATTTTAAAGTTTTATTCTGATAGGAGCACTATTAAAATTCAAATTATAAGTTTAGCTTGTGACACATTATGTTGATTCTATGATAAAGTTCACATTCCTTTGCACCTCTACTGACTGTAAAAGAAATAAAGAATATTCATTAAGTAGCGTTTAATTAAAACCAAATTAGATCTCAAATCCGGTTAATAAAAAATGCAAGTTAATGTTATTTTATGATTTGATTTTATCGCTAAAATAAAGAATATTTAAAAATGTTGAAGCTAATGATTCGTGCCTCCAATGTTTCAAACATATAAATATTATATCAGTAATGAGAATAAATTAAACATCGATTTAAATAATGAACATCAGTGATATACTATCTCTCTTTAATCATGCTTATCACTTCCTTAGATCCTTATTTAGCACAAACGTACGTTTAGTCTGGCCTGTGACTCATAATTAATGTGCTATTCCGTTTTGATCGCGTAGACGAAACAAAAGTGAAAAGCGAAAAAAAGATATATCAGGGACGCTGTTTGGTTACAGCTAGGAAAAAAAAGAAAGAATTGCCATGTCAATATCTCATAAATAATGGAAGTTTTCGTTATTATCACGAGTAATGACAGTAAGAACAGGACAGAGACACTGTTTGATTCCAGTATAAGAAAAAATACGCCCAGTCAATGCTTAATAAATAGTGGACTATTCCCTTTTGAACTCCAGGAAGGATGGAAAGGACATGTCAGAGACGCTGTTTGATTTCAGAGAAAGAAAGAAAGATAGAAAAAAAGAAACAAACAAACGCCCTGCCAATGTACCCTAAATTGTGACTAGTTCCATTTTGATCGTGAGGAAAGGCTGAAATCACATGTCAGAGAGACTGTTTGATTTCAGTAAAAGAAAGAAAGAAAGAAAAATAAAAAAATAAACGCATTGTCAATGCCTCATAAATAATGGACTGTTCCGTTTTTATCACGCGGAAGGGCAGAAAGGACGCTGTTTGATTTCAGTGAAAGAAAGAAGGAATGAATGAAAGAAAGAAAGAAAGAAAGAAAGAAAGAAAGAAAGAAAAAAGAAGAAATAAATGCCGTGTCAATGCAATCTAAATAATGGACTGTTCCGTTTTGATCACGTGGAAGTACGGAAAGGACATTTCAGAAACGCTGTTTGATATCAATGGAAAAAAAGAAAGAATGAAAGAAAGAAAGAAACGCCTTGTCAATGAATCCAAAATAATGGACTGTTCCGTTTTGATCATGAGAAAGGACAGAAAGGTCATTTAAGAGATTTTGTTGATTTCAGTGAAATAAATAAATAAATAAATAAACGCCCTGTCAGTTCCTCCTAAAAAATGTTCTGTTCCGTTTTGATCGTGAGGAAGGACGAAATAGACGCCTTTTCATTCAAGTGAAAGAAAACAAAATTCAAAACGGAAGACTTGGAAATTTCACAGCTATTATTAGTTAGTTAATAATACTGTTATACTGCCATGATGATGGCGATTAATCCTATGCTTAATACAAATGCTTAATATCAAATTTTTATTTAGATTGTATTTTATTTTCTGTAAACAAGAGTTATGTAATTATCTAACTTTTCTCTTTTCATACTTTGTTCCAAATATTAAATATATATTTTTTTATTATTAAGTGAACAAATAATATAAATATTCGAATATTCCATCAAGAGAACAATAGCTCAGAGATGCTAATTAATCTAAGAGAATAACCATCTGCTTACTTGTCTTCAGTATGCAGGTTCGTTTACTCTCCTCAGTCGGAAAGTAGAATAAACTGGTAATAAAGAACATTAGCAATAGATTTCGCTGTCGTTGTAGAAATAATCTTGAAAAATTCTGGGAAAATTAAACAATATTTACAAGCATATAAGCAATTATATAATCCTCTTTCTAATGCTTATATGTACGGAATATATAAGCACAACAAGTAGAAAATGCATCATAATTGACACAGACATAATATTACATTTACCTAACAAAGTCTGGATCACTTTTAAAAACAAACATGAGATATAGGAATATCTTTGAAAGCTTTATTATCAACGTAAACACGCAAATATCCGGGAATTGAGAGATTCAGAAACAGAGAAACTGATATAAATGCTTATTTAAACTAGAACATTGGCGAAAGTATCAAGACCATTATTTAATATTTAATATTTCTACAGAATTTTAACTTTAAACGCTGTGAATGTTATGGATTGAACAAATATGAAATTGCCTGAAGATTTAAGACATTTACTGTTTTTTGAGCACCTAATATTTGTCGTATCTGATCTTCTTCACAGTTAAACATTTGGAAAACTAGAATTAATATAACTATGAAAACATTAATTAATAGAACATTTGGAAATAGCCCGATAGATTTAACACAACAGACGGCGTTGAACTTTATTTTAATCCGTTAGTTTAAGCTCTTAATTGAATACGACTCGTTATTTCACAAGGAAAATATGATGAATATAATAATAATAATAATAATAATAATAATAATAATAATAATAATTGCGTTAGAGAACATGGTCCTTCACATATTCCTCTCATTTGTAGATCTTAATATATAATGTCCTTTTGTTTTATCCATAACCCTGTTCTCTCCTCTATTTATTCAGGCTCTCGCTAGTTAGGTTATGCTTTGGTTTCTCTCTTCATCTTTCATTCAAACTGTCCTGTGAGTATCAAAGTTTTCATTCCCACATTATCTCATTATCTACTATATAAATATCAATGATCCCTGTCTGATATTAACTATAAGCGTCCCTTTTATTTCCATTTTTCAAAAACTTTGTTGTTATTCATATGTTCAGTCCATTGTAATCTTCTTCTTCTATCTTCTGTTGCTTCGTGTTTCTATTTCATCTGTTATAATGTAACAGGTCAGTATGATTTTCTTTGTTTCTAAGGTGGTTTTCTTGTTTCTTAATACTTTTGCTTATCTTTTGGAAAGCATCTCTCGCTATCCCAATGAGTTTTCGGATTTCAGTGCCGCATATTCCGTGCTCTCGTAAAATATTCTCCAATTATTAAAATTATTGTACTTGTTTGATTTTGTCATCTGAAACTTATAATTTGTATGTTGGTTTGTTCCTTTTGCTAATAAACATATAATCTGTCTTACATTTGATGTTTTGTCCTTTCTTCTATCTATGCAACATTAATTTCTGTAGGAATTACTGTAATTTCCTTTCAGTGCCTGTTATCGTCACTGTGACATCTGAATATCTTATTTTGTTAATAATGATTCCTGGTAGGAATTCTAAATATCTCAGAATCGTCTTATTTTATATGTTGGATATGTTCAGTGTGAAGACACATTCTTTTGTTACACCACTTTTTATTTATTTTTTTAGATTGACTGTCTGTATGCAGGCGGTTTTCCTGTCAGTATACGTTATGGACCATTCCAATACACTTCCCAAATATGTCAAGGTTACATAACAGTTCCAACAGGATTTTCTGTGGTAGCTTAGAAAAGGCTTTTGCAAAATCTATAAAAAATAGGTGCATATCCTTTTCTACCTGCATTGTTCTTTCTGATACCATTCTCAGTATAGACATCGCCTTTAGCGAAATTACACTGTCGCTACCATATTTCCGGTTCAATTGGGCTGCGCACACTTTTAATCAGAATTCGGATAATAAATTTAGGTATTCGGCTCAATGAGCTGATTTCTGATAGAATTCACATTCGTTTGCACATAAATGGATTTACTTAGGTTGCCAGTATAACACCACTGTTGTATATTTCATTTATTATTTCTGTAAACTTGTTAATTCTGAAAGAGTTTAATACTGCCGCCATTTCTTTTACAATCACTTCCGATCCTCCCGTTTTTTTTCCTGATCAATTTGGTCAGTGCTGATTTCAATTCACATATTAATATTACTGATTCTTCGATATTTCCGTGTAATTTTTGTTGTTATGTTTCGTCGTGGAAGACATCTACTATGTATTATTTCTAACACGCAAATATTTTTTCTTTCTCTAATAGCATTGCCCCGTCTTTGGATTTTATGCATCCCTTAGATGAGCATGTCTTTTGATTTGTTACTTCTCTTATCTTTGTTGCTTTGATATCTGCTTTATCTGTAAACACTCATTCTACTTCTATGTATGTTTCGTTGAAACATTCCTATTTAGCCTGCATTTTTCTTAATTATATTATACAGACTCCAATATTATTTGATATATGATGCCATTGTTTTATGTCTCCTTTTCAACACGTTGATAATTTAATCTCTCATCCATTTCTTTTTTCCTTGTCTCACATTGTTTGGGCTGATATCGATTACTGATATTACTAAAGTCTATCTTAATGTGTTCTGTTTGAGTTTCTATTCTTATTTTGCACATTGTTCTGTTTTTAACACTGTCCAAATATTTCCCCTTCATATTCGTGTCATCCAAGTGTCTGCCGTATTGCAATTTGGATTCTGGATTTTCCCTTTTCAATTTCCATAGTTTCACTGGTTTACATATCGCAGGAACGTAAGGAAATCAACAGAAATTGAATAAAAAAGATGGGATTTTGACAGGTTTGAGTATATTTTCAAGAAGGTTTCAACAGTTACTTTCGGAGATATGTGGAAAATAAATGCATGTATGCCTTTAAAATAGATTGTTATTAGTATACTGTTTAACCTTGAAAATGTTTATAACTCATGGACTACTATTAAACATTTATGAATAATATTTTTCACTTTTAATTTATACGCAATTTACCGGGAATGACACAGGTAATATAAAATGTATTTTATGAATATCCGCGGTCAAATTATTTAACCACGATTAAACTTGCTCTCATTATATTAAATAAAAAATACGTACAGAAACGAAAATAAAGGGTACACATGTGTTTTCAGGATACGTTTTTGTCCTCGAAGGAAAAAAACAAAACAATCATACTTTTTTAAAAATTCAACGTTGTTTTAATAAATCTGTTAACATAAACTTGAATAGGCTTATAACAGGATTACTTTATATATGTGTTGAAACTTGACTAATGCATGGAATAATAATGCAACACAAAATGTACTTAGAACAAAATGTATTGAAACAAGAAAGTGTACACAATATTTACATATAGTCTTTTGTATATTCCTGGGAAGACCGTTCCTGGAGAATGTGTTGACTAAGTCGCAGTCGGGCAGAGTCTCTAGTTGAATCTCTTGATTCGCCTTTCTGTCTTCCCGGTACCAACCATATTTATATCGTCGGTACTCCACCATGCAAATTAGGTGGATCCTACCACAACAATATGTATCTTCAAAATTCTTCTTATGTTATCCCATAAGCTTCTTCCGACCAGAATCCTTTTCATTTCATCCATTGTCTTGGAGATGGTCACCTTCAGTAAATCAATCATATTGATAGGAGGTTGATTAACCTCGCTCTCAACAGATTAAACACGAATTCGTTCAAAGGATTAACATCTAACTTGATTTTATGGCAAATGTTAGAAGTTACATGATGAAGAAAATTGGCGACCATAAATTCACTTTAACTTCAGGAGAAGGCTGTGTTACAAATATAATCATCCACAGCTTACTCTGTTTATCCAGGGCTTAAAAGTTGTTTAAAGTAACTCAAGGAAAACAGTGGAATTATCTCAAAACCGTGGGAAAATAAATGGGAATGCATTACATACAAATTGGACATTTTAGTTGTGGCATCGGTTAGGTCTGCAAGTGACCACTTACCATTTATCCCGTTCAACTTTTGGTCCGCATCAGTTCTTTTCCTTCTATAAACACAAAACAGCTTCAAGCTCTTTTGGGTTCTGCTTTTCAGGTAATGATTACAACATAAATTTTCTTGCGCTAATTTATCATCTGTATTTATCTAACCTGTAAAAGTATTAGTAAAAGAATTAAACTCATTTACAAAGTAAAAACTCTGAAATACTATACCATTAAATACTAGAATATGACATGTAGTCAAATAGCCTGCGCACTCTGAAATACCAATTGCTAAACAAACGACAGAAAATTAAACCCAGGAACTCAAAGTAGCAGTGAATTGTGTAATATGCTTTTCACAAAGAGAGTAGAGTAAAAGGTTTTTGGAAAATCACTGTAGATACGCGGAAAATAGGACTGCAGTAACACTGTAACGATTATGCATCTATATAGCTGTTAATGTTGGCTAATCTCACAGACTTGATGCGACAGTTTTTTAGTCCTACATACAATTCTCAGAATACCATGGACTGATCCCGTAAAAAACGAGCAAGAGTTAAGTATAGGATATACTAAAACACTACTGATAAACATCAGAAAAGAAAAGCTAAACTTTTGGTAGACGTAATCAGCAAAAATTACTCAACGAATTGAACACTCACAAAAACATGAAAGGCAAGAGAAGCAGGAGAATCTGTGAGTAACCTTTATACCGAATCAAATCTATTGAACAAATGTTCCAATAGAGGTATTAAAAGAGCATTTCTTTAGAGGAACAATTGATTGAAAGTTGTGGAGAGTTATTTCCAAAACATCTTTTAATGACATGTTACATCAAAGAAGTGAATTATTTACTAGGGTAAACGATATTATAAAATGCACTCTCAGATTCACGGCCATATATGCAATGAGATTCGTTGCAGATTCTATTGTTATTAGTTATTAACATTACACACTGTTAAGCTAATATTCATTCGGATATATGAACTGATTAAATCGAGACTTAATTTTCACCATTTGTCATAATTCTAAACAGAAAACAATCTATCGCTTTAGCTAATCCATAGAGTACCACAATGATATTCTCTCAAGTGTGTGGATGTTTGTACGGTAGCGTATTTTCAATTGTTATTTTCCTGAAAATCCGACTGCCGCTTCTTATAATTTGAAGCGACCGTTATATAAATATTCTCAAAGAGATTTTTATCCATTATTTAAGTAATACGATATAACATACTACCAACAATTCAAGACATAATTATTCGCATAATTACGCTACCTCCCTCCCAGTATAACTGTTGCAATAATGCAATGGAATTTCTCTTTTTCTTCTGGATTTGTAGTGTTCTTTATCATAAATCTCAATTAAAGACCCATCACTCCTGCTTACGTTGGTTTATTATTTCATGACCCAGTTCTCGATTTGAGAACATTATTTTTCACGTATCCAATTTTCATTATATATATTTTAAATTTGCCACATCTAAATTAACGTCATTTCCTATTTGGACAGCATTTATTGAACAGCGGCTCATTGATCATCTCCAGGTCTTAATTTCTATTCGTATAGAACATTATTCTAGTTTTCCAGATTCGGGCTTGTAAAAATAGCCAGGTGATGTGTTACAGTACTTTATAGCATTGACAATAATATAAATAGCAAATTTATATTCCGAAGATATTTTCGCGTACGAACATCTAATATTATGTAACAGCAAAATATTCGCATTTTTCTCGTTCTAAAAAGCTTATGCCTATTCCAGCTATTTTGCTTATAATAAAATATGTAATAATAATTTCATATCATTTGCTAGTAATAAAAGCTAAAATGATTTAATTAATTATTAGCTAAGAATAAAGAGTAAGACTACTTACGAAATGTGTTACTTGAAAAAAAGCAAAGTATATAGCAAATTGTATAAATAGGAATGCTTTTCTTCAAGTCTATGTACTACTAACCATTAGCATTGACAGGTACCAGATAAACAGTAGCTATATCAACTAAGTTATGTCTAGGCAAAGATAACCTGATGGAGCCTTTCCCTATTCAGACTGTTTTTTTAATAATTTCCTTCTCCATAATTTACGTAAATACATAGATAAATATATACATACACACATGCATACGTGCATACATACATACATTCATACATAATAGCTGGCCACTCGTATTCGAAGATACCCGTCTACTAGAGCGGCTACACAATCCCTATCGCAGACGCACGCGCAGGCACATTTGTGGCTTATACTGCATCTATGCGGAGAATGCCTTAGTTAAAGTTTTTAGGAGAGAGCGTGTTAGTTTTATTTCGCGTGATCAACAATTTGAACAAAGCCAGCACGCTGAAGCTCTCGTCCACGATGACTTTAGGCTTCGTGCTAGCACAACTATCGACGGCTAATAAGAGTCCCGTCTATCCAATTTCACTCACTCGTGGTGTGGTTTACAGTCACTTTACAAAGTTAGCTCACGCTGGGTTCGATCTCGATCCAGTCTGAAATCAAGAAGTTGTCTTCCTGACAAAACGACCATGGTGAGATTCGTCCAAAAAAGCGAACGTTCTAACCACTCGGCCACGCACCTACATACATACATACATATATGAAAACATAAGCATAATGGTTAAGGAATCAAATATAGAGATCCTATCAACCCTGAGAATAATTCGATAGCTGGTTGGATAGGAAAACAAATAGTTTAACACATTTCTCAACGGTATTTTTCGAAAGCAAATATAACGAATACGATTTCGACATCCGAGTCGCTAAATATTACACCAACTGCATATCGAAAACCTAGATACAGTACTATATTAGAATTATGTCTGTCAAAGTCCCATTCACAAACAAACGTATGCATTTTCATGGTTCCTTTAACAGTATGTTTAAAATTACCGTAGAATTATTATACAATATTCCTCGTTTCAAGAAAAAGAAATACAACTCTGCCTGTATATGTATTTATGTATATGGAGCGTAGCTAATTGTTACATTTAATGTCTCAAACATGAGTCCTGATGGTTGATTTGAAAAGGAGGTGATTCTAGATAATATCAGCCAAAGGCGTCGTTTTCTGCACCCGGCACTGTATAAGAATAAATGAAATGCATGCCAGGGGTTTACCGAAGCATTGTAGGTTAAATTGAACAGACAAAGAATGATGTGGGCAAAATCAGGTAGCTGTTCGAGCCGAAAGTGAGACCGCAAAGAATCTAATCTCACCGGAATTAGTCAAGTATTGTTCACGTCAAATGTTTTACTCACTCGCCAAATCGTAGGCATCTAACCCACAAATTTAAGTACGGTTTGCACATCGTAGCTGCAGTTTAATCTTCAAGTTGATTTTGTAGCTGTTAAAGAAAGAGGGAAAATAAACCTGAGCCTTATCTACAACAGTGATTAGATGGCAAACATAAAAGACGGTAGTATGTCGTGGCTTTCAGAAATATAGGTTAAATATTGATCACCCTCAAAGGCATATATATATATATATATACACACACACACACACACACACACACACACACACACTCTCATATATATATATATATATATATATATATATATATATATATATATATATATATATATGTATGTATATATTAAAAAGAAGAGAGGTACCGTAAATTTTTTGGTTGTAATGTGGAATTTTTAAAAATATTATGCTTTATTTTTCATAAGTTTACTACAAGTGTTTCTAGTCTCGCAACCGTCTTCCGGTAAAGGGTGGAGATTTCCAATTACTATTAAAAATAATTAATTTTTTTCTTTATGTTTTTTAATGTTAAAAATGTTAAAATTAGGTCTATACTATCGATAATGATCTCTTTAGTGAATCTCGGATGTACTATTTCTGGATGTTTTTCAATCCAGAATGAGATTGCTTTTTTTCCTAGTTCATAAGCTATGTTACTATATAGGCTACTAATGTCAAAAGTTGGCATAAGAGTTCCCGGATCCACCTTTTGTGGTATGCAGCTAAGGAAATGTATATCGTCTCTGATGTGACTTTTAATTTGTTTAGTATATTGTTGCAATATTATGGCTATTAGGTTACTGAGTGTGTTAGTTGGACAGGCTGGTCCTGCTACTATTGGTCTTAATGTAAGGTAACTGGGGATTGGGATGCTAATGTATTCAGATATTTGTGTCTGTATAGCTGCTTTTATTTCACGTGATTGGGAATTTTAAGTAGTCCGTAGAAATTGCTTGTTTTGGGTAGAAAGTTTATTAGGAAATCCTTATCTTTTTTGTTAATATTTTATTATGTGTTGTGCTGAGTTTTGTAATTTTTGATATAATGTTTTTGTCTAAGTTAGTGTCAATTAATTTGTAGTTGTTCCTATCCTCTAGTGTTTCTAGAATTTTTGTTTTATAGTATGTTCTGTCCATGATCACTATGGCGCTGCCTTTATCTGCTTCTTTTATAATTATGTTATTATTTTTTCGGATGCTCTCTAAGGCTAGACTTTGTCTGTATGTGAGGTTGTCGAATGGTTTGGATTATTCCTGTAGGTTGAGGTTGCAGAGTTTTTCAAAAAAAAATATTTAGCTTATTGGTATTGTTATTTTTGTTTGGGAATAAATTGGATTTGTTTTTTTTACCAGTGACTCATCTGTAATATTTTCGCTATTATTTAATATTTATATTAGTCTCAGTTTGCGTTCAAATTACTTAAGGTTTTTTATTAGGTCTGCTATGTTGCTTTTTGGAGCAGGGCAGAATTTTAGGCTCAATTTCAGTAGGTTGATTTCGTCATTTGTAAGTGTATATGTAGATAGGTTTATTACTTTGGGTTTTGTGTCATCTAAACTGTTTTTTTTTGTTCGAACTGGGGCTTCT
Source organism: Acanthosepion esculentum (assembly GCA_964036315.1). Classification (NCBI taxonomy): domain Eukaryota; kingdom Metazoa; phylum Mollusca; class Cephalopoda; order Sepiida; family Sepiidae; genus Acanthosepion; species Acanthosepion esculentum. The sequence continues at coordinate 59,055,769 of OZ038475.1, read as the reverse complement.
AAAAAATAATGATTGTTTCTTTTAATATATCTCGGGGTTTTTTTGGGAGATACCCTCTGACTGTACATTTTGAGTTTTCTTGCCAGTGAGAGATTTTTTTGTGAAATTGGGGTTGTTGTTTCTCGATGGTTCTATATAGGTCTGTTTGTTTTTGTTAGGGGGCGGGTTCCATACTTTTCTAGATTTGTAGTTTTTGTATGGATTGTATGTGGATTGTGTGTATAACTTTTCGAAAAATTCTGGTCCTGGATGTAGGTAATGGTTGTCAGGTTTGGTTTGTTGTGCTAGGTGGTATGTGTAAGTGTTGGTTTTGTGAATATGTGTGTATTCTAATCTTTGTCTGTTTGTGTTACGGTGCGGTGGTCTGTGCAGGTTTGTTTTTGCGCTCTTCAGTGTATGCTCATAATTGTTTTTGATATGTGTGTGTTTCTTTGCAGTGGTAGTATGTATAAGGCTTTCTACATTGCGGATATTTTTGCGTATAGTAGAATGGGTTAAGATATGTACTTTGTGAGTTTGTTTGTGGATGTGTTTGCGTATGGCAGAATGTATTATGGTGCTTACATTGCGAGTCTGTTTGTGTGTGTTAATATGTATTTGGGTTTTTGACTCTGTTGGGTGGTTTTCTCTGTATTTGCTGATGGTTGTTTTGTGTTGAGTACTCTGTTTTTTGTGAGTTTGGATTGTTTGTTTTTGGTTTTGTCTCATTTTTCCAATTTTTCTTTTCTTGGTAATGTTTTTAACGTGGTTATCATTCTTTCCAGGAAATTCTGAGATTTTTCCTCCTCTTTTTTACATTTCGATTCCCATAATTCTGACAGGAATTGGTGAGTTTCTTTAGGACATAATTCCTTGATTTTTGTAAATAATTTGTTATCAGTCTCTGTGTATTTCTTTGTAAATGGTATTGTTTTGTCTTCTTGTATTTCAATTTGGGCCTGCATTTTTGTTAGGCTTAGTGTGTTTTTTATTTGTTTTTGTTTTTCCGTGACGTGTGGGTTAATTTTTCGCGGAAATTCCTTGGAGTAAACATTTCCTCCATTTCTATGAAGGTTTTGTATATTTTTGCTGTTTCTTTAATTTTGATGGCGTTGAAATATGCCAGTTTTCTTCGGTTGAGCAGAATGTTCCACATTCGGAGATTCCGTTCTTTCATTCTGTACGCTTCTTTTTGGATGTTTAATTTTTAAAATATTTTCCAGGTATCCAAACTGTGTTTTGAAATGTTCTATTAGTGTTTCTGTGTTGCAGTTGTGTTCCCTAGTTTGTTGTGATGTGATCTGTAGAAGAATAGTTTCCACATTTTTGTTCAATTTCTGTATTTCTTCCTCCAGTAGTTCCTGTTTTTGTTGGTAAGTTTGAATAACTCAAGGAGTTCTTCCATGGATTTCTTTTCAGTTCGCGGCATTCTGTCGTTGTAGTTATATAAAAGGAAGAGGTTATAGTGGTTCCAACGAGAGAAAAGTGTGTATATTAAAAAGAAGAGAGATACCGCAAACGTTTTGGGTTGTAATGTGGATTTTTTTAAAGACGTATTATGCTTTATCATTCATAATTTTACTACACGAGTTTCTGGTCTCGGGACCGTCTTCAGGTAAAGGGTGGCGATTTCCACATATAATTAAAAATAATTACTTTTTTTCTTTATGTTTTTCAATGTGAAATATTCTCGATACGAGACATTCTCTATTTTTGTGTTAGTAATCCGAATGTCTTTCTTGAAATGCCAGTGAAGCGTTCTGCGCGAAGTGTCATAAAACAATTAAGATTGGTTTGGGAAGTGATGAATTAGTTGTCGGTATATTATCTTTTAAAAAATATGTCTTCAAATACCAGCCGCACCCTATATATATATATATATATATATATATATATATATATATATATATATATATATATATATATATATATATATACGGCTGGTATTTGATGACATATTTTTTTGATTGGTAAAAAACAAACTTGCTGAACAAATGAATATAATTACATTTGATTACAAAGAAGTAAACATGAAATTTAGCTCACTATTATTTAATTTTATTCAATAAAACCACCACTAGTATCAATAACTTCATCTGCACGATGTCGAAATCGGTTGGAAGCTCTGATTAATTGGTTCTTATTTATGTCAGACATTACTCGAACTATTGCAGCTTTAAGAGAGTCTTTGGTGTTATGAGGCTGTTTATTAACATCCTCAACAACGCTCCACACATAATAGTCTAGTGGATTCGAATCTGGAGTGTTAGGAGGCCACATGTTGGGTGTGATATGGGGTACAAATGGTCAGCCATCCATTCTTGTTTTCCTAAAGGCTAGTGGGATGGAGCCGAGTCTTGCTGGAATATGTAAGGCCTGTGGTTGCGTATGTTGTGAATCCAGGGCTTGACAACTGATTCTAGAACCTCTATGTACTCATCAGCATTTACTCTAAACCTTTTGGTGAAAATTGTTGTGGCGCAATGTGTCCTTCAGTACTAAAAGCACCCAATACCATAAGACTTGAAGGAAATTTTGTGCACATCACTCTTGGAACTTCAGAAAGGTCTGAACAAAGTCATCTGTTATTACTTCTGTTACGTTTTTGATCTTGATCAAAATTTTTCTCACCTGAGAAAAAAAACAAAACAAAAAAAAACACCAGCATCTGAAAGATTTTTAAGTTTGTTTAAAAGCCTTTTGGATCTGTTTAAACAGTTTTCTTTTGCTTTTTCACACATAAATTGACCTGTCTTCATCAGGTAGGAATCGAATGTCTTCCTGAACAATGCTTCTGATAGTTTTTTCAGACACATGCAGCTTTTTGGCAATTGACCTCATTGATTGACCTCGGGTTTCCTCAATTGACTGCCTGACTTCCTGAATAAATTCGGATGTTCTCACATTATCAGAACGAGCAGAATGTCTTTTACGTTTTGTAACGGACATCGGGGAACTGTCAGTCTTCCATCTCTTTTCGTATCTTGTGGACAAACGATCTTGCAACTCTGAGGAAACGTGCAATATCCAAATCGCTATGTTCAGCCTTTAATGCCACAATCACAGCATGCCTATTCATTTCATTTGTTATCATAGTGTTTGCCAGTCTTGATATCTGAAAAATAAAAGCATTAGAAGTTTGTGGGAAGCAGTATTAATATTAAATCTGTATGTCCTCAAATATCAGCCGCACCCTGTATATATATATATATATATTTATATTTATATATATATATATATATGTGTGTGTGTGTGTGTGTGTGTGTGTGTTTGTGTGTGTGTGTGTGTGTCGAATGCACAATATAGTAATGCCAGGTGGGCACAGTTTGTATGAAAAAGAGCACCATGCTAAAATTCCCTCCGCCAGAAATTTGGAAACAGTATGCAATATTGCTTGGCATTCACGCTGGAAGCTCTAATACAGACATTTCAGAGTGTTTCGGCATCAATCTCAGGACAGCACTGAGGATTCGGAAAAGTTATTGGTGCCTAATGGTGATTACAAATGTCTTTGGAGTGATCACTAGTGATGGTGATGCTATGTCTCCAATTGTCTTTCCACAGGCCTGTAGACTAAACACTATGGCTTACATCAAATGTCTCGACCAGGTGCTACTGCTCTGGGTCAAGAGCGTGATTGCTGGAAGATCCTATGTCTTGCAACAGGATTCGGCACCATACCACAAAAAACAGTAGAATCCAGCCATGGCTGTTAGACAATTTCTGCGACCACATCATGTCTTATATAAGGCAGCTTAGCTCCCCAGACTCCAAAACGCTTGATTATTATGTATGTGTTTCAGTTGTACGAGAGACAAACTAAACTCCATGTAACACCAAAGATGAATTGAAGGCAATGTTTATGAATGCATTCACCAACTTAAACAAGGAGACCGTCCAGAAGAAATGCCGGAGATTCCAAAGTTGACGAGAGGCTGTGGTTGAAGCTAATGGCAATTTTATTGAATAAATGTACTCTTTAGTATTTCAAAATATGTTTGTGTAATTTTTGGCTATATATATATATATATATATATATATATATATATATATATATATGTTAAAATGAGAGGTCAATACTATTTTCATTTTTGCTTAATTTAGACGACAATGTAATCAACGCACCCACATATATAATAAAAATATTGATTTATGGTATGCTATATTCATGGATAAAATAGCTCAGTATCAGGGTTAGAACGTAAATATAAATGATAAAACACCAAAGAGGCAACAGCCTCTTTCGTGTTTAAACACAATATTCTGGGCATGTACGTTCATTTTTGGCTCGACTATTTATAAATTCTGGTCAATGTTACATTATGGAAATGCAGTTTTTTGTATTAGACTAAAGGTTTTTGGGTAAACGGTAATCATCATGTTTCAAAATATAGAAGCTATTGGCTAGGAATAATTGTGTATATGAATGTAGTTATTTGTAACTATTTTGTAGTGTTGGCAATGTTTTTCACGTTGCTTATTATTGATTACTTATGTATTGTGGATTATTATTGAATTTACTTGTGTTTATGGTAGCATTTCTAGGTTGTTGGTTTGTTTATTACTTTCTTAATTTATATATGCAATATTTATTCTCTATTTATATATACCCAATTCTACGTCGTCTTTCTTAAACAGTTTTGTAAAAGCATTAAGAAATTGATCCATGAATCTGAGCGGATTAATATAAAAACATAGACATAATATATCTAGATTATTCATCCAAATACGCTTGAATATGTTACACACACACACACACACACACACACACACACACACACAAAACCACATATATATTAGGATATTTTAATATTGTAAAGATGAGTGACGCGTTTCAGCATTTATTGATATGATAAGAGTTGAGAAGACACTGAAATGTAAATTCTTCTATTTAAAAAAACAATATGTTTGCATTCATAATCGACTCACTTTCATAGAGTTCATTTTTGTTTATGTCTGTACCACTGGATACAAAAAAGTGCAAAACGATTTAGATGTATATGCTAACTGTCAATAACAAACAGGCTGAGAATACTCTCAAATACCGCACAAGGACCAGCCCAGAGAGATCAACAACCGTAGATGATGAGAATGGTAAATTGCTGACCGACAATGAGTAGGTACTCCATAGATTGGCTCAATACTGTGGTGGTTTATACAATTACCAGCTCCATTCAGACGTTCTCATATTGCAAACTGACCCGCATTCTTCTTTAACTGCCCGAATTTTTCTCAAGTCACTCTGCACTTCTTGATATTGGGCATAGACCACGACACTTGAGTGCTTCTTTCGCCCCAGTTCTCTCCTCTTGTCACACAAATCAAAAACGTCATTCGTAACCCAGGTTAGATTTTCGTTCGCCGTTTACTCATAACTTCCTGTTGTGAGTAACGCCTCTTTAATGTGATCTGCAAAAGTGTCTACATCACTGTTAAGTACGTTTATGTCTGCAAACTTTGGTCTGGAGAGTTGAGATAATTGATGATTTTTTAATTTCTCAAGGTGGGGATAGATGTGGAACTTCTTTGAATATCACCTAATTTTGAACCTTAATTTAAAAGTCGTCATTACAACATCATGATCGCTGCCGATGCCTGCGCCAGGAAATGTCCTTGTGTTTGCCTTGTTAATGCGGAATTGCTTTGCGGAAACTAAATAAAATCAATCTGGTTGGATCTTCCCATTATGTGAGTGCCATGTTGCGGTTCTTGACAGCTTATGGGGTTGGTTGCATAGTGTTGGTCCGGGAGAAATGTTGACTACTGGCAAATTCAAGAAGTCTGGGACCTCTGACGTTCGTCCCCGATGCAAAATCGTCTGACTCTTCCTGCCCAGTTTGTGTACGCATCCGGTTCTACTTTGGTATTCCAATCCCCTTTTATGATGGTGATGTCTTACCGGGGGACTTTTCTCGTAGAACTTCTCAACCTCTTCTCATGCCCAGAAAACTAAATGTTTTGTTCATCTTATGTAGTTGCTTCGCCAAAACCAATCCATTTAACTTCAATCCCAATGATGACCTAGTGATAACCTTTCTGTTCATGGGTAACTTCTTTGATATTTCCGAGGGCGTATAATGTGCGGACGTTCCTAGTTCCTGGGGTAAATTTTTCTGTTGTCAACCTGATAATATATTTCGCAGTAAGTGACTTTAAACGCCCATCCCCAAGCGAATCCTTTGGTCGCGCGTTCGTTGTTACTCCGGGCCTCGACCGACCAGGCATAGTTATAGTTTGCTTCTCTTACTTCATAATGATTTCAGTGGGATTGTAGATAACTTGGCGGCGCCCATCTCTTCTACAAGTCCTTTGCCGACAGCCGAATCCATTGATATGATGCGGATCGCCGTCGTTCTGTGCACTTGTTCCTCGAGTCTATGTTCCAGCTATCCTTCGCTTGTGCAGATTATCCGCCAAGTAGTGCAGTGCAAACACTACCTCCTCATTTTTTTTATCCCCTTGATGAAGTGATTTACCGGGGTGTGGTGCGTAGAGCTAACACATGGGAGAATTAGGTGGTGGGTGAAGACCAGTGTTGCCCGTCCAGCTTAACAATTATAAGGTGCAGCTGCCAAGAAACAAAATAATAATAATAATAATAATAATAATAATAATATTAATAATAATAATAATAAATATATAAGCAAAGAAAATAGTATAAATTTATCATCAAATATATGAGAACATTATAATATTTAATATTAATATTATTACTGTTCACCGCATCCCTCCATCTGCCTGGTGTTTTCCAAATGTTTTTTTGCCATTTTACTCCATCTATTATCTTTTATTCTTGCTAGGTATTCCGCTCACCTGCATTGTTCATCTTTTAATATATTCTTCAAAACATATAAACAATTCCCGTATCTATGCTGCCCTAATACACATATAACTTCACCTTTCCTTATTTTATGAGCTGTTGTAAATGACTGCGCGTTGTACCCGCAAGTCATAATTTTCCTTTGTCTATAATACAATTCATGTTTATAAAAATAATGTCTAGCGTTTACTTTATATCTCTACTTTTGTTACATACATTCCACCCTATCGTTATACACTATTAGCTTTCAATTTCGTGTCATATAATTGTATTATCTATCCTAAATACATGGTTTCCAGAAACAATTGGAATAATTCATCGTCTCTTTTATTATATAATTGTGAAGTTACTTTTTTTATTTTCCGTCATTTTTATACCAACATTGTTTATGCCATTTAACATTTCAGTTAACTTTTCTAGTGATTCATTATATGATTTAAATACACTGCAGTTTTAATCCAATTAATTAATGGTTCATTTGACGAAAGCTAATCAGAGTTAAACTGTAAATACTTTATGTGAAAGATTATTCACTTGCCTCAATCCATTGTATAGTATATAGCTAAAAATCCTGCAGTCAGGTTAATGGTATATATCTTAAGTAACATTTTCGAGTTTTTGTTACTACTTTGGCATTATAGTTAGAAACCGTCATATATTCTCCCTGATCAATAACATTTTCATAGTACACCATTGCTACACACATATGTTTTTTTATAATTAAGATTTTATCCGTTGATCTAATGGCCGTTGGTTATGCGTTGTTCAGTTGTTTTTTTAACTGTGTATATAATTCAGTGTAGAAATGAGACAACAGGCTGAATACGCCATTGGGTAGGTTTTGTGTTATACGTATCAAGTCCGTTTCAAGAGTCTAAACTTAATAAAAACATACCCAACTACGATTGAATTAAGTAGGGGATTTATAGAACGCCTACTAATTGACACTGGGAACTTTTGTCAGAGCAGAATAAAATTGCAATACAGCTGAGTATTAATCTGTTTGTTCAACTAAATCTTACTTAGTCAAAAAAGAGTTAGAAAACAAATATGTCTATAATCCGAAGTATGAGACAGAACAAATACTTCTGCCCCAGCCTTTGAGTTCACTGACTTCTTCTCTCTTGATATGCCATATTCGAAATCATCATTTGTCCATGTTGATACAAAACTATATTAACCACCTCTTCATAGCTGCCAAAAATAACTAGTCTCTACTTGCCAAGAAGAACATGAGTTTTGGTGTATTGCAATTAATATCACCGTTCAATACTACTGATTAGTGAGCTTCCCCATCATAGAATAATCCACTCTTTCCCCAATTGAGTTAAAAATAAGGTCTCCTCTTTAAATATAATGGGCGCCAGATCGTTGTATATGTTTTTTGTTACTTGTTTCCTTAGTCGGTGTCGAATATTTGTGGTTTGAATAAGTAAATATATATATATATATATATATATATATAGTGTTATTAAAGTTGAAAATTAAATAATCACCTCTAGTTGTAAGAACGCTCAAAAATGAATAATGAAGAGGTTTGAAAATTCATGTTTGACATTTGAACTTAATGCATGGAGAAATATTAAAATATACATATATATATATATACATATATATATATACATATATATATATATATATATATATATATATATATATATATATATATATATATATATATACATATATATATATACATATATATATACATATATATATATATATATATATATATATATATATACATATATATATATATATATATATACATATATATACATATATATATACATATATATATATATACATATATATATATATACATATATATATATATATATACATATATATATATATATGTATATATACATATATATATACATATATATATATATATATATATACATAGATATATATATATATATATATATATATATATATATATATATATATATATATATATCTCATACATAAGAAAAAACACTGGTTTTGATTGGGTGAATTCGCCTACTTTTCACCAATGTCAAGAGAAAAAAAATGAGTGCAATATTTGAAATAAAAAAACGCTTCTAAAGTAAGAAATATCTACTCATCAAAAGAAGGGTAAAGAAGTAAAATGTGACAATGACAAATCGAATGACTAAAACTAGCGAGTACATTTTTTGGGCCAGTTCTTGTAATAACCTACATTATTAAGTAAAGGCTCTCACAACTTAGGTCACTAACACCGACAGTTACGTAAATATTTATTCACATGAGGGCGAATAATTCATACTATTTTATTCTGTAAAATAGTTACATTGATTCTTTTAATCAATTCCGAATGAAGAAAAAAAGATAATGTTATGACTCGTGAGAACCACTTAGAATTCAATGCTGATTTTATGATTCAACAACTTTTATTTTTTTGACAATCTTGTCTCGCAGATCCTTATCAGAAAGATGGAGGCTCATTTAGTCCGCCCCCTTGAACCAACACTAAGTTATTATTAGGCACGATGCAATTGTGTCAGCATTTTGGAATTTTAGATCATTCTGAAGGAGAGATATATGGACAGTTTAAAAAGTGGATATGAGGGGCAGCATGGAAATTGAAACTCGAAGTGAGATCCATTAAGGGATGCTTTTGTAACATCAGCTACCGGGATCATTCCAAAGGAAAATAGTCGAAGAGAAATACTGAATGGATGATAGATGAAATCCTCGACATGTTGGGCAGGGGAAGAAATAATGTCAAGGCACGGGACCGAATATAGAGCACTACACGAATTAATAAGGAATAATGTCCCTACGAAAAATGTGCAGAAATGGAAAGAATGTATATTACAAAGAAAGCAGATATGCATAAAAATAGAACTAACACCACAAAAGACATTCTCGTCAACAGGACGCATTAAATACTAGGATGCAACGCTTAGAAAGAAAACATATTTCAAAAATTGTAGGAATGTATCAGAGAACGCTTGCACGATGAAAGAGAACAACCTGCATACAGATAATATCACCGAAACGGAAACATCAAAAACTTAATTGGAAACTGCACTGGCCAAACTAAACAAATACAAAGCGTCAGAGTCAGACGTAATTGTAATAGAGGTCCTGTCGACTTTAGACGATTTCGGCATAGAAATAATTATATATATAATAAAGTAAATCTAGAACAGTAGTGACATACCGAAATACATAACAATATCTATTTCCAAACCACCGACTAAGAAGTTAGGTGCAAACGAATGGGAACACCATCGGACACCCAATCTAATGAGCTATATAACAAAACATCATCGGAATCGTGAAGAATAGAGTGAGGTGCAGAAACAGGCCGGAAATAGAACAGTGACAGTATAGGTTCCTCAAAGACACTGGAACAAGGAACGCGATATTGCTGAGAATGATAAAATAAAATATGCCACAAATATCTGTTGGAACAGTTCAGCAGACTTAGGGAGTATATTTGAATAATCAAGAAGCTATACTTGCAACAAATCGCATGCATACGGACAGAAAATTAGTTCTGCAGATATATAAATATAGAAAGATGTGTAAGAAAAGGATGTGTCTTCTTACCGGAATTATTCAACCTACAAAGTAACCAAAAAAGTTATGTCCGTTTTTAAAAGAAAACAAGAAAACGATTCACAGTATGTGTAACTTATATTTAGTCTTCGAAGTAATCGCCATCGGCATCCAGCACCTTCTGCCAACGTGTCTCCAGCTGTTCAATGCCATTGAGGTAGAATTTGGGGTTTTTGGCACAAAGAAGTCCGTGAGGGCTTTGCCTAAGTCTGCTTCATTGGTGAAGCATTTCCCACGAAGATGATTATCCAGGGAGTGAAAGAGGTGGTAATCGGATGGCAAAAGGTCAGGTGAATAAGGTGGATGGCACAAAGTCTCCCACCCAAGTTGCTGCATGGTATCCCTGACCACTCGCTCGACATGCGGCCTGGCGTTGTCATGGAGGAGTAGAACACTTTTGCGATTCACCAGTGCTGGCTCCTTCTGGCGCAGTGCCTGTTGCACACGTTTCAATTGCTGCGAGTATAGGTCTCCAGTGACCGTTTGGCCCGTTGGTAGCAGTTCATAATGAACCACTTGACAACCTGTCCACCAGACACAAAGCATAGGCTGCCACTCGTTGTCCCTGGTGGACCTCCAACAGCGTTTGCGGAACCCACTTACTCAGTTTGTACGTCTTACCTCGGCGGTGCAGGTGAAGTCTAACTGTTTCATCGGAAACGTTGAACTGTCTTGCAAGTTCACCACACGTTACACTACTGTCCTCTTCAATGGCCGCCTTCAGGACTCCGTCATTTAAGACCTGTGGTCGTCCACTGCGAGGCTCATCATGGAGAGACAAATCTCCCGACTTGAATTTTCGAAACCAACGCCTTGCAGTACGTTCATCCACAGCACTATCCCCAAACGCTTGACATATGCGGAGACTTGCTGCTGCTAATGATAAGCCCACTTTAAAGTCCTAAAGCAAACAGCCCCGAACGAGATCTCTAGACACTTCCATCCTTCTCACAGCTGTCCGGCTTATAACTGATGGCCGGGCACTGTGTTTTTTATGTTTTTTATAACGTCTGATGTTCCTACTTCCGGCTGTCCGAATTTGAAAACAATTGTTACACGCATTTCGTATATATTTCAACTTCATTCAATGACTAATCAAAAACGGACGGTTTTTGGTTACCTTGTATATAACGACGCGAGTCTGAAAAATATTAGAAGTCCTACCAGGATTCACTAGTGACGGCCACAATCTTAACAACATAAGATAGGCAGATGACACGACTTTTATAATAGAAAAAGAAAGAAAACTACAAAAACACCTACAGAATGTAATGAAGAAAAGGATTAAACACCAACTGAAAGACGAGCGAATGCATGGCTGTTAGCAACAGGATGAGCACCAAAGTGTGTATTGCAAATTGAATATACCAAAATCAAACAGATGCGGAATTTTAAATGCCTGAGAAATGTTTTAATTGATTACGGAAAGTGAGAAAATGAAATCTGAAGACGTATTGGGATAGGCAAAGATGTATTCCTAAAGATAAGCAGAGTATTAAGTAATAGAAAAACTTAACTAGAAACAAGAAAAAGAGAACTAAATTGTTCCGTGATATATGTCCTCCTGTATGGCTGCAAGTTCTGAACAATATCCTGGAAGATGAAGCAAAAACTTGAAGCAAAAGTAATGAGGTTTTACAGAAGGATGTTATGGTTACCATGGGCGTATTATGTGATCAACGACGAAGATTTGGAGGAAATGTAAACAAAAAAGAAACTTATACTTCACTTCTGGAAGAGACAGTTGAAATTTCTAAGGTACATAGTGAAGAAAGAGGGCTTGGAAAATCTGATACACACATAACGGATTGATGGCAAGAAAGACAGAGGAAAACAACCCATAACTTAAACGATGAGCGTGAGTAAATTGATGGATGAACAGCGTTTATGAGTAATAACAAAAAGACAAAATTTATTAAGCGCTACAAAGGAGAGAAAATTGTGGAAATTCATGATTGCCTACGTCCAGAGGGGACAGGTCACATAGAGAAGTCTAAATCACTAGGACCCCCTTAGGTAAAGGGAGAGGCAACAAAGGTGAAAAGTGGATAAGGGAGCTCATTAAGAGAGACTCGGTCATTGACACGCAAAGACATAATATTGCATCTGATTAAGTTCTAAGCTACACAATGACTCTTCATCAGGCCTGATCAAGGAACTCATTAACATGATTATTAGTAAGTATTTCAGCATTTGTATCGGGTGCTCCATGTTGTTGACCTTGTTTCAATTTAAGCTTAGTGAATAGCAAATATCTTACGTAAAATACATTTTATGATAGAGAATTTAACCACTATAGCAAAAGTTGAATTACACAAACACACACATACAGACACACACACACACACACACACACACACACACACATATATATATATATATATATATATATATATATATATATATATATATATATATATATAATGTTTGTAAATTTCAAAGGATTCCGATACGAGCATATGTTGCCAAATTGAATGAAATAAAATAAAATACGTGTTTTGCCGTCATGAAAAAGCGATATGCCACAGTCAAGGTAGTTAAAAGACAAAAATAAAGGCGAAATCGACCTCAAACATAATATCTTGTGACCGTTGGACCATTCATATAAGTATTGCTTGTGCACATTCAATGCTTGAGCGCATCGGTGCGTTTATACGAAAGTGGAGCGGAATAAAATGAAGAGTAATAAAATCCGAGAGAAATCAAAGATTAAAAATGTATGAATAGTATGGTTGCGAAAAAAAAGAATATGTGATATTATGTTAAGCCTCTACTTCATACGCACACACTGGACGTGAAATGTATTTTCCTTTCTGCTGGAATATTTTTGTAGGCCTGCCTATGCAAAAACTCTTGCCTATTTAAATGAAAGAACACTTCCACCATATTGTCTCAGTATCTATACAAATCAATTTACTATATTATAGCAGTTCTTGTTTTGTAAGTCATTTTTTAACAATAAAATTGGTGGAAAACAAATGATGTCTGGAAAACTTTCAAGATATACGAAGTCTGGAAATTAAATTTCCTGTTAAACTGTGAAATGTATGTCGACCTAAACGGTTTTTATTCCAGTTCCTTTCACACGAACGCTGGTGTTCCCTTAGGCTCTCTCCTGGATCTTACACTGTTTCTGATTTTCATCAACGATTTTCCTGATGCCATCAACTCCCATGTTGGCATCTACACTGACGATACTACTATTTACTCCTGCCTCAATAGTAAATCCGGTACCTTAACAAAAAGAACTTGGCCGTAGGCCTCGAGAGGTGTTTGACTGTAGCAGGAAATGGCTTGCACACTTTAATACCTCTAAAACGAAACCGTTCTCGTTTACAGACCATAGAGTAACGTCCCTGCATCCCATCATGATGGCTGATGCCCAAATCAACGAGAGTGACTCTCTGCGCCTGTTTGGTCTCACGCTGTCCACTGACCTAAAGTGGAATAACTACATTAAATCTATAGATTCATCAATCGCAAGGAAATTTGGTTCTCTGTGTCGCGCCTGAATGCATTTCTTGCCTGAGTCCATCCTTCAAATCGACAAATCAACCATTCGTCCTTGCATGGAATGCTGCTGCCATATATGACCTGGTGCTCCCGCTGTTCATCTCGAGATCCTCAAAGTAATTGGTCCTGATCTGGAAACCCGTCTACAGTCACTTTCTCATAGATATACTGTGGCATCCCTCCGGTTTTTCTACAAGTATTTTCATGGCAACTGTCCTGAAGAGCTATTTTCACTTGTTCTCAAACTGCATTAATTTAAGCGTGCTACTAGGTTGGCATCTAGTTCCCACCCTTTAACTCTCGAAACGGATAAATGTAGACTTCTCTTCTACTCCGAAATTTTCTTATCTCCACCTCCCGTCTCGGAACTCCCTTCCTATCACTTGTATCTCTGACAGCTATAATCTTCAAATATTCAAATGTAATGCCAATCGAGAGCTTCTGATGTCTTGACCTTGATCCGTGTCCTTCTATTTATCCTTTTCCAAAACAAACCTCTTTAATCTTACTCTCTCTCTCTCTCTCTCTCTCACACACACTCACAATCTCTCTCAATTTAACCCCTTGCGTGCTAGTGGCATCCCCACCTTGTTCGGGGTAATTTGCTTAAAAAACGTTTACCTGAGATCAGAATTCAGGTAAATATTTCTATAAGAGCACGTTTGAATATTTTCCAAATTCCGCTTAGTTAAAACAGATCAAAACAATTATTATTTGCCAACTGGGAGAGGTAATTTTACGTGATCATGTGTGGGAAGAATATATAAATTTGGATTATGATCACTTCTTGGGAAAATAGTAATACGGAAATTTTAGGCCAATTAAACCTGCCTTATGACATGTATGTTATAAAAGAAAGTATAATCTATTTCAATGGGTCCTTTCAGGAATGGGAGGATATATGTACATTATGATACAGGTAAAAGACAGCAAAAAAATTCAAATATATTTTTCGAAATGTTTAAAGGATTAAGAAAATTATTTTGTATTAAATGGTACGAATTGAGGCCTCAAAATAATCCTTTTCATAGGAAATGCTCTTGGGATTGATTCGGTAAATTTTGGATAATTCGTGGTTAAGAAGCTAATATAAAAGTACCATCCATCTGAGTCATCACACGTAGCCCTGTGTGATTTAGGGCTATTTTGAAAATGGAATAATACCTTGACAAGAAATAAATTGCAGATGTCCTTGATATACAGTAATACGTTTCCATACTAAAAGTTTTTTTTTCCCAAAATGCATTTCAAGAATTTTTCCAGGTATATAAATATCATTTAACACAGTAAATATCGTCACACATGTAGTAAATTTAAGTTGACAGCAGATAACTTGAGCGAGTAAACATACTTTACATCCATCATTTTATTCCGGTAATTAATTTGTAGCACATCGTATATATACTTTTACGAGGAAAACATGAATTTCTTGTTTTATATATATTACATGGTGTGACCACTGAAACACTGAATATATCATTCAGTGTTTCAGTGGTCACACCATGTAATATATATAAAACAAGAAATTCATGTTCACGCAAAACTAATTAAAAAAAATGAGTATCTATTGGTATAAAGTTTGGACCATTTGAATCTTGCACGGGAACATTTATAAATCCAGTTTCAGAATTTACTGAAGCGATGTTCTGGCGATGTCTATTTGAGCGGAGCGACGACGGGTAGAAGTTGATGGATGCACACGGACACTCTGTCGTACAGCCTCCACCGCTGCGTCAGTGCTTAGGGCCTCCTTCCGGAAGATCGCCGATTGATACAATTCTTTCAGTCCGGGCGATTAGGTTCTGAATGATGTTATCGCTTGGAGATACTCTGACATAAAAATGTTGTCGGTATTTCTCTAAGTTTCAATAATTAATCTTTCATTGGAACCGAATAACTCAATGAGATATATTCGTTGCTGTACATCATACGTGGCCATTATCGTCTCCAAGGGCCGCTTTACACACTGAAAAATTATTTAAAAAATAAAAACAACACATAAAAAATATTGAAAACAAAGAAAACTTATGACTTTTAAAAACCCGTCAGATTTTCAGTGGCCAGCCTATATTATTAAAAAAAAGTATATGTTAAATTATTTTGATGTGTGACAGTTTATCTGAAGCAGTCAAAGTAAATGCAACGTCCATTGTCTAATTCAAGTGCATACAATATATATATATATATATATATATATATATATATATATATATATATATAGAGAGAGAGAGAGAGAGAGAGAGAAAAGAGGTAATAGTGGTTCCAACGAGAGAAAAGTGTGTATATTAAAACGAGAGGTACCGCAAACGTTTTTGGTTGTAATGTGGATTATATATATATATATATATATATATATATATATATATATATATATATATATATATATATATATATATATACGTGTGTGTATATATATATATAATATATATATATATATATATATGTATATGTGTGCATATATATATATATACGTGTGTGTATATATATATATATATATGTATATGTGTGCATATATATATATATATATATACGTGTGTGTGTGTATATATATATATATATATATATATGTATATGAGTGTATATATATATATATATATCTGTATATATATATATATATGTTAATATCGTTTACATCCTATTTTATGAATCTTTTGAAGATTTTGCTAATCTCTCTTTACAACTTTGCAATACGTATACGAGTTCTTTGCTTACTATTTATCTTATCTAATTGGATTAGTTCTCTTCACCTATGTTCCCTTTTCTTCAAATGATGAATTGTATGTTTACTATATCAAAATTTGCTAGCGATTTTAGCATTAATTTAGATACATATTAGTTAAGCTAGGAAGTAGACATTTTTGAAAGATAATGTTTTATTTGTTTGCAGTTTTCTTTATATAATTTACTTTGAAGGAATCAGTGATTTTACAGGACAATGTAATAAAACTTACACTATCTCACTCGGTATCACGTCTTGCAAATGTATCTCTAAATTATTAATTTTCAGTAATTTTTGGGAAACAGTTTCTTCGACCAAGTTTAAAGTTTACGTTAGATATAATGTTAAATAATAGAATCGAGGTTCTTTTTTTACAATCAACACAATATAAATGTCAAATCATTTTCTTAATCCTAATATCAAACAAAATGTTAGATATATTTATATCAAGAACAGATCAGTAATTAGCTTGTTTCCTAAAATTCACAATATTCGAAAAACTGCATAATTGTTATAACAGTTGAGACAATCTATACTTTCCTAATCGAAAAACATACATTGAGCGGCATGACTGATTAGTATAATGATGTTATTTAGTCCATTATATGTAAACGTCTTTAACAAAAACAGAGAGGAAATTGATTGGTCGATATTCAGTGCCAAATGTACTCTGACATATGAAAATGTCTGGAAAACGTTAAAAAGATTTGTTAGATACCAACAGAAAATTGAAGATGTCTGTCATATCCTGTCAACACAATAAACATATCACTGTTGCTGTCATCTTTGACATATGATTAAAAGAAAACACATTTTTATGCTAATATATATATATATATATATATATATATATATATATATATATATATATATATATATATATATATATATATATATATAACTATACTCCTGTCTGTCGAAAAACCTTCGGATTCTTGATTTAACAATAGCCAAATCAATCACGAAGGGAAAAAATGGTTTTAAAAAAGAAAGAGCCAGGAACATGAAAGTCTGTCGAAAATAATCGCACAGATACAGGTTCAAGGCCCAAAGAAGAAAAAAAAAGAAAAAAAAACTCGATACGAGTAAACAACTAACTAAAGAGCTCAATACAAACGTAGAGCAGATCGTCAGCCGATCCTGACGATCTGCCTAAGTGAAACCTTGGTAGGTTTGTCTGGCTCATTAGGTTTGACTATATATATATATTATATATATATATATATATATATATATATATATATATATATATATATATATATATATATATTAATTACACACATGAAATTAATTTACATAAATCTGTTAATTCATCATGGGCATTTTCAGTATATATCACTTCGTGTTATATTCATGCTGATTTTCATTCATGCAATATATCGCATTGCAAAGTAAATTCCAGATATATAATTTTTGTTATATTTGTGAAATAACTTATCTATAAATAAATATTAATCTTATTCTAAATATTATATTAAAATATTTTAGATGGTTATCTATCTGTCTGTCTGTCTGTCTGTCTGTCTGTCTATCTATCTATCTATACTGTTTTAATAGAGAATAAAACTTAAATGCTGTTGGGGATTATAGTATTTATTTAATTTTTTATATTTTATAAATATACCGTAAAATCAATTAAATTCTTTGAAATTTATAAAAATATTTTTTATTGGTATATACATATCGAAAATATATTTTAACAATTAAATATTAACATTTGCTCGAAAATGAACTACTTTCTTGATGTGTTCCTTTACATTTTCAGATTACAGCGAATTAATTAACTTGCATCAGATAAAAAATAAAAATAAATATAAAAATTGATTAAAATTCTTCATTGATTTTTCATTTAAACATGTAAACACCGTTCCTTATGGATAACTTAAACGAAAACGCGCATAATTAATTAATTGCTGTTGTTTTCGTGCAAAAATATTTGTACTACTTTTTAAGACGTTAAAATTTCCATAAATAAATTGAGTAATCAATAAGTACGGAATTATTTCATTTACATTTTACTACTTTATTTGAATTTCTAATTTTTTCATATGTCAGAGTACATTTGGCACTGAATATTTTCCAATCAATTTTCTCTGTTTTTCTTAAAGATGTTTACATATAATGGAATAAATAACATCATTATGCTAATCAGTTATATTTAACGCTAACAATTTTATAAAAATTGAATGATTGTATTTTGTGCTTGAATTGTTTTATTATTTGAAAAATAATACTGTCAATGAGATAAACATTCATGCCATTTCACTCTCATTATCGCTATTTCTTTTCTCTTCATTTTACATTGATACTGATAGGATTAGACCATCATATTTTTGTCTATCTTGGGTTTGTAAACGAAATAGTTGTGTTTCGTTAAATACGTTCATATAGAATTAACTTTCTGAGTGATATTCATCAACGTTTGCCTGATTTTGGATATGGATACAGAAGGTGTTTATATATCCTTCCAACAGGACTGACATCAATCTATTCACATATTTATTAATTATAGATACCATTTTGCCTATTTTATTTATTCCTAACTCTCTTTGGAAAATATAATTTGACATCCCATAGCACTTTCTGTCACAATATGTGTATTAATAAAACCTTGGCATTAAAATAGATGGCAATAGTTATTTTCAGAAAAATATATAAATTAATCTTACAGCAATATATCATATATAACAGAAAACAATTACCTACCGAGCACATTCATATTACCTACCGAGCACATTCATATTATCTCATTGTGCTATATATATTCTATATGTTATATATATGATATATGCTATATATTCAGTTGTTTTTATACATATTTGACATTTATATTATATTCACGTTCTTTCTTGCTAACAAAACGCTAGATATATAAACGTATCATAATTTCCCAGGTCTTAAATCAGCAGCTAAGAAAATATATTTGTTCGTCTAAAAGCTTAATGCTCACCACGACAGGGTTGAGATTGACTAATAACAAATAATTGAAAAAAAATTAATTCAACTGGAAATAACATTTTTGCACTATTCTTCAATGGATCAAAAGAATCATTGTCACTTCCCGGTCCATATTAACCCATTTATACGTTGTTGAGGCAACGTATTCTATAAGGGGTTCTACAGAATGAAATCAAATATACCAGGTTTGGAGCATGCAAACAATGGGACAAAATTACATAACAAAGAGTTAAAATATCTGGGATATATAATGCGAAAAGGTGGACTGGAAATCATGAAAATCCCTTGATATATTGAAAGCAATGGGACAAAACTACAACAGGTAACCTACATATATAAATTTTGCGTAAATGGATGGCAGAACAGGGGTGGAGAGTGATAGTAAAAACACAAATATTTTAACTGCTACGAAGAAGGGGGAGTTATTTAGTATCATTCATCACCGTCGTTCTAACTGCACACAATACATAAATGTAGAAGAGGGCATAAAAGTGCAAAACTCTTCCAAATGAAAGGCATCAAAAATGTCAGAATTTTTCGAAGTTTATCAAAGAACGACAGGATGCTATCTCCATCACATAGGTCATTTTGGTAGAGCGGACAGAAAAAAAAAACCTGTGTGAATTCAGAATTAAAAATAAAACAATGGCTTTGTTAGATGAGGGAAAGGAAATTTTAGAATGAGTACAGTAATTGTTATTCACCGGATCTTTCTTAATTCACTGAGATTAAAAAGAGAATGATTCTGTGTTCGCTTTGAACCGTAGTCGTTAAAAGTTATGGGGGCTTAGAGAGATTTTTCTCATACTATTAGATCATATCCACAGGAACGTGCAAAGATATTCATTAAACAGCATATACAGCGAAACAGTACTATCTGTGAATGACATAATTTAGCTCTTGAAAATACATTTCAATTTAGCACTGTTGAATTATAAGCTAATTCTATAAACAACAGCCACCTGCACTAATGCAAAGCTCTTCAGTAAAATGAATGGAGCATTTTGGCTGATTGGCATTTGTTTACTTTTGTAAAAACAATACGCTAGATTTAGTTGTGTAACTCTACCGAGTGAAGATAGCTCTGACTGACACCAAATTAGTTGGGCTTCAATCCTGGCTTGAGGCATTCGGAGGTCTAGTCGCACTGAGGAACTGTGATACAGCGAAACAGTACTGTCTGTGAATTACACACACACACACACACACACACATTTTATATATATATATATATATATATATATATATATATATATATATATATATATATATATATATATATACATATATATATACATATATATATATATATATATATATATCATCACGTTCCTGAGAAAGGATCCGCTTGCATTTCGTACATCATATAATACCGCATGGAGAGTACTTCAGGAGCAGATCCTGTATATGTATCATTTTCTACGCGTGCACAGTCTTTCGCCCTCTGATTACACACCACGGTTAGCCTCTTCAGTCATCCTAACGGATGAGACAAAATTCAGACGGGAAAAAGTCACAAATATCGATCTCCATACAAATACAAATATGGAATTTGATATTTGTGAGTTTTACCTGTCCATCACCGATAATTTGCTTTCGAGTTTTTATATGGTATATCGGAGAAAATGTGAGCATAAAAGATAGATTTAAAAAAAAATTCGCACTGATATTCAATGTGATAACATTTTCGAAATGTGTAGCTAATTTAATAAATTTCAAGGAATGACATGTCTATATCCTATTGGCAAGTTTCTTTATAAATATGAATATATCTTCATTCGTATATTTGTACATTCGTATTCATCTTTAATTCTATTAAAGATGATAATTCCGGTCAAATCTTCTGATATTGCATGTTAATGCTGAAGTAATCGTATGCGATGAGAATGAAATATTGTATATCAAATGTTGAATCTTGGTTTTTGTAAACTGATACAAGCTATTTGATAAGTACAAATTAATCTAAAATCACAACGTGCATAAATGATACGTAGTACATTTTTTTAACGCCTTAGGTTTTCTCAATTGATAATACTTTATTCTGGAATAATCATTTTGGTAGGAATTTTTCTAGATGGAGTAGTGTTTCAAACGACACATCTTACAGGTTTATGTATATGGCATAAAAATAGTACTATAATTGATTATATGTTTATTACGCTTTGGTATGCAAGATACATTACCTATGATTTGATCACAAATCATGGAATGTTTAATAGTTTCCGACTTTTCCAAATAGTAACAAATAATTCCATACCTTATTACACAAAATCACAAACAATATTCGCATATGGAGATAACTAATGTTATTCACAAAGAATAAATATATCTCATTTATTTGAAATCCTCATCTACCTGCACATCAACATTTCAATTACCAGCACATGATCGCATAGGGAAAAAGTAATCAAATGGAAAATATGAAATATGCAAGTTACTAGAATGAAGCTCCCTTCTAATTTCAACCCCACGTACCTTATGGGCAAATTAGTGCAACTGGCCAAGAGAATCTTCAAAAGGCTAATGCAATTGGCATTAACTTGGAGTGCGCGCATGTTAAATCTGAAAGGTGTTTCTAATTATCTAGCTTATTACCTAACAAGTTTATAGTTATTGGAACGTGCACAACTGGGACGCAGATCTGTAGTCATATCGAGTTACTCAGTAATGAATACACTTATCTACTAAATGTTTTGTATATATTGATTTAGAATTTATATGAGATATTATAAAAATAAACCTTTGTAAATTATTCGAAACAAAATAGAAATTTTACTGCAACTTAAAAACAGAACAAATTCTTCCTTAAGAATTATTGTTAAATTTGTATACTTATAAAATTTACATGTTAATAGACACAATCAAATTTAAGTAAACAGACAAACAGGATTATGAGAATAGGTTTTAGAAAATGATACTTCAATATTGGCTATCTCTCGTTGAGTCATCTTCACCTTCAAATTACATTCAATAGTTTTTCATAGGATTTTCTGAGATAGATTCTGCTTAAAGCGACATATCTTCTGTTACGCAGCACATTTGGAAATGAAACAACTTATTTTCCAATTCTCAAGGTCCACAAGCATTACGAATACCAGTGATTTTAACTTTGATTTGCTATATACTAAACTGCTTAATAAGATAAAGATAACTAATAATTTTATGTATCTGTCCCAAATCTTTTGAAACCCAGTCTATATATCTGTCAAGTATTCTTTCTCGGAATGAATTTACATAATCAAAAGCATATTGACAGTATCCGCACCTGAAGGTTATAATTCTGGAGCAAACTTCGTATTAAAACAGTGAATGCGGAAAAAATTTCAAAATATTTTTCCAAGTTATTAATTAGATGTCAGTGCATGACAGCACAATGCCAATTCTTTAAACTGATTGTATATATTTCAGTTAATTTACATTTAAGTGCGAGAAGTTAAGAGTATATTTTAAGAAATACAATTCCTAACAAACCAGTTTGGTTTCATTCTAGTAATGTGTGTAATAATGTTACACACACACACGCAAACACATATACACACACACACACTTATATATATATATATATATATATATATATATATATATATATATATATATATATATATATAAGTGTGTGTGTGTATATGTGTGTGCATATTCTATATTCTATATCATCACTTGACAAGACACCAGAAGTGTTGAAACAAAATGGCTATTTTTGTCGTGATTTTATACCATATTTATGTTGTAATATTCAAATAAATAATTATATATATATATATATATATATATATATATGTCATTAACCAACCCAAAGAGATTACATACATGTTCAATAAGAAATTGTAAGTCTGCTATGTTGAACTCACGACAGCATATAAGAAGATCACTAGAGACTTCCTTTACTCATCCAGAAAAAACCGTCTTCCAAATTCTGACTCCACTGATTGTCCAG
This sequence comes from Acanthosepion esculentum, assembly GCA_964036315.1. Lineage (NCBI taxonomy): Eukaryota > Metazoa > Mollusca > Cephalopoda > Sepiida > Sepiidae > Acanthosepion > Acanthosepion esculentum. The sequence continues at coordinate 59,032,270 of OZ038475.1, read as the reverse complement.
ATCTTATAGAGGATGTATGTCGGTCCACATGGTCTTTTATATCTGGTGTGGACATTGACAGGGAAACATTTCAAACATCATAAAGTGTAAGACAATGACGAGTCTATTTAATATATTCCATGTATATGCACCGCACATATACGTACACAAATGTGTGAACATTGACATTACTTTTTTAATCATGTCATACAATATCAGAACTGAATCTAGTAACAGAAAACTATGATCATGCTTGGCCTCCTGAGGCTAAAGAACTGATGATGATGTGGTGGCTATTCCGATGCTATAGTTTTTCGGATTTGGCATATGAATGACCATGAAAAAAAACCAAAAAACAAATACAACAATATTCACTACAAAGTATTCCAAGAAATATGATTCAAGATATACATTTAAAAACATAAACCATGATCAAGAATAGAGGAAACAGCTATCGTGAATATATAAAAAAAGAACGAGCATGTAAAATTAGTAGATGACAAATACTTCAAATACCTAAATGTATCTATCAATTAGATCAAATTTAGTATAGGATACACGGAAATTGAACATAGAATAGGCTGCACAAGCTACAATTTCGATTAACATCGCAAGTATCTATTAATTATGAAGGGAATAATACTCGTTTCCATGAGTCCCCCTACTACGCCCTAATTTTACAGGAATGAGATCAGACTTAAATAGTCTAGTGTACTCCTATATGGGCTGGAGTTGATCAGTCTTCACTTGCAAGTTTTCATAGCGATCAAAAGCATCTACAAGCCTTGTAGGGGATTATTTATTTTCCACCATACAAGACCTTTCCCACAGACGTATCCTTACAAGCTTCTCACTCTTTTGTTGCTACTTACATGGAAAATGTTCTACTGATCAACATTCTTTGGTTCCCTCACCAATAAACCTTACAGCTAAAATTCGATATCCCAAGTACTCTGAAGCGAAATACCCTTATTCGTATTCCATTAGTAGCGAGGAAATTCCACTCGAAGTGATTCTTTTCGCGAACCGATAACTTAACTAAGTGACTCCCAATGGGATGTTATCCGATCACTAGAATCTTAAACTATTCTTGTATAAATTTAATCTATCCGACAATATACTCATAAGCTCATACTCTTGCCGCTGATACAACCATCTTCAGTAATTCTCTACATTTAGAGGCTCTTGATCATTAGTAATTTAAAAGGTATTTTCCGGAAAAGTATTTGAAAAGAAATATTTTATAAGTTTCACCGGAAAGCATCGATTGCTGCTCGATCAATGAATTCGGAGCATTTCCTTATAAGGTGAGGGCTATTTCCATTACCATTTCCATTATAGTAAATGATCTTTCTACATTCATTGATCCAAATAGGTGTAGTTAAACTATCTATGGATGATAAATAAAGTGGTTGTTGAGATTTGATAGTGCTAATATGACAAATATGGAATTTAGAGAAGATTTAAAACCATTTGAAAAATGATTGATCGTTGAGGTCAGACAGACTGAACATTGTCTTCCGTGGACAGTGCATTAGTTTTCTATTCCTTTGCTAATCGGACACATTAGGAATTTATGAAGGTTTCCCAGCAGTTATTTTTGGTTGTAATAAAATAATGCCATTACTTCTTTTTCACAAGTGATAGAAATCTATTTTCAGTTATAATTGTTTAACTTTTAGTAAATTTATTTCTACCCAGATACTTGAATTGGGTGTTCAATTATTCCTTTGAGTAGCGACTCTACACTTCACCCGGCTACGGTACTTAAGTTAATGATGGTTAGTAATAAATTGATAAAACATTGCAGTATATATATATATATATATATATATATATATATATATATATATATTTTAAAGCTTTTCACCCCAGGCAAGGCTGGAAGCCACTAGCACGCTAGTGGTTACAGAGGATTTGGAGCGAGAGCGGATAGGAGTGTTAGAGGAAATGATGTGGAGAAGGATAGAGGATAGATCAAGGCAGCTGGAGATGTCGATTGACGTTACACTTGAATAGTTGGAGATCATAGTTGTCAGGGAAACACGAATGAGGAAGGGAGTTCCATAGGCGTGAGGTGCGATATATGAAGCTATTGGAATAGAAGAGAGGTCTACATTTAACAGTTTCAAAAGTGAAAGGGTGGGAACGGAATGCCAGCCTCGTAGGACGTTTGAATTCATGGAGAATGGGAACCAGCGATTGCAGCTCATCGGAGCAGTTACCATGGAAGTATTTATAAAAGAGACAGAGAGAGGCGACGGTGCGTCTGTGAGAGAATGTGATGAAAGTATATTTTTAATGTATGCTATATTTATGGATAAAAGCGCTCAATATAAGATATAGGGCGTATGTAGATAGTAACTAGAAATAAACTCATAAACACAAGTAGTAGTAGTAGTAGTAACAACAACAACAACAACAAGGAGAAGAAGAAGAAATTAAGTGACCAATGATAATTAATCTGTAAATGTTAACAAGCAACACTATAAAATAGCTAGAGAAAACCGAGTTCTGATCCACCATTAATCCTGCACCATAGATACTTTATTAATCTGAATTATATCCGTAGCCGGTTATCCAATAAACGTTAGGAAACCTCAGTTGATTTCATTACATATAATGTACCATTGACAAGCATATATAAATTGTCGTGCCTAAGCACAACTCATGTCCTGAAGATTCTATTCAGTCATGAAAAAGACGGTCACCGCTCGCTGTTGACTTCAGTTTCATATATATATATATATATATGTGTGTGTGTGTGTGTGTGTGTGGGGGGGGTGTTTTTGTTTGTGGGTGTGTGTGTGTGTGTGCGTGGTTATCAAAGCTTCATTCAGTAGGCTGGATTTATTAGAGAAGAAAAAATGTGACTGATATAAAGTCAACTGACATCTCTAGCCGGATCTTTATGTAAAGTCATGATGATTTATCACTTGTCAGGAGAAAACAAAACACCATCCTCTATAGTCTTGTACTTTCATTATAATAACCCTCATCTATCATCGACTGACCGGTTTAATCTCCGGAAAAACAAAATACGCATCACCCGACAAGCGGAAAACTATCAGTTAATATAATATCATAAGTTGTATTACACATTATTATCCGTAATACAATTCGTTGTTCCTAAAACGATACGTGCTTCACGTGTATTCAGACATTGTGAAACTTCAGTTATTCTGTCAAGAGCGAAACTTTTCAGAAAGGTAGTAAAGATTGAACTTCATACCCTAAATGTTCTTCTAATGTTGTTCCATGGAGAAAAATACTGTGCTATACTTTTGCCGGAATAACTTAACAAAACGTGTAAGCCATTTATAAAAAATCAAAATCAGATACTTAAGAATATTATTAATTTTAACACGGCATTCATATTTCTTTGATTGCAGAGTATGTGAACACAGAAGTAGCTTAAAGAATATTGGAATAAAAATTAGAAAAAGCGAGTTCTGACCTAAGACCTTCTCTTCTATTCGAATAATAACTTTGAAAAAGGCAAGAATCAATCTTCTTTTCTGCTATTGGTGTGGCTAAAATTAAAGGGTAAAATGCGTTTTCTTTTATTCGCTAGTCGCAAAAACAGCACTGAATTATAACGAGGAAGAAAAAGATGACATGCTCTCTAGTATCCATCCAAAACTGTATGGCAAATCAGAATTAATAAAAAAAAAGAACGTATGGAGAAACGTGTTCACCGATATACTGAATGCATCAGTCATTTTTTTTTAAATCATCGAAATATATATGAGATGTGTTGTAATGGATGACGGAAAAATATTTCAAATCATTCCACAGGGACGTTAGCGTAGCGAAGGTTGGCTTTCATAAGCTAAACAACGTATTACGAAACAGGATTATTTCATTAGAAACAAAAGATGTTGAACTGCTGTGATATATTCATGAGTCAGAGGGTGTTGATAAATTTGCTCGCAGATGAAGAGGAAACTATAGGTGAAACGACATATAGTAGAACGATGATAATATCATAAATAAGAGTAATGAGGAATATTTACAGGAAAATGGGGCAAAAACGAAACTGGTTTTTAATCAGAAATTGAAGGTTGATATTTATGGGTTATATAAAGAGGTGAGTGGGCTTCTAGATCATAACAGTCATAGAACCTATTGAAGTCGAGTAGAAGCATAGAAACCTCAAATAACATAGATAATGAGATTTGCGAATGGATGGCAAAGTTTCGACGAAAAGAAATAGATGGCGATAACATATTGGCCCAAGCAAAAAAGAATAGGCATTTTTTGAGAGCTTTTGTCACCAAGGCTCTAAAGGAACACGGTACGAAGAAGAAAAAATATCTGATTTTATTGTATATGATATAACTATGTTTGCCTATATACAAAATATTACACACACGCGCGCGCAAGCATATATATATATTATATATATATATATATATATATATATATATATATATATTATATATATATATATATATCTCCCAACCCAACCTTAAGCAACTCCAAAAACTTGACATATAATAAACATTCCTACTTTCATCAGAGCAGACTATAAATGAGTAAAAGATTACATCGGTGAGTTATTCCAAAAATCACTTGAGAATGAAACGGTCATCTAAAGTTAAGGTCTAATATTAAAATTAAACATTGACACTTGTGGGCCAATTTACAAACACTAATTTCTGTGTCGCGATAGAATCATATTTAAAAAAAATTATAATTATATATATATATATATATATATATATATATATATATATATATATATATATATATATATATATATATATATATATAGTAGAGTAATACATTTCAGATGCATCAAGAAAGGTCTTCAGTGATGCACTGTCTTCATTGCCGATTTCGGGTTTTGTATCATATCGGCTCAAACAGCAACCCCGACCTGATTCCAAAAGATTCAGCCCGCCTCCTTGATAGTTTTGTGCTACGCACCTCGACATTGCAAAAAAAAAAAAAAAAGAAGAAGAAGAAGAAGAAGAAGAAGAAGAAGAAATTTAAAATATGGCTAGGATTCCGACCGTTCTTATTGACATACGTCAGTCAAAATCAACCAATGAAATAAAGACTTTTCACACCATCCCTCCTATATATTCTTGTCTTTTACTTCCTCCGGTTTTGATTCCCACTATTTTCCCCGGAATTCATAACGAGGTAAGCTGCACTTGTTCTTGCAAAGTTCAATCCAATGTTTTACATTTAAATACTAATTCGATAACTAAACCTTACCACTTACATTACTTTAAAAAAAATACATTCATAATTTTTACTATTATATAAAAATCTTTAAGTCTAACCCTATACACTTAATCAAACGAAATTCGAAAAATGCGATGCACGTTCAAGCCTCTACATATAAATGTGCTCTCACATACATTCCTTCACGCACAGACTCTCGGATAAAATCTATCTCCCATTTACATTAATTTACGAAACCGTTCATTACAAACTTATCTCGTACTATTTATTTGAAATTACCAGTTTTGTAATCTATCAATTAAAACAATGTGATGGCCTAATCTAAGCCGACAGAAATAATAATTAAAAAATATTTAAATAAGAAAAAATACCTAAATAACGAAGGAAACCTAAACTACTCAAGTAACATATTCACATTTACTTTCTGTTAAAAATTATTCGAAATGAATCTAGAGAATTAATACTAGAATTACCACTAACTTTTAAACTATGAATAGTACGATCTAACTTATCTGCCAAATAAAATATAAATCACATACACTAATACACGCACAGACGCTCGGGTAAAACCTATCTCCCATTTACTTTAATTTACGAAACCGTTCATTAAAACTTATCTCGTACTATTTATTGAAATTTCTAGTTTTGTAATCTATCAATTAAAATAATACGATGGCCCAATCTAAGCAACGAAAAATAATAATTAAAAAATATTTAAATAAGTAAAAAAACCTAAATACCTAAGGAAACCTAAACTGCTCAAATAAGTAACATATTCCCGTTTACTTTCTGTTAAATATTATTCGACATGGATCTAGCAAATTAATACTAGAATTGCCACTAACTTTTAAACTATGAATACTACAATCTAACTTTAGATACATAAGAATTAGGATAGAAGATAACAAGAAAAAAAGGCAAAACCCATCAAATAAGCATGGAGAAATGGTAATCGGTACCAGGGGAAAAAAACTCCTTTGACCCTCCCCCAACGTGCGCTAACACTTCTCAACCCCCATCCATCCTGGTTTTACTACGCTGAATTAACATTCCCTCAATATTCACTTATAAATTAAAACCCTCCTCCATTTCCCTAAGTATATTTGTTTTTTTTTGTTTTTGTTTTTTTCTTTACCCCCTCTTCTTTCCTCCCATTTTTAGTTCTACCATGGCTCTGATCTCTTAAACCAAATCCACTTGGAATAATTTAAAACTGCATTGGTAATATCCGTCAACGCTCTCGCCCTCGCTGTACACACTATGCCTATTTTTGCTAGAGCTCTACACAGCGACTAACCTGCAAATCCCCTGCATCCAACTTATATCGGATCATTATGTATTCTCCATGATTTGCGACGACATTGTTCGACAAGTTCTTCGTATTTGGACCTCTTCCTCTCATTAGCCAATGTAATAAACTCCTCCCACGACACCGACAGTTCCTAAATTATACAGTGCTTAGCGTTGTCGGAGTGTATTATCATATCTGGTCTAAGTGATGTTATGGCTATGTGTTTGGGAAATTCAGCTGGGTCTTTAAGTCAACTGCCACTCATTTGCTGAAGATAACAGATTTGTTTTCTCTCTCATCTATTTTTGAATCTTTACTCCAGCTTTGATGAAGTTAATTTGATTTAGCGTCTTCCCTGGTTGATGTTTATTAGCCCTTATTGCTTTGCTCACCTCATCTGCAAGCAGTTTAATGGCTTGCTCGTGGCGCCATCGGTACCGACCATCACCCAAAGCTTTTGGGCAGCTACTCAGGACGTGTTGTAATGACCCTTTCCTTGCACATAGTTGACAACTGGGGGTATCGCCCTTCCCCCATATTTGCAGGTTAGTTGGGCTCGGAAGAACATCGGAGACTGATTTGATCAGAAATCTAATCTGGCTGAAATCTAATCGCCAGCACTCTGACCAGGTAATTTTTTCTGATCAAGGTTCTCCCATTTCGTCCAGCCTCCCTGCTGACTTAGACCGACCATTCTGCAGTACCGTGCTTCTTCTACGCTTGCACTTACTTCATCTTGGATGAGTTGGCACCTTTCCTTTCCTTTGGCAACGTTGGTTTGTGGGCTGGGAAAAAAGCCCAACCCGGATTTGCCTTTAGCTATTGACCCCAGTATAGCTTTATGCCTAAGACTCTCCTCCGCCACTAGCAACTTTCCCTTAGCGCCACATTTCCTGCCCGATCTTGTCTGAATTCCAGCTGCTGCCACTTTTGGATATTTGGATTCTGCATACAGCAGCTGTTCTCTTGTTTTCGTGACTCTAAATACTTCTACAAGGCTACTAAAGGGGAGGCGCAATGCGTTGCTGTTACCATAGAGGGCTGAACTACTTAAGCATCTCGGCAAACTCAACCGATTGCTTATCATTCTCTCTAACATTTCCACGGTGGTAATAGGAACAATATAAACTAGCAATGGCCACAATATCCTAGGTAATACTGCATGCTGGAAAAGCCATGCCTTGAAACGTCCTGGCAATCCTGATTTGTCTTTTTTTTGTCAGCCACTCCTCAAGATCCTTTTGAGTCTGCTGGATCGCGGCCGTATCCTTCTGTCCAGAGTTGAAGGTCTTGCCCAAGCTCTTCACAGGCTTTTCGCTCAGATCAGGAATTGTTGCTGCTGCAACTGAAAAACGGACTTTATCCATGACTTTGCCTCTTTTCAATAATAGAAACCTAGATTTATCTGGTTTGAATTTCATTCTGGTCCAGGTCATATTTTCTTCGAGACCCTTTAATAGCCATCTGCATATATATATATATAATATATATATATATATATATATATATATATATATATATATATAATATATATATATATATTACAGAAATAAAACTGTGTTGCGTGATATTGCAAGACATGTTAAAAGCGAACCAACCGGTTTCGCTTTTAACGTGTGTTGTAATATCATGCTACACACTTTTACTTCTGCAATTAGATTTTTTACCTTCCAAAATATTTTCAAATATATATATATATATATATATATATATATACACACACACACATATATATATATATATATATATATATATATATATATATATATGCATATATTTGTATGAGAATAGTCATGTGAAAAAGAAATAATTTACATTGTCAAAATTAATAAAAATAATTTTATACTAAAAATCGGCCGATTACTACTCCATGATTAAATATTTTAGAAAAAAAGGACCAAAACCGCTACATTTTTAAAATTTTAATAATTGAATACTTCATGTTCTTTCTATATATGATTGTATATTATATTTCTTTGTCTATAATTTCATCAGTATTTTCTAACTACATATATACAATAACATAAATGTTTATTAATTGTAAATTTATTTGAAGACGATTTTTAAAGGTGTTTTTTCTTTTATTATTATTATCATCATCATCATTATTATTACTATCTAATGAGATTCATTTCATATTCTCGTATATACACTCATCTTAAGACAAAGTGTAAAAGCGTTTTCTTCTACACACCGCTTTACTTACAGTAGGCCTCCTCTGACCAGTGAAAGTGAGTGAAAACAATGTTTAAATAAGTTGGGAAGATGCAATAACGCAAATACCGCGACCAAAGAATTGAGACCATTAACGTCCATTGGATTTGAAAATTGCTCTCATTCAAAAATTTAAATTTAGTAATAAGCATTTACGCAGCTTACTGTCGCAATCGAAAATTCTATAATTTTAAAAACATTTGTCTGCATCAAAATGTCAACGAAACAAAAACTTATTTAAAAATGTTTTCTCATCAGCTTTCGTTATACTTGGAAAAGCTCCGATACTCTTCATCTTCTTTCGTCATATTTCTAAGGGTTATTAAAATCTTTTACTCACTGTTTATACTTCCTTACATAACACTGGAAATACCAACAAGGAAATATATCAATCAATTGTGTTAAAAGAACAAAACAACGTTTTACCAAACCACAGTCAAATTATGGGAAATTGTTATACATGATGTAATATAATTCATGAATAACCATGGGACTTTGGTTCAGAGATGAAATATCGGCGACGGATTTCTTTTTACGCAATATATATTACATGAGCGCTTTCGCAGTTTTAATTTACAGTATATTAAATTCACGTTTTTTTTATTTATTTATATTTAATTATTTCCATCCTTGCATGACGATAATGAAACTAAAACCATATAAGTTAGTAAGAATTAAGGAAAATGAGAAAAGTTTAGCGAGAAGAAAAGAGAAAAAAGAAGAGGATTCTGGAAGACAGAAGATACCGATTGATGTTGCATTTCCTTTTTTAAGATTGTTGCTTGCAGAAATCAAGAAACTAAAAGTAATTTCTATCTGCGAGAAGTACAAGAAATGCAATTCTTTGAACAGATATTTCAATAATAAATCTAAAAAACCTCTTGGCAAATAAGTAATAGGCTTACATTCATGCTATCGAGGTATCAAGTTGGAGATGCCATTAGAGCAATTGTCATGAAAATATTTATAGAAAGGACAGATGGAAAAAAACCTCAGCTCGATGAGAATCAAGATGCCTGCACAGAACCAATGATGTAAGGATTTTAGTGGCTTACACAATTTATGGAAACTGTGTGAAATAGATAGTATTAAGCTATATAGAATTTGGAAGTAATCATGACATAGATGTGTTTGTTCAGTGTTTAACCAAAATCAGTTAAAGTATAAATATAATATATAAGTAATACTCTTCCATTATTTGTTTGTTGATCTATCTTCCTCGTTTTCTTATTCTCTTTTACACTTTCCTTCCCCGTATTCATTCTTTCCTTCTTTATTTCACAAATTTATGTTTCCCTTCGTTAATCTATCTTTCTAACTTACTTTTTGTTTCTTCTTCCGTCAATATTTATTTCTTTCTGTCATCACTTTTCTGTTAATCTTTTTTTTTTCTTTCCTTAGTTGCTTTCCCTCTCAAGTTATCTTTTATTTCCCCCTTGTATTGATTTTTGTTGTTTTGAATGATTTACACTATTTCTTGTCTTATTGCGATTTCTTCCATTGTGTAGTACTTAGTCATCTACGAGGATTCTTCCTTTTTTGACACGCATGCGTTACTTGAACTATTTGCATTCGGTGCTTTCTAACACATCTTTCTTTTCATTTATTTTTTCTTTACTTCCCTCTTTCTAATTTTATTATACTTGCTTTGTTCCCTTGGCATTTTCACACGGCATTTTTGTTTAGGACTTTTACATGGAAATGATACGACGTGAAGAGAAAAATGCATATATTTTACCCCGGGAGATAACAAATTATAAATGATACCTATACGTAAGTCCTGTGTAAGGAAGTACTTCCATAGTGCTACATTCCACATTTCCTCGATTTCATATCATTATTCTTATTCCTCTATGAACGAAACTAGAAAAATGCATGAAATCTGAAGTGACAAGAACCCACCTTACGAAAAGCCTCGAAATGGTAGGTAGGAAAAAATAAAATCAGCTGAATAGCAGTTAAAATAGAACTGTACATATTTCGAAATAGGAAAAGCCCCCAAATGATTGGTTGAGAAAATAAAGTCAGCTGAATAGTACTTAAAATAGAACAGTACTTGTTTCGAGATAAGAACAAACCCAAAATGATAGGTAGGTAAAAAATAAAATCAGCTGAATAGCAGTTAAAATAGAACTGTACATATTTCGAAATAGGAAAAGCCCCCAAATGATTGGTTGAGAAAATAAAGTCAGTTGAATAGTACTTGTTTCGAGATAAGAACAAACCCAAAATTATAGGTAGGTAAAAAAATAAAAGCAGCTGAATAGCACTTAAAAATAGAACTGTACTTGTTTCGAAATAGGGAGATATTTCTCTATAAGCCTGAAACGTAACAGGTTTTTGTTTTCAGGTACATAGCGTAAACATAATCTTATGAGTAAAAATGTAAATGTAGTAAAGGTTAAGGAATCGCATTTTCATTTTAGAAGATTGCAGTCGCATCCATATGGGAATATTTTGACGTGAATGGAAGAACAAAAGAAGGCTTCGAAAAAGTAGCAGTGATTCCTTTAGACTTCGATGGAAAAGAGATCAACTTGCGTGGCCAACAGGGAAAAAAAAGCAATCCGATTTCAAAGACATGTTTATGAAATATTGTTGCTACGGAGATTCTTGTTTATGTGCCGTGCCCCCCCCCAGAACGTAGGCTATCGTGGCTTCCCAGAACTTCCTGTCCTTTTCTAATATTGTATCTTTCTATTATTTCTTCTAAAACCTGTTTACGATAATCCATTTACTCAAGCTCACTAAGTATGTTATACGTTGTTTTTTTTTCTGTGGCCCTCTTGCTCTCAATCTGTCTCGGGAGTATAATAATTCACAAGCGCTCCTCTTTAATTATATGTCTCGGAGACATCGACCGTATTTTCCTGATGTTAAGTATTTGATTATATTTGCTTCCATTTTCTTCATATTTTCGTCGTTGCTAAGATAATCTCTCCATGGTATTCTCATGATACTTCTGTAGAAGTACATTTCTGGTGATCAATGACTTCTCGTTATATTTGAGGAGATCGTACAGCACCCATTGCCGTACAGAAGGATACATATCACATACAATTTTAGTACACTTCTCCTTGTTTCTGGTGAAATTTTCCTATTTCTTATTACCTCTGCTTAACTTTTGGAATACTTCCTCGGCTATCCCAATAAGCATTCGGATTTCAGTTTCACACATTCCCTCCTATGTTAGAAGACTTCCCAAATATTTAAATTTCCGCACTTGTTTGATTTTGTTATAGCTAGTTTGAAATTTGCTCTTTGATTTTATCCGTTTCCTAACAACCATGCATTCTGTCTTCTTGCACTTGATGTTTAATTCCAACTTCTCTACAATATACAACGACATTAATGACTGGTTCTAGCTGAGAACCCAAAGTGAAGGCAATGAATTTAATCACAAAATATAATTCAGAGGACAAATTTTGCTGTAAAAGAGATTAAAGATACGCCATTTTACGTGTACTATAACACCCATATACAAAATCAAAAATAGGTGTAAGACAAGTATGTGCCTTCTCATCAGTTATTTTTAACCAATACAGCGCGGACATTCTAAGAGAATTAGAGGACCTAATAGAATAAATTATTGGCGGACACATTCTTAAGAACATAAGTTATGCTGATGACACAGTGTTGGTAGCAGACACAGAACAGAATCTACAAATATTCTACATAGGTAGTGAATGAAAGCTAGAAGGATGGACTAAACATCAATTTCAAATAGACTGACTCCACGATTGTTACTAAAAGGACCAGATCTAAAATACAAATTAGAGATTACAGATGCCGAAATCAAACAGATGAAACAATTTCGATATCTGGGAAGCGTAATAAGAGAGGACAGATAGTGCAACACGGAACTCCGCGGGCCCATTGAGATAGTGAAAGACGCCTTCCAAAAGCTACGCAAAATATTACGAAACGGCAAAGCAACGTTAGAAAAAATAAGAGTACTGAAGTATTATCACCCTTCCTATATGATAGAGAATAATGTACATTCTCCACACAGATGGAGAAATGACTTGAAGCAACAGAAACGCAGTTCTACGGAAGGATGCTGATAAAACCATGGACCAACCATGTGAGCAACGTCGAAGTTGTAGCGACAGTGGCAACAAAACTGACAAGGACACTTATGCTTAACATCAGGAAGAAAGAGTTTAAATTTATAATTTCTATCAACGCCGATGACTGAGAATGCTGTATAATAGGAAATGCCTTCATCAATGGCAACCTAGTTTGGTATAACGCTTGCAAATTATATTAGGCTGGTGCAAAAATAATGTCGATTTTTGACGTTCAACTTATATATATAAAACGACATTATTTTTGCACCAACCTAATAATTGTAGCTTTGTGTCAAATTATGAAATAACTGTTTTAATAATTTACAGCATAAATGAAAACACATCGACTCGGATCAATTTAAACGGTTTTGATAGATTTTGAGAGATTATTGTGCAATCGGAGAGTGCGGCTGATTGTGGCTGTGGTACTCCTATGTATTATATTGAAGTATAAATTTGTCACCTGGAGACGGTCCTCAGGGTCAATACCTCTCGTTCGAAAGAGGAAAAGGGTCATTAGACAAAGCCTAAGGTGTACTTGAAAGAGGTGGTCTCATAGCAGTGTGAGCAATATTTCTTCCCCAACGCACAGATGCGTGACGTTCCAACACACTATAAAATTGACCGTGTGTCATATACCGCTCGATTCGTTATGCAGCTGAATATCTTCTCTGCATGTTCGAATAAGAATTTTAATGAAATTTAATAAATGTATCCTACATTCCGTTCGAATGGACGCGAAATATATACCGTCATTTAAATGTGAAATGAAGAACCCTCTGAACATACAATGAAACCATCATATGGAACGATGAGCAGTGGACAACTCAAGCAGTATCTT
>OZ038475.1:59000591-59005591 GCA_964036315.1 Acanthosepion esculentum | reverse complement strand
CTTTCTTTCTTTTTTCTTTCTTTCTTTTTTCTTTCTTTCTTTTTTCTTTCTTTCTTTTTTCTTTCTTTCTTTTTTCTTTCTTTCTTTTTTCTTTCTTTCTTTTTTCTTTCTTTCTTTCTTTCATACTTATTACTACATCATTCTTTTATCGATTTCTTCTTCCTCATTGTCTGATGCCAACGATATTTCTATTTTATACATTCTTCCTTTACCTGATTCCTTTAACCTCCCTTTTTCTCTTACTGTTTCACTCTTTTATCTACATTCCTGATTCTTCCTTTCTTCTTCCTTAGACCATTTCTGCTTCTTATCCAATTTTCAAGCTGCTTAGTAGAACGTAGCTTTTCCTTCATTATTCGTCTTTCAATACTACACCGTAAATATATCAAGCGGAAAATTATCCGCTCCTTTATTACGATGTTTCTCTAAACCCTTTTTCCCTTCAGTGAATTTCATTTTCTCAGTGCACGTTCAGTTATTCTTTCTTATTTAGATTCACAGAATCTGTACACTTTAAATAAATGATGAACGATAAAATTCACAAGATTTCCCAAATGGGGAGAAAGGAAAAATGCCTTTGATAAGAAATGGAAGAATGAAGCGATACAGCTTTTTACAGCCTAAAGAAATACATTCTAAAATAACATGTAATGACGAAAGAAATAAACAACGTACAGGTCTCTAAGATGAAAGAAGTCTACAAGTTTTTCCTTGAGCGAATTCTGCATGCCTTGAATTTGATTTAAGTACTGTATTATTAGATGGTACATGCGTGACGTACATACATGCAGGAGATATAATCAGGATGTAGGTATCTGCTATGGGCGTTGATTTGCTATTAAGTTCTCTGCGGCTATTGATAGCTTAAATTTTCATTGGTTCTTATTCAATGGTTGCCGTGATGAATACTAAACACACATTGGTAAATAACTTGACCCCTGTGTCGGAGGGTTATGCTAACTGACTGTAAAAATTTGGTTCTCACCGAATGTCCATATTTTTAATATTTGCAAATTTAAGCCATGTCAAGAACAGTAACTAAGTAAAACAGCTTAAATAGTAAAATATAAAATAAAATAATTCTTAAAGAAGATTTTCCCTGATTTTTAAGAAAGCTTATATTAATTTTATAATTGCTGAAAAAATACATCCACTCTATATAATATGTGCATGTATTATGCATTTTTATACCATTTTCATTATTATATAATTCGCACATTTTTAGCTTTATGACATGGAGGTATTTTTAACTGTTAGTTACTGTGTATGTTAGTCTTCTTGACGAGCGAGCAATGTACGTTCTATCAATGACATTCTTGAGAAGACTCCTGCTCATGGCGCCAATATGGTTCACTTTTTTCCAAAATGCATTCCTTCACAGGGATTGTCGTATAGAATAATTATACTTTTTTTTCATTTTTTTTATATTTGAGGTTAGAATAACTTTAGAGTATATAAATTGAAGTGAGTATAAGTTTGATTAATTTTATTTCTATCGGACTTGTTATATATTATTTTATTTTTATTTCCTATCCAACCCATGTGCGTGATACCCAATAAAACAATTGCCATTTCGAAAGTTATTTAACAGTTTTTCAATTAAAGTGTTATATATGCATAAAGTGTCGCTGGTGACACGTGTGAACAAAAACATGCGATCTCATTAAACGAGGTAGATCACGTGATCATAGATAAAACGTATATATAGAGGAAGTCGTGTGACGTCTAGTTGTAATATGCTATTCTACTCTATCCTTATACTACGTGTTAGCTATTTCTCCTCTCTCCCCTATACTATTCGGACTGCTATTCTATTCTCACTATACAAGGTATTATTACTTATTATTATTATTACTGGCACTATTCGAAGTCGTCTGATACGAATATTAATCATTGGCGTATTATAATTGGTATCTGCGATGACAAAGTGTCCTACTACGTTGACATTGAAGAATTATCATACGTTGTCATTATAAAAGTGGCAGCATAGTGTCATTTTGACGACGTAAGATAAAGATAATTTAACATTTTACATTTCAATCTAATTTTGTATTATTCTCTATAATTATTTTATTCATAAAAACAAATAGACTAATGATAAAATGTATGTTTGCGTTAACTGTATTTCTGTTTCCAGCAAGTAAAATCGATGTTGATTTTCTATTTAATAACACAAGTAATCTTCGTAGATATTATCAGCAGAACGAGGTTTTCATATAGATTCCATGCAATGCGTCACATTATTTCAGAAATAACTAAACTGATGGTGATATACAACAGCTTTCACAGATCAATGGCCAAAAACAGTTTTAATGAAGAGATCGTGTAGGCCAATGCTAGGACCATTGTTCCTCGAACCTTGTCGACTGCCGTTAAAGAATCGCAAACATATACCTGTACCAGATAGCAGAAACCACATCATTTTAATACTTCTAACAACAGCTATAAGTAAAATGCATAAAACATGCAACTTGAAGGTAACACAATGGCATAATCAAGATGTCAACGTTCCACATTACTTAACAAAACCCATTACAAACGAAGTTCCGGTCAATAATCTATATTGGTATAGTTCCGTAACGACTACTAGAGAAAACTATTTTCTTGAAAAATTTTTTTAAGAAAAACATGTCATAAAATTCAGTCGACCGCAACTGACAGCTCGGTCAATTAATTTCGAATATGTTGTTATAAGGGAACGCCTAATATTACCATTAGCATTACGGTATCCAGACAGCTATACGATTCGTCAAGGGCAGCTAACGAAGAGTCTAACATATAATTTCATCAATTTTTTCTGTCAAACATTGTCGCCCGAAACCTGTATGGTTATATTTCCATACCATATTTTCTGTCGTACAATGATTGATCTTAATGTGTGCTCATGTATTGTTAATACAGTTGCAATGACGTGTAAGGTTTAAAAATACCTCCATGTCATAAAGCTAAAAATGTGCGAATTATATAATAATGAAAATGGTATAAAAATGCATAATACATGCACATATTATATAGAGTGGATGTATTTTGTCAGCAATTTTAAAATTAATATAAGCTTTCTTAAAAATCAGGGAAAATCTTCTTTAAGAATTATTTTATTTTATATTTTACTATTTAAGCTGTTTACTTAGTTACTGTTCTTTTATTGACCTGTATGTTCTTTCATTCCCAGTATAAACTTGTGTCCTACTCGTTATATTGCCTTGCACGTAGTGCAATGATAAAAATATCTAGAGTACAATAATACAAAAAATAACAGAATAAACAAGTAATGGAATATATATATATATATATATATATATATACATACATACTCTCAAAAGCATCCAACCAATACTCAACAAATTGTATTACGAATATAGCAACAGCATATTAAAATCCGTATAACTTTAAATGCCATTTTATATTTCAATCAATTTCCGGGTTGCTCCCTTATATTGAAATACTTTTTTGCAAAAATAATCGATGCTACAGCGGAGAAATTTCAAATTTTAAAATAATTACTGACGGTGTTCCCGCATGTTTTTAAGAAATGACCATCACAAACAAATGCACATTTTATTGCAGTTACAATAAGTTTGTCTTTGTAATTTACCCTTGAAGATGATATTCAAAAGAAGGAAAGAAGTTGGCTTAACAACAACCATGCTATCTTCCTTGCTGGAAAGGATCAGTATAAAAATAAGTAGACACAGTATATCTATATTATTCAATTCCTTTACCACTCCTATCTGCTCTTCCTCCAAAACTGTAACCCCCTGCGTACTAGTGGCTTCCAGCCTTGCATGGGGTGATATGCTTAAAAAAATATATTTGAATGAAAATAAATCTTCTACCTATACACACACACATACATACATATATATATATATATATATATATATATATATATATATATAATCTTTGTGTGTGTTTGGGGGTTGCAGAGTGTGTATTTATTCGGATATACCGTATTATGTTATAGAATTACTGTAGCGTAGAGACGAGTAAGTTTCCAGCAAATGTATGTATCTTATAATGACCACTGTCAGTTGATTTGAATGTGTGTCAACCAAATTTGACCCATGAAATTTTCATGAATTAAGTGGCCTTCATTTGTTTGACATCAGACTCCCAATTTGACCTTTTTAAAGTATCTGCTTAAAAGCTCGAAACTTTTCATTACCTTTCTTCTTGCCATTGTAGACAACTTCAGACATGGATATCAAAGTTGATTTGGTGATAAAAAGCTTTAAGAACTTACTGCGGCAGGAAATATATTCGCTATCTAGCCATGACTACCACATTCTTCATGTAGATCTTAATACATTTCCTTCTTATTTTCATGAATATATTCAATATTTTCCCTTAAGAGAAAAGAAATTAATTCAACATGAAGAACATTTTGAAGTAATAGATCAAACTCAGCTTCAGGACACTGAACCGTGAATATGACATTTCCTGGATAGTAGAGATTTTATTTAAATGTCTACTCTGACTTTACGATCCGATAGAGTACTCAGAATTTACCCCTGATTCACAAACTTTATTTTGGCAATTTAAGTGTCGAAGATATACTAGTGCTTTTAGTAACAGCATGTTTCATTTGAATATTAAATATCTGTAGCGAGAGCCTTCTCTATTCTATTGAGTATCTTGTCCTACAAACGTATTTCCTCATATTTTTCATTAAACGCATTGATAAACCAATGATGCTTTTTTTTTCAGTCAAGGTAGAAATCCAGTGTGGTATACATTTATATCCAGATGCGTAATGCTAACATTTTTAAGGCGATATATACTTGTTTGTAAATAATTTCACACCAAACAAGACGATAATGCCACAATGATGCCAAGGATTACTGAGAGCGGAAGAGAATGTGAGTGAAGATAGAGGCCAAATACTTAAAAAGAGTCAGGAAGATACAACATAGGGATTGACGTTTCATTTGAAGATCGTAGGAGGCAGACATGCAAAAACCTGGAAGATTGTTTCTAAGACGATAGGTGTGAGGGGAAAT
>OZ038475.1:58980591-58990591 GCA_964036315.1 Acanthosepion esculentum | reverse complement strand
GATGTTTTACCGATTTATGTATTTGAATAGCAAAGTTTCCAACATTTGTTGAAACTTTTTAATAAATAAATAAATATATATCCGATATTATCATTCACGGCACAGTTTTTCATAAATATTTTTTTTTTGTTTCAATATATTAAGATTTCGCTATCGAGCAATCACCGGCGTAATAGTTTTAGGATCGGCGAATTAATATTTCGGCATTTATTTTGTTTCCACTTCCAGTTCTCGCCTTATTATGCATATTAGCTCGAGATATAATGGAAAAAAGACGGATGAAATGTCTGCACATAACAACCCGGAAGGTAGGGAAAACTGTTAACACGACCTTCTCGCATTTCCGCCACCGCAGAAACTTTCTCGCTGGGTGTACTGTCACATCACCGACTTTTCCCGTTTGCTGACATTGTACCTACTCACCATTATTTTTTTTTAATAGAGTGACGTACTCATATTAGACCAGCCAATACGATATCGTTCAAACTTGACGCGTTATCATGAGAAGTCAGAGTGGACAATTATTAATTAAGGGTAATTTTATTCCAAGATCGATTGATTGATTCGGATTAGCGACATATCAACGTTCATGGGTCATTTAATGCAAAAACATAAATATTTTACACGCAACTTTTATATATTTAGCTATAGATTTTTGTACATCATTTTATACTTTCAGATTAAACGTATGTTTGATAGATATGTAGTTTGTCAATAGAATTTACTGTTTGTAGTTATATTTCCGGGTGAAACAGCGAAATAGTTCAAATGGTGTAAAAGCAAAATGTTCCATTTGTTAGATTAAGGTTTGAATCGTTGTATCTTAGAAATGATTAAAGATACCTTACTGAAATTCTCCGAGATTTTCAAAAACTATTGGACTCTACTTTAAGCAATAAAAATCTATTATTACTCGTGATGAAGTCGATCACAAGCAAAATGAAATGCCATCATTAATTAATCATAGCTAATGATCGGAAAATCATGATGGATTGAATTGAAATAATGTTCAAGTATATGTGTAATTATGTATATATATATATATATATATATATATATATATATTATTCCATGATCATTTTCCAACTTATTCAAGATGGTATACGCCCTCTCTTGTCATCTAACTTTCTGTCCTGGAGTAACAAAGCACCTCACATGTTTTATATACGATTTCACTTTAAATTTGTTTTACTGCTCTTTGGACTGTCATAAGTGAAACTAAAGCCTCAAATAGCAAACGTCTTATGAATTGAGTTGGAGCTTTTCTAATTAATCTCATTAGCTCTTTTTCTTTTAACTTGATAAGATGATCCCTCTTCCTGTTGTGACGGCCTGATCCAAGTTTCATCTCTACTGTTCCCTCTTGTTAAAACTTTTCATCATACTCTTTTTGGTTCTTGAATGTACTTTGAAGATGGAAGCCAGAGTGCGAATGCTGGTACGATTATTGAAAGCCTAAATTATATTTTTCCTCTCATAATTGATTATTTGAAAAGACAGTGGGGCTGACACAAAACTCAAAAGTTTTTTTTTCATTTATTCATATGAAAAATGGTGTAAAAATGTCTAAAGTCTTATCTGAAAACGTAGAAAAAAAACTCACTTGGTTCAGTGGTTTATAGATATCATACATTTTGTGGTAAGGACAGTTATGCTGTTACACGATTTGGACAATTTTGCTGTTACACCCCGTATAAAAATGTAATGTTGATTTTTGTTTGGGCGTTGTCTATTTGACCATTGCTGTGACCGTAACAAATGCTACCCCCTCCCAGATCATGGTGGACTTGGGAACAGCAGCAGTTAACAGGTGATTCCACAATCTCCAATCTCCAAATCAGACGGTTTGCTGTTGGATGGAGTTTAACTTCATAACCTGGACAGGTTTCAAAACGTAATTGCGCATTTCAAATATAACAAAAAAATATGTAAAATATTAGAACCAAGAAAAGACACAATGACGATGCATATTTGTGCTGACTATTGAAATTTTGCATATTCGAAGAAAGTGAATGCTTTTATGTATATTCAGATGAAAGTGTAATGATTGTGAAAATGCACCATATCTACGACTCGTTAGAGATCATTAAACCTCTACGTGAAATAGAAACACAGGAACAAAATTTGAATCTAGTACACCAAAAATAAATGACTTCTTCATAGTTGTAGCTTCCGGCCTTTTGTCTCTGTGATGAGACCCATGAAAACTCTGATCGCTAATCGAAGATAATACTTCAATACACATGTTTTACTGCGAGCACAACTATTCATTATAAAGTATTGATTGGAAGGGAAATCAGAAAAGGTGTTGTTTCTACACGCATACTTATAACACTATTGATTAACAGGAAGAAATTGTCATTATTTTTTCTTAATATCATACGATGCTTTGGTGTTTTTCTTATGCCAAGTAGTTGGCTTCATTAACTGTAGTCTCTATTTGAGATTCTTTTCTTTCAATTATGGAAGTGATTTTGAGATCACAGAATTTGATAGATATTTCTTTGGTATTATTTTCTTTCTCTAATCAATTTGCCGTCAGTTTATCTTTGGAACGTCTACTAAATCCCTAAAAGAAATGAAAAAATATTGTGGTTCACGCGGATATACGTTATATAATATTATTGACTGAAATAGTATATTATCTTAAAAGTTGCATATTGCGATATTTTCTCCTTCCACCATGTGACGTGAACATGGCCCTAAATAACGTGTTATTTCTCGTAGCTTTTATGCAACATCTGTTAATTTTCTAAGCCTCCCAACCTTAGTGCCGCCATCCATTTTCACAAGCTTGTCAG
Source organism: Acanthosepion esculentum (assembly GCA_964036315.1). Classification (NCBI taxonomy): domain Eukaryota; kingdom Metazoa; phylum Mollusca; class Cephalopoda; order Sepiida; family Sepiidae; genus Acanthosepion; species Acanthosepion esculentum. The sequence continues at coordinate 58,987,790 of OZ038475.1, read as the reverse complement.
TGAAGTGACCCTCTATAAATTTTGCCTACATTATATTCTGTGAGTTTCCTAACTCTCCTTTCTTCATTTTGGTCTACGTAATTTCAGCAATCCTATTCAGAATATACATTCCCTATTTGTTTCCATTTTCCTTAAGACTTCTTCTTAGCTTCCGCAATACTTTCAGGATTATTCGCAGAATACTCTTGAAGAGCCACATTTTCGATGCATTCAGTTTTCTTTTCATTTATTAGGAAATTGTACAGTATTCTCTGCCATATAATGGAATTGATATTACATGAGAGTTAAGCTCATTTTCTTTATTTCTAAGGAATTACTTTTCTTTCTCAGTACATACATCGCCTGTTAAAACATTTTCCAGATGTTTAAACTTTTGTACTAGTTTACCTGTTGGGTTCCTTTTCTTGCTAACAATCCTGCATTTTCTCTTCTTCCAATGGAAAGTTAACATTTCCTCGCTTCTCTTTTGTCTACGAGGCCACGTTATTTTTCTATCGGTGTTGGCATTCAGTGTCGTTTTCGTATCCTATATTACTCTGATGTCGCCCACCTATAATAAAACATTGTAGGATCTCCATTTCCCTTTGCATCGACATCTCTCATTCTACAATTTATATAAATCCAGTTCGATGATACATCTTAAAGTTCTTTCTATTTTTCTACACATAATCTGTCTTTTTTATCCGTATGTAACTTTTATTTCTATTACAATCCCATATCTTAATACAGTGTCTATAATGAATATATTTTCAAGTGTTTTATTTTGTAATATATAGCTATCTCGTATGTCGTTGAATTTTTACGGCTATCTTTTCGGCAACAGTACAGTTATTTAATATTTACATTTTTATAGACGTTATAAAATATGGTTTTATTTCCTTCGCCTTAAAATAAATGAACTTTGACACATAAGATTATTGGGGGAAGTATTGTCAGTTACGATAATATATCTTATATATTCTTAAGCGTTTTAAGTTTTAAAATCACATGCAATGACGTCTTTCTATTTAGGGCTTACCATTAATTCCCAATCATTTTAAATTAAATCGAAAATATTATATTCCTGATGGACACGGCAAATATCAAAGTTATCTTCTAAAACCAATATCAAAGCGCAAAATAAACTCATTACAAGATACTCTAATCGGCGCATCTAATTCATTTAGAGATTGACAAAAGATCATACGTGTGTGACAAAGCTTCGACGCACATCATAATTTAGATAATCGATCTGATTGCCTAAATCAAAAGATTTGGAGAATTATATTTTTACTTTCATTTTTTTTCTGTTATTGCCCATTTTTGCCGAAACGCAAGCACATCAAAATACGCATTTGTTGAACAATTTTCACAGAAACCATATTTGATTATAGTATCTACTTGCAGGACCTTCGCTGTTTTCCTTCTACTATTCTTCCAGTAGATTAATTTCTTTGAATTTAATAGCCTCAGTATTTTATCTTTACTAAAAGATAAGCGCACAAACGATATCATCATCAGTTAAATGAACACGTTATATGCACATTCAATAAACATCTTTCTCTCAAGTCGTGATTAATATAATAATTATGTTGAAATAGTTAAGAACTTAACCAATTACATGGAAATTGTATTTTACATCTCCTAACAAACCGTGTTTCCTCGGCCGTATAATGCGATTTTCAAGTTATTGATATTTGTTACACTGTGTTTCGTAAAATATGTTTTATTTTATTAATTCGATATCTGCCGTTTATCAACAGTTGAGAGAAGATATTTAAAGCCAGAAAATATTTTCTGATTTTAAGTATTATTTTTTAGATGGTCGTGGTTTTGTGATACAAGTCTTACTAATTAACCCATGGTTGTTGCGGGGATAGATGGATCTATAACATTCCTAAGTGTATTGGCGCATAAGTTAACTGGAATTTCAAATGGACTCTCAGATTAACAATTCCTAGTTCAAATTAGCGTATAGCCTGTGGTATACCCAAGCCTTGACGCATCTATTACGTCATCCCATAAGTTCTGGCCGAATTTTAACTTTTTGTTAATATTAACGCAATTTAAAGAGTATTTTTTAATGTCTAATGGAGCTGAAAATTATTTTTATGTTTAAACTGAACAAATATTATTTCAGAGAACAATAAAATTAAATGTTGTTTCATTAAAACCCTGCTAACATGGTAGTTCCCAAGAATCATTTGAGGCACATAATGCTTTATGAGTTCAAGAAAAGTAAACTCAGCAGCCGAAGCGGCTAGAAACATTCACTCAGTTTATGGAGAGGAATGTGAGAATGAAAGAACTGGCAGAAGATGGTTTGCAAAATTCAGACGTGGAGATTTCACCCCTGAAGATGAAGATCGAACAGGACATCCAGTTGAGTTTGATGAAAAGCTTCTTGAAGCAGCCCTTGAAGAAAATCCTGCTTTATCAGTAGAGGAATTGGCAGTGGTTCTCACTTCAAACCATACAACTGTTCAACAACTTGGAAAAGTTCCGAAACTTGGAAAATGGGTGCCTCATGTATTGTCTTAAAACAACCTCATATCCCGAGTTGACATCTGCTCTTCTCTCTATTCTCGCCAACTTGTTTCACCTTTTTTGGATAGACTTGTGATTGGCGAGGAAAAATGGATCTTTTATCGAAATATTAAGCGTCATAGACAGTGGTTTGATAAAGAGGAAGGACCCCAGCCACAGCCGAGAAGAGAACTTCATGGGCAAAAGGTTCTTCTTTCAATCTAGTGAGATTGCCAAGGAATAATCCACTTTGAATTCTTACCACCTAATGCAACAATTAATGTTCAAATATACTGTCAGCAATTAGAGCGTTTGAACCAAGCTTTGAGGGGAAAAAAGACCTGCTCTAGTGATTCGACAACGGGTGATGTTTCATCGGGACAATGCGCGACTACACACAGCAAGAATCACGTCAAAAAAGATCGAAGAACTTGGTTGGGAGAAAATTCCTCATCCACCTTATTCTCCCGACCTTGCTCTTCAGACTACCGTTTGTTTCGTAGCTTACACAATCATTTCGAAGAAACAGCTTTTGTAACACAGGAAGAGGTTAAATCTGACATTTGTGAATTCTTCGAATCAAATCCAAAATAATTTTACAGTAATGGAAATAGTAAGCTTGTTAACAGATGGAAGAAAGTCATAGATAATCAGGGAAAATACATTGTTGATTGAATCTGTAATTAAATGTAACATTTGGTCACTTGTTTTCTTTATTCAAAATTCGGACAGAACTTATGGGATGACCTAATAGTTAATGATCGCCGTTTAAGCTCGATGATTGCACGGGAACCGATCTTTCGCCGTGACGTGTCCATAATCAAGTATGATAGAATATGGAAGAATGACGTGTATAAGATAATATTCGCTAATTTTCTGGCATTCTGCCATGTCAAAAATTGTTTGTAGGCAGGATCTTTAAATGCTTTTATATTTACATATTTATTAAGGCAGAAGAACAAAAAGGAGTAGAAAGTATTTCATGCTAAAATTAAAAGCAGTTTTCTTTTGACTGCAGATATCTTCACGCATCTTTCCCTCTGTTACTGTCTCGGTCTCTCTCTCTCTCTCTTTCTCTCTCTCTCTCTTTCTCTCTCTCTCTTTCTCTCTCTCTCTTTCTCTCTCTCTTTCTCTCTCTCTCTCTCTCTCTATATATATATATATATATATATATATATTCAAATGAATAAATGTAGGTAAATGTACGACCAAGCAGAGGCATGAATCTCAGAGTTGTGCAATCACCGTAGCGTATTTTATATATATATATATGTGTGTGTGTGTGAGAAATTGAAAAATAATTGTGACGCGATTTATCCATTAGGATTTCATCGGACTTAAAGTTGCCAAGTCTATACATGTGCACGAAACGAGAGACACATATAGTTTCAAGTTTTTTAAAGAATAGCCAGCAAAAATAATTTGGAGAAGCATCAAAAACTTTAAACGGAAAACTACATGAATACAAAAGGGGCATTAAAAAAAACACCACAGAAAACGCATTGGTTGTTTAGCGTAATGAAACCGACCTCAAATTTGACATAGGGCATGCCAATTTCATTAAAATAGAAAATAATTCTGTAAGATCAGCATGTCTGGAATGTGCCTTGATCGCTAGTTCAACCACGGTAAATTTGCATCCAGGCTCTTACACCATTCTTGGTAGATTTTTTCTTGTCACAATGTGGAATAGCCAGATACAAAAGTGATGGAGAGAAAAAGAAAAACAATAGAGATCAATTTGGATAGATTGATAATATAATCTTTCAAAAAATATTCTATCAAAACACATTCTTTCAAAAACTTATGAAACTACAAACGTCCTCTGTTTCTTGCTCATGCGAAGACCTGGCAACATTAAAAAACCACACTCCGATGAAATACTAACTGACGAAACGCGTCACAATTTTTTTCCAATTTGTCATAAAATTCTCATACAGACACACACACACACACACACACACACACACATATATATATATATATATATATATATATATATATATATATATGTTGTGGCTGCCAACTCGTGTCCGTGTACGTCCATTATTACATATCTTTTTGGACTTTTTGGAGAATATTTACTGATGTGTTGAACGAATGTAGATCTCTAGCCCAGCAATGGACTTACATACACTGACACAAACAGGACACTTAAGAGGTGCAACAGCGGCTGTTACATAATCATACAATTTAAAATGTCGCATGAAACCGCTTGTGGACACACATGTCTAACTGTAAATAACAGATTACACTTGTTGGACGTCTACGCCTTTATAATCAATTGGCATCCTCCGTCGGTGCGTCCTCAAGTGACTCCTTAGTGCAGCCATCGACAAACACACTCTACCATAGTCTGTACATGTCGGCTACCTGCAGGGGACTTCAGGGAGTTCAATGCGGACTCCTTTAAGCACATTTCTTTTAGGCCTTGCGTGCCTCCTCTTCTATTCCTCAAAGTGACACCTCACTCGCCTGGTCTTCATACGCGTATTCGTATTCGTTGGTTTGTGCCAAAATTAAGCTAGTCACCTGGCTAAGGCGGTTTTTGCCATAACCTGCTTCAGTGTAGTCCATTTGCTACATTATGCTGACTAAACAATAACTCAAAGCCCATCACATCACGACTGAATTTATTTTGAAATGATTCTAACCTTTTGCCCGTATGCCTTTCATCATTATGTTTTTTAGTCACTGAGCAAATCACTAAAAACAAAATAAAAACTTTTTTGTTTATTATAAACCTAGTTTATTTTCCTGTCGTTCAAAATGTTTTTCTTTGTCTTATTTCTTTTTTTCACACACGTGACAATATATAAGGATGGTTGGACGTCTGAATTACGAAAAAATGAAAATAAAACTGACACATTTTAACAAAATTACACATGAAAATATTGCAAAACTACCGGGTAAAAATTATTCAATAAAATCGCACGACCTCGAGAAGACTTCGGAATCTACTGCAACTCTACTGGACGGTCTCCTTGTTTATATTGCGAATGCTTTCATTATCTTAGCCTTCAATTCATCATTTGTGTTAAAGCAGTTTATTTGTCTCTCGCTTAACTACGCCTCACGCATAATAATCATAGGGATTGCAGACTGGGGAGTAAGGTGGCCAGATATAAGGGGTGACGTGTTTGCAAAAATTGTCTGACAGCTATGACTGGGTTGTACTGCCTATGAGGCATGGTGCAGTATTATGTTTCCAAAAATATGACCTTCCGTTACCCACCATCTTAACCCAGGGCAGCACTACCTCCTCAAGACACTTGATGATTGGCCACTGTGTTGAATCTGAATCCATATGAGAAAATAGATGAAGACATAACGTCCTCATCACTCCAAACACCTTCGTAATCAGCATTAGACTTATCCAACTCTTTCAGAATCCTCTACACTGTCCGCAGACTGGAACCCAAACACTCTGAATTATTCGTATTGGAGATCCCGTCGGGAATTTCAAGTAATACGGAATACCTTTACTAAATTTATGGCGTTACGAATTGCAACATGGTGGTGTTTTTCTCAAGGAAGGTGGCCAACTGACCCTACTATACTGCGCAGCAAACAAAATAAAATACAATACAATGGGCGAAACAGAAATATAATATGGCGTCAATTTACCCATTGCATGCTATGTTTATTTACACAAACACACACACACTTATATATATATATATATATATATATATATATATATATATAATTTATTTGGTTTTATTTTATTTTTATGTTTCGACAGTAAAAATTAGTCTCCTCGAGTGATGTTCAAAAGCAGATTATATTTTAAAAAATAGACCTGTGGGCATTGCGTGATTAACTAACTGAATGTGACCTACGCTAAATTCAAATTTACCGGAAAAACATGGCTCGACGTTGTCTGGATATAAATCCTAATCAATTTTCTTATGGGCAAGTAGAAGTTGTTAAATTATTTCGAAATGTTAAGTTATTTACCAGTTTCTTAAATGGTGTTTTCTTCGTCAAATACACCATTTTATGTAAGAAGCTGAACGAGCATATAACTATTTAGCATTATGTTAAATTATCTCCCCAACTATTTTGCTTGTACTTCTTAGGAAAGTTGAACGTATGACTTCGATATATCTTACGAAATAATTATACAACCTAAATCTGCCCGCAAGGAAGTTGCCTAGGAATTATATCCAGTCAAATTCATGTCATGACTTATATTAAAAAGAAAAAAAATCGATGAATTTGAATTTAGCGTCGGTCACATTCAATAGATTTATCTCGGCAAAGCCAACAAGCACATGTTTTAAAAATATTCTTCGTTCGAAATTAATATTTCACTTTCCATTAGTTTAACATTGTCCGAGGAGACATTTGTAGGTTTGAAAAATAAATGCCATTATGTAGCGATTTTTTACCTATTTTAATATCCTAAAAATAAATAATATTTTGCTTTGTATAGAACATAAGAGAGTAGCATCTTGTGTTTTGATGTTAACCCAGCACATTTGTGTACAGGACTAAAGACTCATAACGATAGATTTTGTTGCTGTCGTTTCCATAGTAAGTAGGTTTCTTATGTGTTGGGATCGCTAACCCCCACATCCTACTCGTTTTGGGTTCAGAAATCTCCTTCAAGTCTATCTGGCAATAAAACCTATATAACCAATTTTGCACTCTTATTTAAATCTGTGGAAGAAAAGATAGATTTATACATT
>OZ038475.1:58943091-58965591 GCA_964036315.1 Acanthosepion esculentum | reverse complement strand
TTTAGAAATGTAAACTGATCTGTCTTTTTATGTTTGTAATAGTACGTTTATTATATTTATTCATGAATTTGGATTAGTCAGATACGAAGTTCGTTCATGACATGTATATTCATAAATAATATTGGTTCTAAGGAATTGTATTGCAAGATCCAAAATTACATAGGACCACTTGCATGATGCACATTACATATTTTAGCTTATAGACTTTACGATAGCTAGCTAGCTAACTATATAGATAGACTAGCAGCATGGCCCGGCGTTGCCTGATTCAAAAATCGTACGACTCATACAGCAATCGCTATCACTTGACTTAAAATATTTTCCCTTCCTTGCCTTTAAAGGAGTGCCATTTGCCGTGCTGATGTTGCTACATGCCTCACTTCTTGCCTATCTCGCTCAGCGAATTTTTTCTAAGCTCTATACTAAACATTAAATCTGTTACGAAAAAAGAACTAAACAAAATGAACACAAAACGATCAGCTTTAAAAAAGGACTCGTAACTGGAAAAACCGAATGAAAAAAGAATGTTAACAACAAATACTTTTTCACACCCAACCCAGTTCTGCGGAATCAGAATCAACGTTGAGTTTAAGCAAGCGAATGGGCCAATTGGTGTAAATTGTCATGCAGATTTAAATTTTTCCCACTTGTGACGAATGCAGCTTGGATTTTTTTTTTAGTTGACATTCATGTCAGTCAGCTGCTGGCTCTCACGCTGGCCAATAGAATTTTCCTGCATATTCGTGGCAGCCAGCTATAGGCTCTCACTCTGGCCAGTAGAAAATGGCCGCAAACCACATGAAAACTGCCGTAGAAGCTTGAAAAAATCTATTATTTCCATATCGACGGGAGTTGGGAAATGCAACGTCGGTCTTGGACTCTCCGCTAACTTGGAACATGTGCATGTAAATTTTGGTGCAAATCCGTCGAAAATTGCGGCCGTGCATTCGTTACACACACTCTCTCTCACTCACTCATTCACTCACAAAGATCCTGCCTTTTATAGAGATAGTCTGTTCCTTTACTAATATATTATAACGTATCCATACTGGGATGTATTTGAATAATGAAAACGTTTATCAAAAAAGACATTAATATATCATGTATTGGCTGTTTTGATATTTGTTACGTTGATTGTATGACTAAAGTGAATATTCCTTGTATATATATTTTTCAAATTTCGTTACATAATTGTAGTTTTCGGAGTTAAAATTAAATACGCATCCAATTTACTTTTTCTGATATCAGTTATTGTTTTAGGATTTTTCACGAATATCATGCGAATGCATTAGAATAAATTTTGAACCTTCGCTGAAAAGTAATCAAAATGTTTAGATTATCAGCAATGTATCTCATATATTTTTTTCGAATCTATCATAGAAAAAGAGAATAATAAAAGAAAAATGTTAAATTTAAAACTTCTTAAAATATCTAAGATATTTTCGAAAATTTCGAAATGAACACGATAAGATGAAGAATACGCATATCAGTTCAGCGAAATCAAAATTGTTGCAGGTTAATCTAAAAAATATTTACAGTCTAAGTAATATACACTTAAGAGAGTTTAATTTTCCAGAAGAAACAGTGGTATGTATATTTTTATAGCCTTATCTTTTCGAACTAATATCTGATTTAAATTAACTAAATCATCATACAACTCCGAATTAGGAGATTATTCTATAATATAATAAATCATAAATGAATAATAATAATAATAATAATAATAACCAACCGACTAAATATCCGACGTGAAATCTTTCAAGGAGACTCTCTGTCTCCAGTTCTGTTTTGTTTGTCCTTAATCCCCCTTACGCATGAACTGAACAACAATAGCTATGGCTACAAAATAAATAACAAAATATTCAATCACCTACTCTACATGGATGATCTCAAACTCTTTGCCAAAGACGACAATGAGTTGAAGCGCCTCCTTAATATTGTAAAACACTTTAGTGACGACATGGGTATGAGCTTCGGATTAGATAAATGTGCTAAAGTAACATTCAAGAAAGGTAGAATTTTAGAAGCACCCTTAACAGATTTAGATTTTGCCACGAAGATTACAGAATTGGAGCATGATGAATCTTATAAGTACCTAGGAATTAGTGAGGGAGATGGCATACAACACCCCCAAATGAAAGAGAAGGTAAGAAAGGAGTACTACAGGCGTGTACGTCTGGTACTAAATACCGAGCTAAACTCACAAAACCGAATATCAGCCATAAACAATTTGGCTGTTCCTGTGGTGCAATACAGCTTTAATGTCCTTAACTGGACCATAGCTGAAATTAAGCGAATGGACGCGAAAACGAGAAAACTCCTCACTTGCTACCGCGTGCATCATCCCAAATCTGATATTGATCGCCTGTATGTGCCCAGATCCGAAGGAGGCAGAGGACTAGTTCAACTAGAACTATGCTACAAAAGTACAAAAATTGGCCTCCAAAGATACTTGGAAAATACAGAAGACTGGATGATGGTAATGTGACAAGGAACATGAAAGTAGTAAGTGTCTTTACTCTGTAGTAAAGGAAGCCGCCAAATTCAAAATGGAGTTTTAAATGGGCATAGAAATGCAAATACATCACTGTACACCGGCTGAAGATGCAAAATACTTAAAAAAGAATGCAAAGACAAATGCGACCGACCAGATAAAGAAACAATGGCAAAATAAACCGCTCCATGGCCAATACTCTGCCCGTACCAAACAACCTGACGTAGACAAAAACCGCGCCCATCAGTGGCTACGTAGTGCAGGGTTGAAAGATGAAACTGAAGGTTTTATCATTGCTGCACAAGACCAATGCTTGTTAACTAGGAATAATCAAGCACATATACTAAAATACTCTGTTAGCCCAAAATGCAGATTCTGTGATAAATATCCATAAACCATTGATCATCTTGTATCAGGTTGCACGTTATTGGCACCCACTGAGTATAAAACCCAGCATGACAGAGTTGGCCAATATCTGCACTGGAAAATGTGCAACTCCTATGGGAAGGAAACTGAAAGAAACTGGTACGAACACCATCCAGACCCGCTTACGGAGATAGGACCTGTTACAATTCTATGGGACTACACAATACACACTGACAGAACAAAAGCCAACCGCCCAGACATTGTTATTAAAGACCACAAACAAAATAAGTGCCTCCTTATTGATATGGCAGTCCCTGCAGACTGCAATGTATTTTTGAAGATATTCGAAAAACTGTCAAAATCCAAGGACCTTGAAATCGAAATCTCAAAAATGTGGCACATGGAAACATCAACAATCCCTCTTGTTGTTGGAGCCCTTGGACTGGTTGGAAAAGATTCCAGTAGGCTGATTGAAGGGATCCCTGGAAGGTTATGCCTCAAAGAGATACAAAAAAAGTGTTCTGACAAGTACAGCCCACACTTTACAAAGGGCTTTATCTATGTAATTATTTTTTATTTTATTTTTTGCAGTGGAAAGTGTCATGATGCCATTTCTAACCTTAGGTCCCTGGGCAGGACCTGGAAAGAAATGTGTAAAACGCCAGATATCAAAGGAAATAAAAATAATAATAATAATAAATGAATTATATAAACAGCGGCAGATTATATAATAGAGCAGGATAATTATTTTCATGCGGTGAAACGGAAAAGGTTTGAATGTTAAATGTACGTTAATTACGTTTTCTATTCACAATTTCATATTTCTTGTTCACGGTAGATGAACAAAGGAGAGTGTCATGTTTTCGTATAGAATTTTAAACGTATGTATATATGATGAATTTATTAATTTAATAATGATAATATTAATAACATTAATATTAATGATAATAGTAGTAGTAATATATATTTGATGGTTTGCTGCGGACTAATTTTTTTCACTTTTCGTAAATGCGATTATCATTTGTAGCAGCTTATAGCCTAACGTCAGACGCACTACACAAAAACACGGAAAAAATGTCAAAGTTATACCGCGAAAACTGAAAAAAGTTATACCCGTATTTTCTAATGAATATATCAAAATCTCGCCCAAATCCGCGGATATTGCAACGACATGATTCAACAAATCTACAAAACAAAAAATTAGAAAAAATCTTTAGTAAGAAAATTATCGTAGCTAAAAGATATATCATAATTTACAGATAGCCAAATGTGTTCGTATAGACAAATATCTAACAAAAACTCGTCTACAGAACTTGCCATAAAATTGGAATTTATGAGACGACCAGAAAAAATAAGAAAAATAGTATAGTAGAACAATAAAATAAGAAAAGCAAAAGGAATATTCTGGTGCCTAGGTTTATACTATTTACAGAAAGATTCTGAAATCACCCGAAGAAAAATAAACGTGAAAACATGATAGAAGCAGGCTGAAGTGGCGAAAGAACGTCATCAGAAATCTAAATAAATATGAATATACGAGAAAAGAGGTAACAAGAAATGAAAACAGTGATTTTAGAATGAGGTACAAAATAAAATTCACGGATCCGCAATGGACGCATGCGATGCACATTCACCCAACCTCTCTCGCTCTTTCTCTCTCTCTCTCTCACTCACTCATACACACCTGTGTGGAGGTGGAGGTGGTTGAATAAATATATTAGACCGATGAATGAAATTAATTCCCAAATGAACAGATTATTAATATATTTTTACTAGTGTAACCGTGCCGTCAAAAATGTTCGGTTGTTTGAAATTTTTAATAGTGAGATGCTATAAAATAAAATCTTGAAACATTATATTGAGATTCAATGAAGCGGAGATAAATAATTCACAACTAAAATATATCTGTACCCTTTACATTGTTAATACTTTTATTTGTATCTATTATTCAGTAATTACTCAAACTTTTCATACAAAAAATATGTTTAATACAAGAGTGAAATGGAAATATTTATTGGAAGAAAAAGTTTAATAACTGAATTATAAAGAAGGAGATGACAAAACCTATTTCAGTAACAAGTTGAAGCAAGATGAACACTTAAAAGACAAAGGTATCTAAGTACTTCACATAAACGTCTTGAACAAATAAGACTGCAATCTAATAAACGTAGGAGAAGAACTGATTACGAAAACGTTTCATTATGCTCGAGAACTAATTGTTGCCAATAAATATTTTATTTCTGTTGATGATTGGAACGACTAAGTGAAGTAATAAATCTACTAACTTAAGTTTATTTCCTTAAATTAGCAGTACGGATGGGATAGGATATATATAAATAAATACACATTGATTATCATTATTATTATTGTTGTTGTTATTATTTTATCTCCTTCGATTTCTGGTGTGTACTCATTTATTTTCGGGGCCCGACCAGAGAACTAATATAACTAATGGTATTTAGACATTTTCCACTGAACAATTAAAAAAAAACACACATATTTTACAGAGATAACGCCCTTCGGAATGTGTGGGCCGTACTCGTGAGAACATTTTTTTTTTGTATTTCTTTAAGGCATGGCTACCGGGAATCCATTCAATGAGTCTACTGAAATCTTTTCCAACCAATCCGTGGTCTCCAACTACAACAGAGATTGTTGATGTTCCCATGTGCCACATTTTTGAGATTTCGATTTCAAGGTCCTTGTATTTTGATAGTTTTTTTTAATATTTTCAAAGAAATATTGCTGTCTGCAGAAACTTCCATATCAATAAAGAGTTTTTTTTTCGGTATTTAATAAAGATATCTGGGCGATTAGCTTTGATTTTTCTGTCTGGGTGTTTTGCGAAGTCCCATAAAATTGTTACAGGTCCAATCTCCGTAACCGAGTCTGATTATTATTATTATTACTACTATTATTATTATTATTTACTTAAATGAAAACCATCGCTAGATCATCCACAATAAATTTGCATCCAATTTCTTAATACGTTTAACCATTCTTGACAAATGTCCTATTATAACGATGTGGGATATTTAATAATAAAGTCACGTAAGCATGCACAAAATGAAAAACTATGAAATCGGGTAGATTATCTACTCAAAATAGGCATCAATGAAAAATAATCGTTTTTCCATATAAAATTCTCGGTGTTTCTTCTCCTTCGTGCATATGTGCACACGCAAGATGAAAAAAGTTGGGTCACACGCCATATTTCTTTAAAACAAATACAATGAGATGACATGTCTTTTAAAGTAGAAGATAACATTTCAGTAAGTACAATGGTTTTGCGTCTACTCAAACAAAAGATAGCAATTAACAATGAAAAGTATATCGTCATATTTTGCTTTCATCAATAAAGCCAACGTCTGACTTAATACTGCTTTATGAATTCATTCTTGCCATTCTTTTCAACAGATTTGAAAAAAAAGTAAATGGCAGACCTTCTCAAGTGTTATTTGTCACTGAAAACTCTCACATTCACTCATTGAGTATTCTCTTAGAACTCACTTATCCAATCCATGCGATATGTTTTCAATATATGAGAGGTCACAGAAAAGCCAAATCATAATTTCTTTTGTACAGTATTTACATTAGTCGGACTATTGTCCTCATCTTTGTCGCCATATTTGTCACAACGTTTCGGCCGTTGTACGCTCCGGCCTAGAAGAGTCTACCCCAGTGATTGAAATAAAGGGTTCGGTTCGAAATTCCAACCACCTGAAGAAGGCCGGAGCGTTCAACGGCCGAAACGTTGTGACAAATATGGCGACAAAGATGAGGACAATAGTCCGACTAATGTAAATATTGTAATTTTGACATAAATTAAAAATTAGAATTTTGAATCGTTGCCTTGATGAACGGTGTTTTTTTTTTTCGGTTATATGTAAACCTGATGCTGTCGTTGTTCTTTTTTTTTATATAAAATCGAATGTTATTGTTCATTTTCATGACCTGAATCAAATTTTCATTGACCTGAATCAAATATCCTGAAAATTCTCCCCCAAAAGGCAATACATTATACAGACTATTCAGCATCCTTAACTTCTGGGACCACATATTCATCATTCAGATATTCCTCTGACTTTCATCTCAAATACACTCTCGTCGTCTTATCGAAAATTTAAAATATGGATTCGTGTATTCATAATACATTTTGCTAGACTTTCAATGTCATTTTTATGCGTTTATGTCTCAAACAGTTATTTCTGTTTATTCATCTTTACCCCTGCACCCCGCTGATCTAAGTCGTTCATTTTTGGTTGTTATTTTCGCTCAGATCGACGCTGAGGAATTAAGTTCAGCTGTTAAATTATGACAGTTTTCTTTCTATTTATTTTGCACTCAAATATCAAGTGTTTTCCTTCAACAGCAGTTGCCACTTTTAGGTCTCCATCATTTTCAACATTTTTGCCAATTTTTAAGTGTCTTTCAAATGAATAGTTAACCCTATGTTCAGAAATCTCACCTTGCCGGTAATTTGTGTGTAACAAACCCTTATTTGAATAAACTTTCTATTTGTGCCCTGACCTCAATAATTAACGCTTTCGATTTTGACATTTTATCCAGATTAATTCAATATTAAATGATAAATTAAAAAAGCTAAGAAAATGATTTTTTTTCTTCAGAGATACCTACATATGTTGTGTTTACATCATTAAATTTACACAGATGTGTGTGTATGTTTGTGTCAAATAGGTTACAGAATCCCGACAAAGTTTTGGAAATATATCACAAATGATACTCTCTTTCATTGAAACGAGATTTGATTACGCGTTTCACACTTGCTAGTCATCATCAGATAAAAAAAAAAAATAGATAAGTGTGTGTGTGTGTGTGTGTGTCTAAAAATAAATAATTTGTATTTTTTGCTAAGCTGGCGAAGATGAAGCATTGGATGTGTAATGTGTTTCAACAATGGCCACATAGATATATGTGAAAGGTTACGTTTTGCTGTGGCCTGCACATCAATGCTGTTGAACATGCATAGCCGTAGGCGGTTAATATGGGTGAAAACATCAGTTTTGTAATAAATTCGACTGTTATATATTGCTTAATCAAAAGTTAGTTTTCCTGGAAATAAAAAAAAAAGAATCACTTCCGTGTCTACGTTCTCCTAACTCCGTTGTAAATATGAGTTATGCACAATTTATATTTGCATATATTTAAATTTTGAGAAAATATATTTTGCCAAAACAAGCACGATGATTGATGAGCGAACTGTTGAGTCAATCTTTGGGTGAAGATTAAAATCGTGATTCCATTTTGAAATAATTCGTTCTTTTGTTGTGGAAAGAAAAATGTCATTGTAATTATATTTATTTTCTCTCTCTACCTTTCTGTTTGACTTATTCGTGACCGGAAGCGAGTCGCAAATGCGTTCAAATAGAGAACAATTTATTTTAATGATAAAAACACATTTTACATACATAACGGCAATCATAATAAAATATTTATAAAATTAAAATAGTGTCTAAGAATAGTTATAGAATAAATGCTATGTGATAATGCAAACTGACGATAAAAGAGAATGCTAAAATCCGCAGATATTTGATCATGGGAGATAGGATAGTTAAGAAAATAAAAACATTATGCAGATGTTGAAAAATAACTTTTAACAATTTTTGGGGCCATCTTGTTAATTTAAATTATTTTTACCTCAAATTCGAAAGTGATGAGCTGTATGGTATTCTACGTACATTTTATTATTTTTGAGTACCAGAAAAAAAGATTCAGTGAAATCTCGTGATTGTTACAGCATCTTAATACGAGTGATGCTGAAAATGGGAAAGCAATAATATTTGGTACCCAGCGAAAATGACATCAAATATATTAAATTTAAAAGATATTCCGTTTGAAAAAATATCCCTTATTATTCCTGAAAGGACAAAATATCAAAGTTCGTAATTAACTTCGCTGTCTTCATTTTGAATAATTGAATAATTGTCTCAATTCGATGAGGCAATGAACAGTCCAAATTTCAAATTTTCATACTGAGAAACTTTCCGATTCCTCTTGGTAGTACTCCCAAATCTCGAGGGATTTTGTTGAAGAAATGTTTCTTCTCTTACCACCACAATGATTCCATTATGCTGAGACCGTGTCATTCTGTAGTATCCTGTTTCAAGAGCTGAACATCTCCAGTCCCATATTTGTTTCGTGGCAAGTAACGGGGTTATGATAAAAAAAAGTTCCGTCTTTTATAAACTAATATAGTTTTTTCTGCTTCGTTTCCATCAAGATTTTTAAATCATATCCACGAATGCAACGCATAAAACCAGTATGACATAAGGTGGTTACTGAGTTTTGTGAAGTCAATGAACACTTGTTGTTACTTTAGTAATACTCGTTGTCACTTTCGTAAATGCTCGTTCTAGAAGAGACTTTGTAATTGCAGATACATGTATAGTCCATCGTTGAACAATTCTGGTGTCAGACGCTTTCGAATAGCATACGCACTAATAGTATTTGCTCGATAATACTCACTCGAATAGTAATACATATAGTGAACGCGTATAGAGTATGGCGAACCGTATGGCAATAAAGGATAGAGTAGAAATGCAGTTCCGAATTGAAATAGAGGATAGAATAGAAATAATGATCCGTATAGTAATAGAGGATAGACTATAAATGCAGATCCGTATAGTATAGCGAATAGACTAGAAATAACGATCGTTAGTCGCCAGCTACTTCCTACATGTATCAGTTTCCTCTATGATCACCTGCTCTACTTAATTCAATACCGGGATCACCTCTGTTTGCTCACTGGCGATCTATGTTCAGACTCAGTTGTGACACTTTATTTCTGTATGAAAGAATTAGAAAAAAAAAGAGAAATATTATTAAGGAACGGGAACAATAGAAGAGTAACCAAGATAGCAGTAGATAGTGATTAACATAGCAATTAATACTCTGAAGATTGTTGTGGAGAAAATAGTACACCTTCGGTGGTTATATGAAATAGACCATTAATATAAAGACCCCCAGGTCAGAAGTAAGACCAGTAGCAGTTTGGAGTCTGGCTGTTCGCTACCAATTTCGCAGCACACATGTTAAACTCTCTGGATTTGGACAGAGAGGAATCCAGACAATATAATGCCAAAGAACAGTCTCATCTGGGGAGTTAGACAAAACTGACTCCGTGTGTGCGGGGTCTACGGGGAATTTTGCCCGGGTCTAAGGGCTCGTAATCGTTCCACGTAAAAAAGCCCTTGCGCCCTATACTGGCTTGTGGAGAGGTTTGGTAAATATCTAGCAGGCTCGCGACTGACAAGACCTCTGTCTTCGAGCAGAGTATGACTTACTCGAGGCTTTGTCTATGTATAGAAACTCAGATGAGGAAAACAAAGTACCCATTTCCCGTATTTGTGAGGAATGAGTAAATATTGCACCAGTAGCCTGAGAGTTCGCGTTCCACACGTAAAACCTGACATGTGTCGCATGCCATCTAAACGGGAGACCTGGATAAATACCAAAACTTTTCGTGTCAGGCTTGCGACTGGCATGACGACTGTTTTCAAGCAGATAGCAACTCAGTATGAGCTCTGTCTAAAGATAAAGACACTAGTTTGATAAAGATATCCAGTTTGAAAAAAAGTCCCTTATTGCTGAAAGGACATAACATCACATTTCGTATTTAATTTCGCTGCCTTCATTTTGAACAAACGAGGTTGCAGAGAATTGGTAAATTTTGGACAATTGGCCAGAATGTACGCGCTCCGGTTCCCCACGTTAAGCCTTACCTTTCCGTGTTAACAGTTTCGAGACAGGCAGTTCGCCCTCGGGCTTGCAAAACTGACAAAACATCTCTGTCTTCGCGCTGAGTGTGACTCAGTCTGTGCTATGTCTATCGTTTAAACATTTTAACCCAAGCAAACCGGGGACGTCACAAGTTTGCAGGGGGTTACAGAGAGTGAAACTGAGAGAAAGGATGGTCTATAGACTGGATTAAGGAAAGGATAAAAGATGAATGGTGTTCAAGACAACAAATGATCGCGATTGACGTTGCATTTAAATTTTGGAAGATTGTAGTTATCAGGGAAGCAAATAAGGGGAAGAGATCTCCACCGTCGGGAAGTTCGAGAAAAGAAAATTTTGGAATAGGAGTGGGGGATTCAGTTAACAATTTCAACATTAAGATTGTAGGACCTAGATAGCAATTTAGTATCACGCTTAAATTCATGTAGTCAGAGCACTAGAAAAAAATTTTTCAGAGATGTTGGCTTGAAAATATTTGTAGAAAAGCTAGAGTGAAGCCACATCACGTCAGTGATAAATGGACTGAAGTCGAGATGCCAAGTCAGGATCGATTATATTGTAATGCCTTCTCTGGATTTCGTCTAATCTTGAGATTAACAGCAGGGACAAGAGACCAGATATGAAAACAGTCTTCAATGCACGGATGAATGGTAAATTTGTCGAAGTGTAAGATGGACGAGAAAAACCTTCTGCCACAACATTGTATAAAATCTCCTTGCAGTAGATGCAGCTATTGATTCAATGTAGTTTTTTCAGTTCAAATCAGTCAAACATGTGAGTCCAAGAATTCGAGAATCAGCCATGATTCCAGTGTACAGAGAATTTCTTTTCTTCTGATAGTTAAATAAGGGTATTTTAGGTTTCGAAGCATTGAAATTTACAAGCCAATTCCTGTCCCAGTAAATCAATGAGTGAAGGCCCTTTCGAGTGAAGCGCCCAGGTTAACTTTGTCAGCGCTGACGGATTCACTATTGAGACAAGAGTATATGTTAATGCCATCTGCAGAGATGTATACTGGGGAACAAATGGCATCAGGAAGATCATTAATGAAGATCACAAACAGTGTAGGAGCAAGGACAGAGCCTTCAGGGACACTCACATTCGTGCGAAAATATATGGAAGCGAGCACATTCTGAACGAACCTTATTACACGATTTGAGAGGAAGGATTGGATTAAATTAAATAATCGTCCTGTAATACCGTTGCCTTAAACGTTAGAAGAGCAGCATGCCAATCATTGTCAAACACATTTGAGATATCTAGAGCCACTTGAACTTCGCCGTTATTATCAAGAGATTGATATACATATTCAAGTATGACGTAAACACGTTAGCGGTAGACCAGGCAAAACGCAATCCTTATTGTAAATCAGAGAGTAGATTGTGAGACGTAAAACGCTGAACAAGTTCAGCAGTAAGAGCCTGATATGGCGGTCTTTAGAGTGGTCCGAAGTTAC
This sequence comes from Acanthosepion esculentum, assembly GCA_964036315.1. Classification (NCBI taxonomy): domain Eukaryota; kingdom Metazoa; phylum Mollusca; class Cephalopoda; order Sepiida; family Sepiidae; genus Acanthosepion; species Acanthosepion esculentum. The sequence continues at coordinate 58,953,517 of OZ038475.1, read as the reverse complement.
TGCACATTCTTAGAAACAGGGCCTACATACTTCCAGTAATCTAGAAAGCAGAAAGCAGCGAGGCATTATTTATATAGTTTGGAAAGAAATGGTGTCAGCTCTATATTGATAAGAGTAATATATTCTGTTGGTAGGAACTTCTTGCTTAATGGGGGAGTGGAAGGAGAAGATTACAGACACTGCCGCATGATCAAAGTTACCAAAAGGGTAGTACTTCAAGAGTTAGGGATATAGGTAAAAAAAAGTTCGAAAAGAGAAGCGTTTACATCTGTGTTACCGTGGAAACGCGTAGGGAATTTAACAACTTGCGTAAGAAATCTACTGATTGAAAAATTAAGGATTTGCATAGCATTGAGGTCAATGACAAAGTGTTTAAGCTACCTGTTATGGTAGGTCTACAGATAGACACTCGGCGGAGTAGAACAGACAAACAAACAGTATCGTTCCCAGCGGTTGCAGGGAATGGGTAAATGTTGAACCAGCGGCCCGACTGTACGCGCTCGGGTTCCCCAAGTTAAATCTGACTTTGTTCTGCACCCCGTCTAAGTGGGGAGGCATAGGTAAATAACTATCCGTTTAGAATCAGGAAGTTCGCTCTCTGCTTGGCGAGTGACAAGACATTTATCTTGGGGCAGAGGGTAATTCAGTTGATGCCCTGTGTATGGATATATATTCGGCTGAATAGAACAGGCAAGCAATGTGCCCGTTCCCTCCAGCGATGGCTAAATTTTGAACCAGTGGTTTGAGTGTACGCGCTCGGCTCCCGCACGTTAACCCTGGCCTTGTGTCGCATGCCGTCTAAGTGGGGAGGCATGGGTAAGTACCTAGCAGTTTGTTGTCAGTCTTCAGGCTCACTAATACATGAGCCACTGTACGTAGACGAAACTTTACCTATAGAGAATGCTTATTCGAACTACGTTATATAATTAAGAGTATTATAACAGTAATCAGAGAAAAATGGCGCTATAAAAAAGATCAAAACTGACAATAATACATGGCGCTTGAATAAAGTTCCACATGCGGAAAAAAGTTGGAAATATTTCGAGAACTATTAGCATAGAACTTACGGTTGTATCTAGCTAATTATACTGTGAATTGACGAAGACTTACCGTCAATCTTTTTCTTTCGCTTAAATCCATAAAAGTGCCATAGTGAACAGATCATCCGAACGATTGCTGAGTATTCTTTGGATTTTATGAAGAATCTTTAAATACACAGCAGGAGAACTGGACAATAAACGGAAGCTCTATTGAAAGAAAAATATTTTACCATCGATTTTGATAAATTTCCGTACCGGTGTTGCCCCTCACAAATTATTACAATCTTTGCGCTGTATCGTGTATTGATTATTTCACCCGTCTTCTTAATGGTCTCTTGCATTATAATGTAACTATATCTTTCATTCATCACTGAGAAATAACTTGTTGCCACTTTACAGAATCCCTTGTTTAATCTTCAATTGTGATATTTCTGAACTAATGATGATTTTATTTTGCTGTTGTACGACTAGTCAAGTTATTTTTCCTAAAAGATCGCGTAATTTATCAATTGAAACCACACTGTTAAGTCTTCTTTCTCTTGTCTGTCTGTTAATTGTGAATTGCATAGCACGACTTCCACAATCATTCTTTCATCTCTCCTGTTTAACCTGTTTGGTCTTCCGGTTTTCGTTGGACTTAAATCTCTCCGAGTATTAGCATTTTTTTCGATGATTGTACAATGTTCCTGGATACTCATAACTGCCTGGCAATTATTCCTTTTGTCATCTTTTCTTTCAAAGTCACACCCTTAATCTTTGTTTCAGCCGAAATTTTAGCTGTCATTTATTTTAAAAATAAAGCTAATATTCAACTACAATGACTTGCCAAGATATATTACACTGATTTTTAATATTTTTAAAAGTTCTTAATTAGAGATTTGCATATTATCATGAAGTTATCATCTGAGATCATGGCAACTTATAGAGCTATAAACCCAGTTATACGACACCTACACAATTTCAAAATCTTATTTATCAATCCTCAAGTTCCACCTGCATTACTGGTAAAATAATACTTCTAAAATACATTAACTTCTTAATACAATAAAGATGTATTATGATTTTCCCAAAATTATTCATTCTAGTCTTGTAGCTAAGACCACTTATATTGAATACATTTTTACTCGGCCGGGTAATGATGACTATATCTATGGTTCTATCTTCAATTTAGAGACAGACAAATTTCCCCAGAACATGAGCTGTTACATGCAGTGTTGCAAGCTGAGCTCTCCCAATTATGTCAGGTATACACAAGAACTCTTGCGTAGTAAAAACATCCCTGGAAATAGTCTCGAGTTCATCAACCCCAAAATGAAGAACTTAAGCTGTTGATTGGTACTTCTGTATTTTCTCCTGCTCCGTCCTCAAATTTATTATTATTATTATTATAATTATTATTATTATTATAATTATTATAATTATTATTATTATTATAATTATTATAATTATTTTTATTATTATTATTATTTTACTCATATATTTATTTTTTACTTTTATCGCGTGTAGTAAATTTTACTCGTTTATTTTACTATTATAATTATAATAATAATAATTATTAGTATTCCTTTTCAGTTTTATGGCGCATAGCAATTTTTATGTTTTTCCCGTTTATTATTATCATTATTATTATTGCTATTATTATTATTATTATTATTATTTCCTTATTTATTTCTTTTTAATTTTATCTCGCGTTCTAATTTTTTCTCCATTTTCTCTATTTTACTTATTATTGTTACTTTGAATAATAATAATTATGATGATAATAATAATAATAATTATTATTATTATTATTATTATTATTATTATCCTATAATAACTTTTTTCTCGTTCTTTTTAGGTCTTTCCGTTTCCCTTAATCACACTTTCCACCTGTTCATTATTTCTTTCTCTCTGTACGAATTTCTCTTTGAACAAGGCACTTTGTAAAACTCGCCTTCGTAACTCTCATTTTCGCCTGATCACGTTTGATCTCTTCTTCCCTATAACCTTGTTTTGGCCTTTTAACGATAGCATTTCTGTTTTCTTCAACGATCACCTTCATCAGCTAAACATCATATTCCTTTTGAATTAATAGCGTCTAGTAAAATGTTTAAAAGTAATCAGTAGTCACAAATAACGTCTCGAAAGACAACGAAATATTTGGTTGTTTTCGACATTCATTGCTCAAAGATTTTCTACAGCTGCTTTCCGCTTTCTTTACTTTAGCAACCCACCAGTCACTTTATCAACGCGGATGAAAATCTATGGCAAACAACTCTGTTATTCATCAATCATGTTTTGCCATGGTTTTCTTTAAGCAGATGTTTGTGTCATTGTCGAAAAGAAGATTTACACACAGTCATTTGCGACCTGCGAAAGGAATTTGTTTTTAAACACGGCGAATCGAGTAGGATCAAAATATATATATATATATAAAAAAAAACAGAGCAACAGTGTTGATAATTTAGTGCGATATACATAATTTTATAACATACACAAATATACGTACACAATAAGACAGAGCACACATATATATATTTGGAGACAAAGAGTGAAAGAGAGATGAAAATGTATGAACTAGTGAATGATATTTCATTTAAAGTTGGGGGTATTTATTTTGTATAATAATAGCTTATAGTAGTTTAGAGTTTGCTTGCATTGGGCGCTGTCGAGAATTTTTATGTTATCCATCAATATTTGTCTCATGTTGATAGTTTTATTTTGGTGCATTCTGATGTACTAATCGATTTGTGCATGGATTGCATTGGGTTTCGACAGATGGCAAGTATTTCTGAAATGGATTTTTTGTATAAGTTTGTTCGATATAAATATTTAAAGCTATTTGTTATATTACTGTTATAGATGCATTCTCGCAGTAGGTGGCATGAGAATTAATTTACAATATTATTTTTATATAAGGGAAATTTGTAAGGCCCTTTGTAGATGGTAATATTTAAATTTAAATTTTTTAAAGTGTATTATACAGGGTGTTGCAAAATCCAAGTGAGACTTTTCTGTGATGAAGTGCATTAAATTAATCTGCTATCTTTCGATTTGACCATCCTTCACTTCCACTGAGAAGTACCAGTTCAGTTCTTTCTTTTTCAAAGAAAATAAAAAAATAAAATAATAATGAAAAACAGGTTGAATCTGTGGTTCTAAAATAAAATATAGTTAATGAGATTTCTTACGCGTTCAAACTTTTGGGACACCGTCTATATCTTTCGTGTTTGTTTGCATCATTGAGTGGCATATACTGGTGGGTAATGTTTTTATTTGCTTTTTCATCCTGCTTCTAATTGGGGTGTATCTGGTTACGACAAAAGGAATTAATGATTTATTTATTTTTGTTACAATTATTATTGAATATTTTAGCGTTTAATATTTCTAAGATCTTTATAGGATAATATGTCCGAAGAAGAAATTGCTTTGGCTTGTTAATTAATGTTTTTAACAGCTATTTTGTATCTGTGATGACATTCACTGTTGTAAGCACGAAGTTTTGCTGGTGATTGTTTTGTTTGTAAAGAGAGGTGGTAAACTTAAGGCTATATGCTCGGATTAATACATCGAGGAAAGGGATTTTATTATTAATATTGAATTTGTAAGTAAAGTGTCGGACAGTTATACACAAATGTTCCTTTCATTTTTTTTTTTATTTCTTCTAAGTTGTTTGCTATTTGTCGACATATCGCGTGTATATGGGTGGTGGCATGGTGGAAGTATTGATGACTTTGTTTTATGCCTGACGAATGTAGAAATTAGATAGATTCGATTAAATAGTCACACGCATCGCTACAGCGTCAGATTGTGTATGAATGTTGCCATATAATCGCAAACCGGGACATGTACCCTGCATGATAGCAACTCTTGAGTCAATCATTTCTGATGCGTTTGGAACGTTCTCAAGATTTAACCAAAGAATGTAAGAGGACGATATTAGAAGTAGAATTGAGACTATCCGAAAACAGATAGCGCGGTGGTGTATAGAAAAGGCCCTTTGTTTAAATCATGTATGAGAAAAGTAAAATAAATCCAACCAATTTATACAGGAAACATTAAATTCCCAAAAGGAACACAATACACCTGCGACGGTCAGAAATCGAAATACGTAAAAAACAAATATAACGAAAAAAAGATGCGAGGAAACCAGGGCCAAACAGTTAAAGAACACCTGGAATTCCATCTAAAATATAGTTGGTATGGTTTTCTCATATCATCCGGTATATTTCACATTTGAGACGCAAAAGTCAGTTCGCCGCTCATATAGCAGAAGTTCAGACATTCATAGGACATTTTCACAGGTTATCCTAATGTGTGAAAACCTGAGGGGAAATGAGGATAATAATTAGTTTATTACGGGAATAATTCCATATAATAAAGTTATTAGGAGTATAATTATTAATCTGGCAAGGACAGTAATTTTCATGAAATATGCATATAACACGGGCGCCGTATGTTGAAATCTAGAGCCAATTCAAAAGTTTGGATGTGATTTTTACTTCCGATGCCGCCAAATTAGATAATATCTTTTTACATATGTATTAGAGTATTTATATTTTTCAATATTATATCCAATATCTGTAATGTTTTAGGAACATATGCAATATTAATCGGTTTTAGGAGAAAAACGTGCGGTTAATTGACATTCCGTTTTATTTGTTTTTTTGTATTTTTCATATTTTATTATGCAGATATGAATCATCTTAAATTGATATATTTTCGGATGAAAACAAATGTTAATATATTTACTCATTTCTATTTTTCCATACATCAGAGCTGTTGTTCCTTCTTCCTTATCTTTTTTTTTTTGTTTCCGTCATATTCACACTCGTTCTTTTTTTCCATACTTCTATTTATTATATTTACAAAGTTATTTCCCGTCGTTTTTTTCTTCTAGATTTACATCTTTTGCCCAGCATTTTCATCTATTTTTCTTTCTGTATATTTTAAATTTTTTAATCACTTTATATCGTCAAGTATTTTCGTACATATTTTACAAATGCTTTTTGTCCATTAAACACATTCCTCTTAATCATTTTCAAATCTGTTAGGATATTGCAGTTCAGTTTACTTCTAACAAAATATCCCTTAAAAACATTTAAACTTTTCAGTAATCTAACGCGAATTCCTCTTGCTGAATCTTCATTTTATTCGTGTTTATTTTATTCGTGTTTATTTCAGTCGAATATGTATTATCCTGAAAATTTCATATTGTAACTCTTCCTGTTTTCCAAATATGAAGTAAAGAGAGAAAAACTCTTTCAAAAATTGAAACATTAGATTTTAAAAATATAATTTTAAATTTATCATTAAAACGTTAATATGTATCTGCATTTTCAACTTTGAGAGGAATTAAATGTAAAATGATTACTTAAAAAGCTTCAGTTACAAATGTATGCATATATATTAAATTTCAAGTCCGTTGTATATTGAACATGAAATTTCTGGAGATCACATTGTTGACTTAGTTTATGTGTTCACACACAGAAAAAAATAACAAAAACTTAATTCTCAGTTAATTGTAATGTAACATAAATTAGAGTTATTTGTGCTTAAATTCGCTTGTGTGAGTGATGTAACAGATAGCGTTTCAGGAGGTGAAATCTAAACGCCAATTTCGAATTCTAGTCGTGTTCCTTTCTTTCAGTTAAGGACAAATAGATTGCAAAAGGTACGAAACTATCTCCTAGCCCCAGCGAAGCGTGAAGTAGTAGGATTGAAGTTTGGAAAACTTATTCTCAAAAAATTAACACAAAATTCACTTAAAAAGATATACTTGCAATACCAAATATTTTTCCGGTTAAAATAAGTCACACATTGTTGATGAGCCGCAAATAAGAAATCGCATTATCAAAAATAATCCCATAGTCAACAACTACAGGGTGCGATGGATAAATTGTCGATTAAAATCGAACAAATTGTTGATGAGCCGTAAATAAGGAATCACATTATCAAAAATTATTCCATAGTCAACGACTACAGGGTGCGATCGATTAAAATAGCACAAATTGTTGATGAGTCGCAAATAAGAAATCACATTATCAAAAATAATTCTATTATTAACAACTACAGGGTGCGAGGGATAAATTGTCGATTAAAATAGCACAAATTTTTGATGAGCCGTAAATAACAAGTCTCATAATAAAAAATAATTCCATAGTTCACAATTTACAGGGTGCGATGTATAAATTGTCGACTAAATTTTGCGAAAATGAATATAAAACGAACATTTTATTTTAACAGATATATTTACTAAAATTACACAAATTTCTTGAAATACTAAAGATTAAATTTATTCAATAAAACCGACATTGGTTTCACTCACTAACTCCAGAAAATTTCAAAATGTCCTACATTTGTTCTGGACGGTCTCCTTGTTTGGCGAGTGCTTGCCTTCAATTCATCCTTTGAGTGCGTTGGTCTTTCGCTCAAATGCGCACCACACAAAATAATCAAGTGTGTTGCAGTCTGGGGAGTTAGGTAGCCAGGGTTTATATGGCCACGGGATTTGTCTGTCTTGAAAGTGTACTTCTGCTTGTGTGGCATGGTGCAGAATAATGTTGCCAGACAAAGAGACTTCAATCAGCCACTCTTTTGAACCAAGTCAGCATTACCTTCTCAAGGCACATGTAGGCATCCGTGTTGAATCTGAGGACTTCACCAATACAGCAGTTCTTTCATTATCAGATCGATCAGATTGAGTGTTCTGAGCAGCATACCTTCATAAATGCCATTAGACACTTTCGACTCTTTCCAAATCCTCTGCACTGTCTTCAGAAGGGCACCCAAACACTCTGAAATATTCGTATCAGAGCTGCCGTCGCCAATGCCAAGCACTACGGCATGACGGTTCCAAATTTAAGGAGAGAATCGCGCCATGTTGCTCTTTTTCTCACAGACGTTACCCAACGGACACTACTATGCTGTGTTGTCATCAAAATCAAAAGGAAAACAACGCCTGTGGGCAAAATTAAAAAAATATATAAAATACGACAATTACACTATCGCACACCGTATATGAATTTTAAATTATATGTTTGTTCCAAACAACAGTTTTATTGCAATTTGTTTTAAAATTTGTTAAGCTGTGTATTAAATATTCAGATAAGCACACAAGATATTAAGTAAATTAAAAAAATCAAAAGCTTGCTTAAATTTCTGTAAGATAGCTGTAGTGCTGTAATTCCCACACAGGTACATAAACATATATACATACAAGCACATAGGCAAGCATGTACACACACAAACGCACAGAAAAAAACACACACACACACATATATATATATATATATATATATATATATATATATATATATATAGTCCTTTAATAAAGGGCTTGGCGAAATAAATTATTACATGGAGCCTTAAAGTGGTCTGTTTTTCCTTTAAATTATTAGCTCTGGATTTACATTGAGCTCTCAGGATTTCATCTTTTTGGGGACTACCTATACGGATTGCCAAATTCTTCTTATCATATATATATATATATATATATATATATATATAGGTAACTATACTCGTGTCGAAAAACCTTCGAATTCTTGATTTAACAATAGACAAATATATCACGAAGGGAAAAAAAGATTTTAAAAAAGAAAGACCCAGGAACATGAAAGTCTGTCGAAAATAATCGCACAGATACAGGTTCAAGGCCCAAAGAAAAAACCCCGATACGAGTAAACAACTAACTAAAGAGCTCAATACAAACGTAGAGCAAACCTAGTCAAACCTAATGAGCCAGACAAACCTACCAAGGTTTCACTTAGGCAGATTGTCAGGGTCGGCTGGGTAGTCCTGAAGTATTGTGCTCCTTGGTAGGTTTGTCTGGCTCATTAGGTTTGACTATATATATATATATATATATATATATATATATACCATTTTGCTGAGATTTGAAGTTTCAAGGTCATATATGTATTCCTACAAATACTTTCAACAGCTCTGACAAAGTTATTTTCATATAAGTAGGTTTTTCCGTTTTAGAATCTTCCTTTGAAAGTTTTCGATTTATATTCTAAATTTGAATTTTCAAAATTTTTCAACTATTTTAAATTTTTCTGTTGCTATCTTCGCCTTTGCAAAAAAAAAGATTCTAGCATACATATGCATGGCCTCGGTGTTAAATCTCCCAGTTGCAATGGAATTGACGCTTGAGTCCCCGGATAATTCTTTCATGTGCAGTTCGTTTTGCATATTGGATTCTGTTATCTTTTTTTCCCTTTATCGCTCTGTTTCTTCTCTGGTCTCTAATAAACAACATTTTTATAATATAGAAATCTTTCCCTCTCTCAATCCCTCTCTCCCTCCTACTTTCGCTCTCACACCATTCATCTGCGAATATTTTTGTGTTTGGTCATGCTAAATCTTATCAAAACAATTTGCTTAAGCATTCTACTGTTATTCATGTTGCACTATTCAGACTTTCAATTTTCCAATTGCTTAGTCTCTTAGGTATATAGTGACTTTCCTTACTCGTTTCCTTGTAACTCTAATCAACTTTCTTCTTCATTTGTTCCGTACCTCCTCTCCTAGATATTCAAGAGCATCAAAACTATGTCCTCTTGGCAATTCAGATCACGTTGACTGATATGTTGATACTTCTTTTGAGTAGTCTATCAAAAATGAACCTGCTATTCGCAAGACAGATTATCTGTCACCAGCGTAACGATTGAGATTAATTTCGTGACTTGGATTGAAATTCTTAAATTTCCTATTGAGAATCCTGCCATGAAATTTTCTTCTTGGATTCTTTTGTACTTTCCAGCAAATAATAGATGAAACCAGAATTTTCCCCTTGGTTCATAACGGCTAGTTCAACCGCTATAGCCCGCATTAATTTTTTCTCCGAGTGTACCAGTATGATTTTTCCGATCAAAATAGACGCATAATTTTGTCGTCTTGAAATAGATCTAGACGTGTTTTCAACGAGGCTAAGTCCTTGTTTTCTGATGGAATGAGGTACCGTATGGCGTCTCTCAAGTTTCGTACACGTGGCTACTAGCGGAGCTGTAATAGTGTGTTAAATAAAAGTACGTCTACGATCCCTTCACCCTTCACTCAATTTGAGATGTTGACATTTGCTGATAAAACAGAATGTGTTGTTTATAAATTCTCTTGAAATTCTTGACTTATCGCGTGATACTTAGACTGACTTCTCACTTGCAATAACATCTGAATGAACATTATATAGCTCTGTGCAAGCTTTCTGCTATCATTTCTAAACTGGATCCTCATAAATCATGTGCACTTGTTGGTATACCTGCAATTGTCCTTACGGAATGTGTTCCTGAACTGTCTCATGTTCTCTTTAAAATCTACAGTAATGCATTGTTGCTTATTGCCGTACTGCTTATCGGCCTATTAACCGTCTCTTTTTCCCAAAGTATTAGATGTTCTAATTAACT
>OZ038475.1:58923091-58935591 GCA_964036315.1 Acanthosepion esculentum | reverse complement strand
TTGTTCACTCTGAACAAGGCCTAACAACCACTCGAGGATTTGGTATACAGAGTAAGATGCACAATTGATCTGTGAAGATTCCGCTTGGAAATTCGTTACACAGTGCAGCGATTCCTTGGATGAAGCTGCTCGAGTGTACTTACAACTCAGCAAAGGAATAAAAACGGAAAGTGAGTAGTTCACTAAAATGTGCGTGACTGGGCGGGCCTAAGTTGTGAAGGTAAGAACTGGTGGAACTAAGTTATGTTGTACACACAGGCTATGAACAAAAATTGCCCGCAGCCCTCGCAACCGTCGGTTGCGCTGACCTCGGTGAGGACACCGATCCCTCTCTCTGGTGCAATGAGAGGGCGCGGCATTGGGCAGCTGTTTCCCGGGGCTGGCCACCTCTCAGTATGATTTTCCTCAGTTGCGTCTCTGTCCTCCGACGGTGCCGCCCCTGAGCGCATCCTGCAAAGAGAGAGACGCAACTGAGAGACGATAAATGTGTTACAAACTACTCGAGAGTGCAATTTACACAACTTGTGTTTTACTTACATCAAATTCTGAAACTGATTACATACAAAGGAACAGATATATATATATATATATATATATATATATATAGTGTATTGGGGTAGCAGATCATAATCAAATTATATATTGTTAAATATAACAGACAATGAATATCTATTATGATTGATCGTGGGTCGTTCTAAATTTCGTATGGTTGCTTTAATTCCGAGTGAAAATAAATAATTACACAACTGAAAATAAATTTGAAATTCACTCCGTCCTCAAATTCACATTAAATCTTAATATTAATCATAAAATCCTATGTATTTATTAATTCCAGTACACATAAATTTACTACCGCTTTATATAGGAAACCCGCTAGCATTAATTCGTGTCTTCTTAATTATAATAGTGAATTCATCCAACGATATATGCCATCTCTTTTAGCACAAATGATATCGCCTTCCAAATCCATATTCTATAAAGAATTACGTAACATTACACAGACATGTTAATAATGGATTACTTCATTCCGTCATTAATAAACAAATTAAAATGTATCTCAATAAACTTAATAATATCCCTAGGAAAATTGATAATATTAATGATAATAGTATACATCAAAATAAACATAGAACTATTAACTTATAATATTGTATCCAAATGCATAATTACAAACATGATGAAACAACACTAAAAAATGTAATATGTAGGAATTTTAAACCCATTAATAATAATAAACAAGTTAAGTTCATCATATATTATTTTTTAAAATTAACAATTGATCTTATAGTCTCTAATAACCCTACAAACGCACAACTAAATCCTCTACAAAAAAACATTGTAGTGTATCACTTTACATGCCTGTTCAGAGATTTATCTCTGATACTAATAACAAACGAACTATATATATTGGTTTTACTACAACCACACTCTCCCGTAGACTTACGTGTCACCTTTCTGATCTTAGTTCTAGTAAACAAAAAAAAATCCATGTACATAATATTAGACAGATATTAGTTGATAACACAACAATTCTCACACATATACACATTAAAAAAAGAATCTACAGATATTGGAGGCCATCTACCTTGAAACAAAGCAATCCACACTCAACAAATGTATATTCCAATCTAGTCACAATACATTATATTGCATTTAGACATATGGTTCATTCGTTAATATTTAGGTCTCTCACGTGGTACGACGTCGTAGAACCCCATCATGAATTTATTCTCTCAATAACATTTTATTTTTTATGCAACACCTTTCGTAGTTTCTCGTATCATTTCTCAAAATTCAGTTCTATTCTTGAAAATAATTAAAACAAAAATGTGTAGAACTCAATGCAAAGAAGAACCGTGGAAGCTGTTGCAATAACATTGAAGCTGCCAAGATCGGGTATATTTCTCTATAGGCGATTTTGTATTGAACTATATATTAACTTGCGTAAACATTTATTTTAAAAATAAAACAAGAAACTATTGCTGTGTACATCGAATTAAAAAGAGAAAGTCAATCATGACTAAGAATTACAACTTTAGAAACATTTAATGATTTAATGCATAACATTTGTTATATAATATATACACTGATATGCAAAATTCCATATTTAAGCGTATCATTTCTGTTTTGAAAAGCTAACGTAATATTAGGAATTGTAGGAATGCATTTCGAGTCGTAATATTTGTTTTGTTTATCATTGACTATTGATTTAGTATTGTCGATTTCTTTCCCTATCATTTATGATTGAAACATGTAAACGGCATTTGCCGATAATGTTATTCTGTTATCCTTTTCTTATTCATTGAGTGAAGTTAAGTAACTTTATTATGGACGTATTTTCAAATTTGTAGGAAAATCCTTACGAGTCTTAACGCTGTTTTGTTTAATATTTTGTTCATTCGTTTCTCCCTGTATTATTTATCCCTGAAATATAAATGTTTAGCAAAAACAATAATAAAAATAATCTCATAATTGTATACTCCTTTTCTTATTTATTGATTAGTTTCTATTATTGTTATTAAAGTTATAAGTCAAAGTGTCATATTTAATAAAGCAATGTCCACTTCAACGCCAAATGTAGAATATATATAGTTGTTCATTGACTTGGTAGAGGCTTTACTTGTCCCAGTGATCCAAAGAACGAAGCCGTCTGCCGTTTCAGCTACTGTACAGCCTGCCATGGTGGTAAGTTCGAAGAGGGAGGGCCATACTGAATGCGACCAAATCCCGGAGACATCAACTGCAGAATAGGTAAAGATATTTTACAATCTCAACGGCCAAACCGATGGAAGATTGAAGTGCCAGTTGGGATGGGTAAACAAAGAGTGATATTTACAGACCAAATGTCCGACAGCTCGATGCAACCAGGTTTGTGAGATCTTGCTTGTCTCAATTCTCTTGGAGCTTGAGTTAAGCGCTTCTGGCTAAGTGTGTGCATTTCTTTGTCGCGCAGATTTGTCCACCAAAGTGAGATTCACCCGAATGGCCTTGTGAAACTCTCTTTGATTTACAGCCTTCTCTGTCACCGTCGTTTGTGAAAAGAAATGGAACTGGGGAGAGGATGTCGATCACGATACTCGGATTCCAGCGGTTGCCGACGAATGTATTAAAAAAATGCACGTATAATTTCAGATTGACCGATTTAGATGACGACACCATTAAAGCTTTGAGCCCTGAGCAGCTCTTTACCGGTGGTAGAGAAAAATGACGTAATGTCCAGCCAGCGGATAAACAGTGGTAGAGAAAAATGACTTAATGCTCAACTACCGGCTGAACAGAGGGTAAAGATTTGTAACTAATTTTATACCTACCGTGAAATATTACACCCCAATTATTTGCATATTTTGACTCTGGAACCTCAGGGAGAGGGGTTAAAATCGTTCAGGAACGCAGGGCTGAAAAATTAAGTGAGTTGAAATTGAATCCCTCAATCTAAGAAACGCCGGAACAATCCATTTAGAATCACACACAATAAGTAAAACGAAAAACTATTAAAACTTATTCCCTTGATAACAACTGTATTGACAGTCGTAAGTTGATTGACATATTTATTTATTGATAAAATAAATTAATTTCGGGAAGTTAAATGTGGCATCATTCAAATTAATTATGAGCTACGAAATCTAAATAAAATGAAGGATAGTCAGAAATTATCAGTACTGCTTAATGAAACATGTTTTAAAAATAAATATATATTCAACGTTGGTGATATTCCAATGAATATTTTGAAATTGATATCAATTTCAATGAAATGCTGAATACACTAATTTTTATGACTAAAAGTTTGCTGAATTTCTTCTGATAGTCTGTAGTTAGGTGTGTTGTTAAAATTGTTCCTCGTGGATTGCTTTATTTAAACTGAATGATTTTGTCCTATTACTATATATTTTTGGGTCAAGTCATTATTGTTCTACTGCTATAAAGTGTAGTGCAAACGCATACAGAGAACAATATCTTACAATAGAAAAAAAGTAAATGAAGAAACATTAAGTCATTAATTAAACAATATAAAAGTAGAAGACAATAAATAAATAGAAATACCTTAGCTGGGTTATATAATCTAGGCGACAATATATGCTTAATTCGAACTGAGTCAACGAGAGAGAATTAGTTGCCAAATGCTTACAATACTTGACATGTTAAAAACAAATTAGAACAAGACAACCACATATATTTTTCTTGCAATGCTTAATTATTTTCATGCTGCTTTTAATATGGTGTTTATAATTACATTTAGCGAAACATTTAAAACATAATCTAGCTTGTTTTTCACGTTTACTACTGTCACGATTAGAGAAATCATTTTTAATTTTCAATTATTTCATGACTATTAGATTTACCAAACGTAACTGCCTGTGCCGATATACATATCACGATTTAATTTGTTTTTATTCTAACATATTAACCTTTGGAAAATTCTGTCAGAGTACATGTATAAAGCAATAACGAATAATGATTGATGATGAAGTTTCAGGCGTGATTCTCCTGAAAAGTGGATGAGTTGGAGTAAGAATAAATGCATTGTGAAGAAATTTATATATATATATATATATATATATATATATATATATATATATATATATATATATATACGTATGCATGAAGTTGAGGACCCAAATTGAATTTTTTTTTATTAGGGACACGTTTAGCCGGAGATTATATGATTTCTTTGGGTTCCTCATTATAAATTGAAAGAAAGATTGTGTACGAAGGAAATGCTTTGAGATATCTGAGGCTATGTGGGAATCATAATTCAAATTAAATACCTTAGCTTATCACCTCCAGTATCCAGATTTAGCCACTGTCTGTCCGCCCGTCTTTGTTTGCTTTATCTATATTTGATCTGTATTAGTTACGTTTGGTATTGTAGGATATATATATATATATATATATATATATATATATATATATATATATATATATATATATATATATATATATAATGTGCACTGAACGAAATCTTCCACACACGTGCACACATACATACACCCACCCAGGCTTATATATATGTTAAAACCTTAATATCTCTTCTCTTTTTGCATAGCTATAGATATACACGTCCCCTCGATATATACCTGTGCATACACGTTACAACACACACGCATATATATATATATATATATATATATATATATATATATATATATACCATAGACCCAAATTACCACTGAGATCCCAAGGCATTTTCCTTGCACACGTTTTGTCTTTCTTTTAGTGTAGCCTGAAGAAGCCAAATACAACATAGGATCTCCTGCGAATTGAGGCGTTAATAAAATTTTCATTTTTCCAAAGTATATCACCTGAAGAAGACCGAAGCGTAAAACGGCCGAAACCTCGTGAATATGGCAATACATGAGAGAACACTGCGAACTATGTAATTAGTATAAATAGTTAAAATATATCATCGCAGAAATATAGACAGGTTTTCCTTCTTCTCTCGGTATCTTCACAATTTTTCGGATAATAGTGTACATTCTACAAAGAGAAATATGTATATATATAGAGAGACCGTTTTATTAAACACGCAACACACACACACACACACACACACACACACACACACACACAAACAGACATACAGCCTTGTGCAAATTAATTGAAACAATCCGAATAATTCAATTATTATTTACTTTTTTCGTATTTTTTCAATCAAAAATGACGCAGTGCACATCTTAGTACCTCCTATGTCCATTCCACGGAGTCGTTCCTTGTACATTGACCACAAATTCTTGATTAGATTTGAATCAGGAGAGTTTCCGGGCCAGTCTATAGCATTTTGCTCATTAGTAAGCCTTGCTAATGTGTTCATGCATCGTTACAATTTTCTTACGCTTTACTAGAGTAACGTCTATCGCAGACAATGGCCGTAGGACAGCTAATCGTCAGTTGAGACAATAGTGTCTAGGTGTGATAAAAATCTGATGCAATCATGGATGACGCAATCATTTTCAATGTCAAAAATTCATCATATACCCCGAAAATAGATTGATATTACTGCACACTACTGCAAATGACCTAATCTGAGAAAAAATCGAAATCGATGAGACACTCTCACGCCAAGAGGTCTAAAATTGGCTGTATTGTGAAAGAACAAAAACTAAAGCGGTTGTTTCATTTAATTTGCTCAAGGGTGTATTATATATATATATATATATATATATATATATATATATATATATATATGTGTGTGTGTGTGTGTTCCTTGTTCTCCCAGGATTTCTTTTATTTGTTCTTGATATTCAATCAGATCCCGTTGCATTTGTTGTAGTAATTGTTGCATAGATATGTTCAAATCATCCATAGATCATTATGCTGGAGCAAATAGTCCTTAACTAGGAAGAAAACGCTTTTGTTTTTCTCCTAATAGCCGTATAGAATACAGCCGTGAAAATATCGACCACTTCCTTGCATTATGTATATACACGAACTAAATCAATTTTTTTTTTCTTGAAATTTGAATTTCTCCAGATATTTCTGCTAAGCGAGAATAAACAGAATATTTTTTCGTGTGAATTCGAATTTTCGTCGCCACATTTATGTTTTAATTGCATTAAATAAAGATAACACAATCAAGAAGTAGGAGGCCGCTTGGAGTCGACGTTGAAATATTGAAATCGTTGGTAAGATGAAGAAAAGTTAGATCCCTGAGGAAACTAAGATCGAATTCCATAAGGAAGGTGAACGCCCTGCAAAGAAAAAACAAACAGCCCCCAATATGAATCTCCTGAGCAGAGCCAGTGATTAGAATGTTTCAGTGGATCTAATGACCTCCTTAAAATTTCCAATTCACATCGTACAGACAGGCAAGCGTCCCGACATCGTGTTGTGGTCCGACTCAAAACAACTGTCTTCTTAATAGAGTTAACAGTCATTTGGGAAAAGAACAGGGTGGAGGCGCACGAAGTAAAGAAAAACCGGTACGGGTCAATGCGTGTCGAATGTGTGGAAAATGGTTGGACGTGTAACGTGATGCCTATTGAGATTGGGTGTCGTGGGTTTCTGGGACATTCGTTCATTTCCTTCCTTTCAAAAATAGGCATCACTTGAAAAGTGTTTCGCATCGCATTCAAAAACCAGTTCAGCACGCGTCAAGTTGGATTTGGTCGAGATCAAAACTACAAGCAAATAAAATGCGCGCAAAATCACGACCTAACATGCGCAAGTGAAATATTTGCGTAGTTGTCTATAACGATTTTCATGAGTGCGTCAATAACGGCAAACGCGTTCAGGAAACTTTCATTACGGATAGAAGCTGCAAAGAGGAAACATCGTTTTATTTATTTCATTACGAATTTACAAAGAGGAACAATCAATTAGCTTATCTTCATACACTGCCTGTTGGCAAACGCTGCTGGTGGCGGCAGGGATGGCGTTCCCGCCATAGCCACCGAAACCGTGATATCACCCCTGGTCGGCGGTTCATGAAAACAGGGAATCGCACGTGCTAACACACGTTGTATGTTTATATATATATATATATACACACACACATACACATGGCTACTCTTTTTTACCGAGCGCACTCCTTAGCTTGTTGGGGCGTGTAGGCGTTCCCTGTCGCATATTCCTTCTCATGAACAGTTATGTTTGTTTAACACCCTAGTACCTATATTTATTCTATACAGCAAGTACGCTGCGAAAACTTAGAGTTTCTTGTATATGATATCGTATAATTTGTCATGAACAGTTGTTTGACATGCTGATATGCCAAAACATTTCCTCATTATGTCGGTAAAGCCCATATATCATTGGCTTCCGTACAGTTCTTCCTACAGTATTTTACATCCAACGCTTGGGTCAACACATGACATGTCTTGGAGGCACTTCCAGGGATACTGAACGCCTCCACAGATTGATAAGATCAAGAAACCTTCTTGGGATACTGAGAAAGTTGAGATCGATCACGTGTCCCAACCTTGAAAAAACGAACCTTCTATCCACTATACCTACATATATACCCACATCCATACGGTTCAAGTTATTTGAAAATATAGATGTAAATGTTCACTCGTAAAGTATGTGGTAAAACAATCGGCGTTGCTTTGTTTTTAGGTTTGGAAGTAATATCAACACTGCTTCTTTTTGTCAATATAAATTCTCAAGACACATCATATATCATCTCACATATATATAAGTCGATGACACGCATATATATATATTTACACACAGACACACATATATATATATATATATATATATATATATATATATATATATAATGAAAATATAAATATAAATCAACACTATAAAGTTAAATCTGAATTAATGTGGTGAATATGTAAGATTTTATTACGATAATTGATTTACTCAATACATATATTTGTATCTATGTTTGCATACATTTATTCGTTAAAGTATATGATATTTACTTATCAGCATCTTCACAATTATTGATAGGCGTATATGTCGGAAATGTGTGTAAGACTGAAGCTGATGATATTTATGTACGTTGTGACATATTTACGATTCAACCATCTGATTAGGAGTTATTTCGACAAAATTTAAATTTTGACTCAGATCCAAGATAAAGGCAAAACCATTTAATAACATACTAACATGGTAGGATAAAAATATATATGCCTCATCTGAATAATTTAGAAGCGCTGATTGCATCAGTACATGAATTCAAGTTTGGCGACAATCAAAATTTTATTTTACTAATGCCAGACAAGATCGGAAATTGGAGAGAAAAACCAGTACAAACCTTGTTTCTGATTCCTGATTCGCGTTGGCGGAATTGTAATATTGCTTGAAAAAAAAAGCTGTTGTACAAGTTAATGTAAAATAGTGATTTTCCAAGCGTAGCTTAGTTGTGGCACAAGGGCGAAAGTATGTGGCACCCAGTGAGGATCGAACTCCTACTCATTCGTAATTGTTCTAGCGAGACAAGCTTGCTAACTATTACACCGCCTCGGGGCGCGCAAGTTAATGTAGAATATATGCTGGTTTGCTATGTTATCTTTGACGCATTTTGAACAACGAATATTTTCAGTGTATGAATTATAAACAGATAAAAGCTTGAAAAAATTCTATACGGGTCAACTGACAATTAGGGAAATTCATTATATATTTATACATATTAATATATGTATACGTTATTTTTATAGATACAAAGATTTAAGTAAAAGCTCTGATTATAAACGAAATGTTAACATTTACCGGTCTGAATGTCCGAGAAGTTTAATAGAAAATATCTGCTTTCCAACGGGAATCGAACCTATATCCTATACGGAGCAGTATACGACGTGCTATACCATTTAGCTACAGAAGAAGAGTCTGATTATCGTGCTCAAATTACTGATTTAAACGTCAAATTTCCCATGATTTCTCGCGAACGCTCATATCTGGTCGCAGCGTATCGTCATGTAAAAAATTGCCATCATATATTATGAAATGGACTAAGCCCGGGAATTATTTTAATATATTGATTTACTTAACTGTTTGTATCTATAAAAATAACGCATAGGCAATGAATATCTTAAAATGTTTGTCGACATAGTCCATTATATATAAATATATGAAGAAGACTTAATACCACTGAATAAATATAATGACTTGAAAAGGCACAAATATATATTCCTTGATATTCCTTGAATTCCTTTAGAATTCTTGCAACCAACATTTCTTCAGATGGAAAATATGGTGCAAAAGGCGAAAAGCAAAATAGTAAATGAGGCGGGGCAATTTCGGAACACGGCTAAAAATAATTTATTAGTAAAATCATTGACGAATAAAAATGTAAATGTTCTATGTGAGTAATAAATAGGAAAAATGCTACTCACACTTTCTGAATATAAGAAATGAGCGAATAAAATCCTCTTTTTGCATACACACGCCTGGTTTGTGCATCTTAATATAAACCGATCGAAAAACTTTAAATAATGAGCAGACCAAACTCTGTGTAGAATAGAGAAAATGTCTTACTGTTATGAGCATAGTCAGGGTTGTCAAGAGGTGCTGACCTATTGCTGAGTCCTGTACCGACTGGTTTGTCCTGGAAGAGTGACAGAGATTACCTGCTCTTATATTAGCAGGAACATGATAGCCGATTCCGATTTCTAGTTTCAGATTGGTCCGTTCTACGTAGGATGCATCACAATGATATTTAAAACTATACAATACAGAACTATTCTGTAAGTAGGACAGAACGTCTTTGACACAAGGGGGCAACACCGAAAGGATCTCAAAAACAACACGCTACCTGACAGTCGAGAAACTGGGGGTCAGCGCGTATTTGACTATTTCTAACAAGCCAGGGTAGTTTTAACTAAATGGGACATACAGAGGGACGAAAAACTACCGATTCCTTGAAAAGTTTAATTTTACGATCAATAGTACATTTAATGACGTTAATTAGAAAAAGGATTGTAAATAAAAATAGAAGTAACTTTCTCAAGTTTCTGGCCAAGGCTACAGGGAAAACAAATCATTAACGAACGATGGACTAGAGTAGATATCAGGTCCATCGTGTGTGTGTGTGTGTGTATATATATATATATATATATATATATATATATATATATATATATATATATGTACACACGCACGCATATATATATATATATATGTGTGTGTGTGTGTGTAAATATAATGAGATAGTGTAACTGTAGAGAAATCAAAATGAATAATACGAGACCAGAGGAAAAACATTTAAGTTTTAGGAAAGTTCATGAATGGTCATCAGTTAGGTTTGTAATTAGGTCTTGCCGACAAATTCCTAAAATATTCAACACAGGATTTGGATGAAAATGAAGAACCAATTTTTCACAAGGCAAGCAGGAAGTAATCCACACAAGCACGGACGTACTAAAATAAGAAATTCAGTCAGCTACAACAAAAGAAGCAAAAGCGTAATTTACAAAACAAGCCAAACATGTTGATTTGCAAACAAATTACATCTCACAATATGAAATGGACAGAGTCCGACAATTAATATTAAGACAGTTTTAAGTTTGGTTTGGCTACGCATCGAGCGAAAATCATGGAGAATTGCATTTTAAAAACAGTAAAAGCAACCTTGATAACCGAAACACTTCTCTCTGAAGTAATGCATGTCAGTCTATATGACGGTTCCGTATAGGATACAGGTTCGATTCCTGTCCGAGGACGCATATTTTATTTGAAAATTTCTGGGATATTCAGGCCGGTATATTTCTTTAATACAGTTTATTATAAACAAAGCATTTATTTAAATATTTCTATCTACAAAAAGAATGTATAAACATAAAAAATATCTTAAAATGATTGTTGGACTTTGAACATTTCATAATGTGTGACGTCATTTGTTTATATTTGGATACGCATTGAGCAGATAAGAATGTACGAAAGAAAATCATGAATTGTAGTTTACTTTAAAAACTATATATATATATATATATATATATATATATATATAACACATTTCAACAAAATCATGTCTGCTTGGAATATGCGGCAATTTTTGTACTATTATAAAGCGTATACAATGTTTTAAAATAAACATAATCAGCAGTCATACGCATACATATATAAATATATTGTTATATCGGTAGATCATTCTATATTTATATTGGAAGAAATACAGAGAATAGAAGGTTTCGGGGGATAAATAGATTTATATAGACAGAAATATTAAAATCAAGATATATAAGAATAAATATATATATATATATATATATATATATATATATATATATTTATATATAATGTGCGTGTGTGTGCACGCGCGTCTATGCGTGTATACACATTACAAGACAAGCTCCCAATCATGAATGTGTATGCATGTGCTCGTGTTTCTTTATTTAAATTCCACCTGCAAATTTAATGAAAACTTTCCCGTTCTTCATGAATCGCCGATTTGAGAGATATGTAATGATACATTTTTCTTCTGGTCATAAATATATATTCCTCAAAAGTTTGAGCGCTATTTTCATAAAGTATAACGCATTTCAATCTCCTGGTTTTATATCCAGTATTCAATTGTTTCAATTGTTATTGTTTTTTTTTAACAACTTATTTTTGGAAAGGAATAAATCATATCTTTTAACACTGAACGCAGAATACTCTGGCATTAATAGACTAGTTCTGTTTTTGTTTTTGTTTTTTTTCATAAATGAGTTGAGATTTCTTGTAAATTTCTTGTTACTTATAGTCAGAATTATCGATATCTCCCCGAAATAACAGAAGTTTCTTAAGTAATGTTTCAGAAAATCACTTTTGTCTACATTTGGACATCAAATTAGATACTCTAAAATACTAATAGTTCCTCAATTACTTGCTCAAAAAATAATTGAATAATACAATAACGTAAAACTATTTCAAAAATGGTTTCGATAATACTCATTAATTTTTAAATATTTCTATTATTCTATATTTTTTAGGTTTTAAAATATTTCTGAATATGACTGCGTAAAAGGATGTGTGAGTAAATTTATAGTTTCTCCGCTCGACATTAAAAAATATTCAAATGATATTTTCCATATTTTCAAAATATACTAATATTTCTGTTAAAAATGTTTAGA
>OZ038475.1:58915591-58918091 GCA_964036315.1 Acanthosepion esculentum | reverse complement strand
TGTCCGGACATTGTCAAAGTTTCTTGATTAAAAAAATTAAAGTATAACCAATCCTGGAAGAGAGAAAAAAAGCAAAAACAACTACTCAGATTCCCGGATATGGACAATTCCTAAAACAATTTAAGACCAAAGCATTCTTTCAGAGAATTGGTAATAGTAACAGCACAACTAACCTAATATATCAATTATTCATTGAAAATTGTAGCACTGTTTCTGAGTAACTGAAAGGATGCCAAAATGGAAAATAAATTACTAATGATTTGTTATACATTGTCCAAAGTTTACTGAAAGAAGCTAAAGAAATAATGAAATATTTAAGGAAAGAATAATCTAACGCTTACAATATGTTACGAGCAACAAAGTTAATAAAATGTCTGAAAATTATTAAAATGAAAGAAATTCCTTGTCATAAATAATTCAATAGACAAAGACATTACTTAGATTAATCCGAAATTAAAAATGAATTGTTTATATAATGATGAGTCGCTGAACCTACTAATATCTCTTATAGCGATAATGCCAGTAAATTATATATAAATGAATGCACCAAATCTAATGAACTTAAGAGAATTTAAAAGAAAAGTTTAAAAAAACTTTGTACATGAAAGCCGATTTATTGCTTTGAGCAGGAAAAAGAAGAACCGGAAATGATCACACAGAAGGCCATATTTTCAGCTTGGAAAAAATTATGAGAGTTGATATTCAAATTATGTCTTTAAAAACGACGCAACAAAAGGCAATGAACTATGAAACCATGAACGCATCAGCACGCTTAAAATAAAAGGTGATTGAAAACTGATAGCTAGTTTGTAAGTATATAATCTAATTTCCGACCAAAGGAAATAAAATTATGTAAAAAGAAATCTGTTGCGAAACTGGTAATGAGTAACATGGAGGACAGAACCTTATTATTGTTGTTACTGTTGTAGTGGTTAAGTCTTTCTCCGCGTCAGCAAAACAATAGATGCCATAGAGTATGGGCAAATATATATATATATATATATATATATATATATCATTTAATAGTTTTGAATTCTTCAAAAAGAGATGATTGGAATTGTGTGCCACGATCTGTGTTGATGACAATGTGTACTCTGAAAATAAATATTCAATCTTTCAAAACAGCGTTTGCGACTGTCTTTAAATGCAATCGTGATAGGACAAGTCGAACGTTAAGATATATGAATAACCATGACAGCTTGGTAGAGGACCCACAAAGTCTCTTTGTATGGCAGGGTGAGCTTACCTATTTGTGTTTTGGTATGACTTTGTATTTTATTCTGGCATTTTAATCAGGTTGATATCAAATTTCTAATAACTGATGTCGTGTTTGCCTAAACAAAATGTTCACCTATGATTTTTACAGTGTGTCGTTTACTTGTGCGTGAATAAATATGTAATTGTTGAAGTATTTCTTCAGTATTAAAGGAATATATAGTTTAGGGTTGGTTAATTTAGTGCCACAATAAAGTGTGTTTTTTTCTGAAAGAAACTGGAAATTGTTTCAGTCTTAAAGAGGTGATTGATCATATTTCTGTTAGTGTGGAGGGAGATTTATGTTCATTAGAAATTAAATCATGACTTATTATATCATCATGGTATATATGTACGTGAGAGTGCATCAACTAGAATATTTTGTTGTTTCTTAATATAATGAGTATCGGTTGTTTACTGAAGTCTAAATATTGAATTTATCTAAAGGTGTATTTGTCTACAGTGCTGTTCATGGAATGAATGAGTAGTTTGTCATCTGTGTATATTACAATGTTTCTACCTTCGAATATGCCAAGATTGGTTGATTTTTAAATATATAGTTAACAATTCTCTGGGAAAAGTTACTATAATTTGTTTGAGTCTTGGTTAATTGGGCTGAGAAATGGAAATAGCTTTGCTTACCGAATCGATTTCCTGTTCAGTTACAGCTCCTATCGCGATGTTGGATCCGTCTGTAGGGAAGAAGATGCGTGAGATTTTGTACTTTTGTAAAAGTTTAGTGAGAATTGCAAGGGCGGATTTTCTCTAATAGATCGGTTAATGTAAAAGTATAGATGATAGACTGAAGATGAACGATGATAATAATTTATCAGTCCAATGAAACTTCTTAACTGTCGGATGGAAATAGGTGCAGGGAAATTTTCAACTGCTTCCACTCTTCCGCGTAAGAATGAACTCTCATTTTAATCTATGACATTTCCAAGAAATTTAACCTGAGTAGTGCCAAAAGTACATTTATCTAAATTGATATTTAATCTACATTGATATAGTAAAGATCTGAAAAACTTGATACAGGTGATCGCTCTGTTCTTCAGTAGATTGCTTGCAGTGAGAATATACATAAGATACTCCCCTCAGAATTTGGTTAATTAGTATTTAAAATGATTGGGCGGTGATTCTAAGAAGAAATGACATCTGGAGGAACACGTATAGATTGGATTTGATTGTTTCCGATGTTTTGTGAATATCCATTTCCACTACAGGTATCTGGAAGTAAGCTTTCGCT
>OZ038475.1:58868091-58910591 GCA_964036315.1 Acanthosepion esculentum | reverse complement strand
AACAAGCCACAGACGAACTTGCCGACATGTCTCAAGGAGGAGCAAAGGGCAATTCATAAGGTATACATTGTGGGAGCATAGTGTAATGGGAGTGATTCCATGCATGTTCTTGGTGATGCTCCCGGAATTGCATTTTACGAGGGATTTGACATGCAGATCCAGTAGCCTCGGGTTCAGTGACACGGATTACATTCATGTGTTGGTCACGGTGTGTATGGCCGCGTTCGTGTGTGTTAATTAGATTAGCCTGAATGTATTCCAGGACATATCTCTCAGAGTTATATCTTATTTGACACATGAATGAATTTTCCCGATCCTGTAATCCCAAAATAGGGTCTCCGACGTCTCATTTAAATCCGATGAACCACAGCCACTGACACGTCGTCGAAATGGATCTCAGAATATTATGCTTTCTTTGTAAGACTCAACGAATGCGGATCATCTTAGCAGGTGAGAAAATCTCGTCTATATGTGCATTATCACGCATATTATATATATATATATATATATATATATATATATATATATATATATATATATGTGTGTGTGTGTGTTACGGATTCCGTATCGCATTCTCAGAAGAAATAGTATGTTAAGCATAAAATTATACATACATACATACATACATACATACACACACACACACACACACACATATATATATATATATATATATATATATATATATATATATATATATATATATATATATATAAGGTCAGATATGGTTTGGAATTCGACAGGTTAAGTTTTTAGAAATTCTAGAAAAGACACCACTGATATCTCACCCCATACTAAAACTGACTTTTTGTGCGGAGAATATATTGTTGAAGGAGAAGAACTAATGCTTAGTAATAACCATACCGTCTCGAAAATAATACGAATTTGTAACTGTAAAATACAGGTGATAGTAGGGGTGAGTATTATAAGTAGCTTTAAACAAAAAGTTTTTTTCGTTATTGATTTATAATAATAATTACGGACTTGTTCAAAAATAAGAAATATATCCCAATCCTCAATTTAAATCCATCAATAATATTTTAAAAATTTTTCGTCAATATGTTTGTTTAACAGTAATCGTATTTTTTTATTTGGCGAAAAATCAGAAAAAACTATAAAGAGGCCAATTTCCAAGTTAATAATTTATCTAAATTTTAATTTTTCATCATCAACATCATCATCGCCGATTTCTATTATAGAATCAATATCTAAATCGTCATTGAACAAATTGTCATTCATAATATTATCTTCGGCCTGTTCAAAATTATCTTCAGCCTCGTCATTCTTTTTCCAAATGATGTCATCTTCAGAGCCATCCATGGCTGTCTGAGGCAACACTTTTGGAACCTTCTCTTAATAACATTCTCACCGACGGAATCCCAATATTCCTGAATCCATTTTACAATAAATTCCAAATCTAGTTTTTCCTGCTGCCACCAGCAGTAAAACTGGCACACCACAAAATATCCAGTCATTCCATTTTTTACGGATGTCTTGTTTAAATGGCCGGTTGCAGACAACATCCATCACTTGAAGTTGGCCAGTCATTCCCCCTGAAATAACAACAAGATCCCTCCTCTTCTTCCGAATTATATTCTTCATGCACGGCATCCTATGGCAACGAAATGCATCAAGAACCAACATACGTCTACTTCTTGCAAATTCTATTCTGTGTTTACACCAAACATTCACCAGCTTGGATGGATGAGAATCTCACAAAGTGAGATTCTCATCCATCCAAACTTTCTCATGACATTTTACTATCATACCACCTGAGCACTCAACGTATTTCAGCAGAGTTTTCTGTTTAAAAAATTACGTAAGGGTGCATTTTCATGATATGAACCAAGCATGACTGTGAACCTATTCTTCTCATTTCTAGTTGATTTTATTGGAACAGACGTCACCCCTTTGAATTCCACAGTTTGCAAACAAGGCACATAAAAGTCATGGGTGTTTGGTCAGCATTTCCAATACAGCCTAAAGCATAGTTTTGCTTTTTTTCTTAGCTAAATAACAAAACACTGAATATTCAAAAGGTTATCCTCGTAGTCATCAGGCAAACGTAGGCTATGAATGTTTTTCTGCTAATAGATATATCATGCCTCTTCATAAAATGAAAACACCCGTTTTATAAAACTTTAAATGTTTTTCCAGGATACATGGTTTTCATAAGTTGCTAACATCCCTAATTCCACAATACTTATGGAACATGCACTTAATGGACTTTTTTTTCACAAATTAAACTAAACTTTCTTCCATATCTGGATATTGACCTTTTTCCCCTCTGCCTATAGCTATGGCACTTGATTTGCGCTTTTAGTTTATTTTTATCCTTTCTCCCTAACCGTATGTCAGCCTCATTCAACTCATCTTCTCTAGCTGCAGTTCTGTTTCCTATGCTTTCTGCTAATTCTATTAGCTTTTGTTTAAAATTTGCGGTATAACTCGCACGTTTTGACGACATTTTGGTGGTAAAATAAAATGTTATATTTATCGGTAAAACCGCTGGTAAGTTTCAACATTATTTTAGCCGCTTAATTTCGATTGTATTCTTAATGGGAAAGTCGACAAACCTTTATAGATGCGAATTATACATAGGGATATATATAGTTCTTAATTTTTGGATCATTTGTTGGGGTGCGTATTGTTAATGTATGCGTTTTATTCATGGGTGCGTATTATATTGGAGGAATTACTGTAGTTTGCATAGTTTTATAATTTTGTTATAAGGTAGAGTAAACTTTTCTTCGGGCATTTAGAGATGTTTTTTAAGGACGTTCAAGTCATGAATATACCATCATACTATTCGGCCAAATATTAGGTGGTCACTGATGTTATATGAAGTGGAATTGAAAACTGTTGAGAAGATGGGAGAAAGTGAGCGGATATGTGAGAAGATTGTTAGGCTTACCGAGGAGTTTAATCAGTGCAGCTCTGTATGGAGTATCTAAAGCACTGCAACGTCCCTTCAGAGGATTAGTGGAAGAGTTTAAAGTGGCGAAGACGAGATAGACTATCCTATAAAATGATTCAAAAGATCATAAAATAACAGAAGCGGGAATTGTGGTTTTGAACTGGGAGAAAGTGTAAGACATATCACGATCTTAGTACAGCAGTGAGAGAGAAACCGCTAGCAGTGGGCAGATCAGGACTTGGTTACAGTTCTAATCCACCTGGGAGGGAAAGTAGGAAATAGCATAAACACTGTCTTCAATATGAAGTGAGAGCGGGTGTGGAAGAAATTAGATCAAGTAAAATGGTGGATTTAGGTGAGCAGGGGGCTTCCACGAAATGGTGACACCTGGAAAAAAATTTCTTGATAGGTCTCTGGTATAACAATCCCAGTAATACAAGCTTCCTTGTGCTGGCAATGTATAATATACTTCCAAGTCCGGCAAACCCCCACACGTGGGGAATGAGTGAGTCTCCACTTTTGTCCATTGTGCCAGAAGAGAGGATGCCTCCAACACATATTGAGCGGTTGCTCCAAGGCACTTAGCGGGGGTAGGTACCGTTGGCACCATGATAAAGTTTTAGGATCCATTGCAACAACAGTCTCAAGTAGTCTAAAACAAAACAGATATGAATCAAATAAGAAGATGAATTTTGTCAGAGCCGAGGAAAATGTAAAGTCATCGCAGAAGAAGAAAACAACTCTCCTCAAATCAGCCCTGACTGGCAAATGAAAGAAGATACAGGCAAGCAGCTTAAATTTCCAGTGGAAATAATACAAACTAAGCTTCATCCAGACATGATTATTTATTCTGAAATAACCAAACAACTCATCATGTTAGAAGTAACAGTCCCCTGAAAATAGAAAATATAGACGAAGCACGCGAAAGGAAGCTTGGGAAATATTTAGCGTTTGTAGAGGAACTTAAAAGACGTGATTGGTGAGCTCAGGGTTAAAAGATTGAAATCGTTTGCAGAGGCTTTGCCGGGCGGTCACTTTGTAAGATGCTGCCAAAATTAGGTGTAACTGGCTTGGAAGAAAAGGTTATTCGCTCAAAAATATTGGTAGCAGAAGTAGCTTCTACGTGGCTTTGCTTGAAAAGATCAAATGAGGGGCAATCAGTATTAAATACAAGCAAGTTGCAGTTTATATATATATATATATATATATATATATATATATATATATATATATATATATACACACATATATATATATATATCATGTGTAATAGGTAGTGAAAAAAGAAAGAGCCGAGAACATGAACGCCTGTCGAAAACAATCATTCAGCATGCCGGTCCAAAGCCCAAAGAAAAAACCCCGATACGAGTACGCAACTAACTAAATAAAGTGCTCAGTATTGTAAGTAGAGCAGACTATATATATATATATATATATATATATATATATATATAGCAGACTATATATATATTATATAGTGCTCAGTATTGTAAGTAGAGCAGACTATATATATATATATAGTCTGCTCTACTTACAATACTGAGCACTTTATTTAAATTTAAATAAGTATTTAGTAATGCGTTTTGTTACAAGCAGTATGCAGTACTGAAAAGTTTTGACATTATATTTGACTTGAACGTAGGTCGCTTGAACGTAGGTCGGTTGTAAATATCTAAAAATGATCTGAGCGTTGGTGACAGAAATATATCAAGCAATATATTTAGCTGAGGTCAAAGGCAGCTGACTGCGGCGAGTTGAGCCTAGGTCGGAGGAAGGTACCTCACGATAACTTGAGCTTAGGTCAGAGGAAATCATTTACCAATGTTGTGAGATTACGTCGGAAAAAAGATATCTAGTGATGATCTAAGTGAAGGTCAGAGGAACGAATATTTACTCCTGTAAAATACTCAATCTCCAAAGTGTATGTAATTAAATAAATAGTTTTAGAAGGCGGGTGCGCGCGCGCGCACACACACACACACCTACAGTTAAATAGATAGATAATCATTTCGTAGCAAAGTAATGTCATCTTCATCTTTGGATTTAGCGGTCTATTGTATTAGTGCATTAACGATGAATTTGTCTGGTCCTTATCTCCGCTTAGATTTTTCTTCTTACCCGCAACACATCTACTAGCAGATTGGACAAAATTTCTAGTGATTGATAAATTTCTTCTGATATATATATATATATATATATATATATATATATATATGCATTTATGCATAAATGCATATATATATATATATATATATATATATATATATATATACATACATACATACATACATACATATATATATATATATATATATATATATATATATATATATACTAAAAAATTATAACAAACATGCTAACAAATCACTACAGAAATGGCTATTTTGTTTCAACACTTCTGATGTCTTCTCAAGTGATGATGTTCAATGTAGAGTAAAGAGTTTTGAAAATGTTCAGAATCAACCAAACACCCCTCAATAAGGTAAACGCTGTTGCATACGCTAGATAGGACAATAATATGAGAATCCAAAAAACTTGAAAAGGAAACTTAGTTATAATCATTAATGGCTTAATGTCAATGGTAGACTATAATAGAAATCATTCTGATTAGTTTTAAAATTTAGTATAAAATAAAAAATAAAAATTACCAATTTGAAATTTAAACCGTATTACGTTTAAAATATAAAATTATTTAATGAACAAACTGAAGAAAATATACTTATATTTTTTATTTATTTTGTATTTTAATCGAAAAGCCAACTTTAAAGTCAGTTCAAACGCTAATCTCAGTGGGATTGTCTATGCCTATATCTGTATTAATGTACGTGTGTATGATTGCCTGTAGATGCTTTTCATTTCATGTATATGTGCCTGATATTATATTCCTTCTTTTTTTGTCGTGGGTATCAATTTCCTGTTTCGTCCGTGTTTTTGCGTGTTTATATATCTAAATATGATTACGTATGTGTTGTTATTTGTAAAAGTTCTTCATCCTTCTTACATCATCTGGTGTCAGATCCCTTCAAATATATCTAAGATGTTTCAATGTTTGAATTTCCTTAGTTTAGCGTTTGCTCTAATTGTAAATTTAACTTTTCGATTAAAATACAAAATAAATAATAATATAAATTATATGTATATTTACCTCAGTTCCTTCTGTAAATAATTTTATATATATACATATATACATATATATATATACATATATATATATATATACATACATACATATAAATATATATATATGTATATATAATGTGTGTGTGTGTGTGTGCATGGGTTTATGAATATATATATATATATGTATGTATGCATGCATATATGTATAATACATGGACAGGATAATAATATTTAGGACAAAACTTTAAATATACTTCATAACCCACTAAATAGACTCAATATGTTTTGATAATAATAACAAAAAATTACAGACAATTGAACACACACACACACACTTAATATAAAAAAACAGGTGAACTGACATAGCACAAAAATCAACCATCTTTGATAATCGTTCCGGGTAGTGGTGTGAATTTAGAAACTTGACAATGCATATGTAAAAATACGAAGGAAATTAAGAAAATGATCCTAAAAATAGATATTGAATATACATTAAATTTTCCTTGGTCTTAAACAACTTGTATAATAGAAAAAAATATTGTTCAAACAATCCCTATTTACTTGTAGCAATAAGAAATACTGATGAATTAAATGTCTCACTATTAATTCTGTCATATATATATATATATATATATATATATATATATATATATATATATATCGTGAGGTGTAGGACTGTTTAGTTTGCGTGTGTATGTGTGCCTGTGTTTGATTCTCTCTGTATAGGTGTGTGTGTAGGTTTGTGTACATATGTGCGCGCCTTTGTATCTGTAGGGGTGTGTGGACGGATAAATTCCGGTTAAATTCTGATGAGTTTCTCACAGCCAATAGGATTGTGCATCCGTAACTGTATGTAAAATATTTCCTGTGAATGAAAATGATTAATTTATCTCACTCATCGATCGATTTATCGATCCTTTCATTGCGAGTTCTTTTCTTTACGGTTCCTTTGCAGTCATTATTATTCAGGCGTCTGTATGTTAATCTACTTTGATCTCATTGTTTCTTAAGAATTTAATCATAAACTTGTTAGTC
The DNA here is from genome assembly GCA_964036315.1 of Acanthosepion esculentum. Taxonomy (NCBI): domain Eukaryota; kingdom Metazoa; phylum Mollusca; class Cephalopoda; order Sepiida; family Sepiidae; genus Acanthosepion; species Acanthosepion esculentum. Next base: position 58,903,519 of record OZ038475.1, on the reverse strand, counting down.
ATTAGGGGAAAAAGATACTTGAATCTGAGCCCAAAATAAACTTAAGCTATTAAATTTATAGATGTTTTATTTGGTGTCTATAATATATTTGTAATTGGGAAATAACCTAACTTCCCTACTGCTCCCAGAAAATATCTTGCTTATATTAAGTGAAAAGTGTAATATTGAATTTTATGTACTATCTTTATACATTATATGATTGGAATGACTTACAATATTTCAACAGATATCTACTTGTAGATTTTCAAAATAATTTCGGTTTCTATTAATTCACATTTATACAATTTTTAATGTATCTTTAGTTAGTATCATTAATGTAATTGAGCAAATGAAAATTGGATCACAGGCAACTACATTGAAGATGATTTTCGTTTGCATAAATAAATTTTCTTGAAAATATTATTTTCATTCGCAGTATAACATAAAGTTAAATACTACGATCATGATATTTATTTACTTTTGTATTAAACAAAATGACGACAATTGAATTTATCGGATGGTTGATATAAGGAGGAGATACAGCGTATTAGTATACGATCTGAGGAATGTTTATACAATTATTTCTTATTTTAGTACCTCTACATATACTGATATACCGATACAATCATTTACTCTAATCCATATATAGCCATCCACATTACAAGTTTTATTCTGAATAAACCGAAAGCCATTGTTCCATATTTATTTCTTTAATAAACACACATGTGCGTGGGTGGGTGTTTGTGTGTGTTTCTGTATGTGTGTGTTTGTGTGTGTGTATTTTTACAAATTATAACAAATAGGGGATGGGAAATCTCAACTCAAAATAGGCTGGGCTTGGCGTACCTTTTTCCAACACGGCAACATGCCACAAAAACAAAATATTGACAGAATTATTCCATGTGCCTAAATGGTGGAAGGACAATTGCGTACCAGATAATTGCATCCCGGATATTTGCGTCCCTGGACAAATTCGTCCATCGATAATTGCGTACCCCTGATAATTCATTCAAAGTACCTTTTTATGTATTGTTTAATATAGAAATTTACACAACAATACCTTTGATTACTCTAAAAAAGCAGAAAAATAGTTACCATAAATAAAAAAGAGAGAACATTTTATTTTTTTAAAGCAAGAGAATACAAGAGATTTTATAGATTATATTTTTATTTGTAAACTTTAGCTAAGTTTCGAAAATAAAACACTGGTGGAAAATTATAGCTATCACTACCATAAGAAAAACAGCGATGGAACAAAAACATACTGGCGATGTGCAGAGCGATCTTGTAACATTGTTAATCTGTCACTGCCTAATTTTATATTATAACTTTTATTCTTTTAAAAAAAAATATGATTACTACCCATGCTTTTTTTTCAAAATTTATGGTAATTGTCTTTAAAAGCTTCAAAAAATTATCAGTGGTTGGCACTTATCCATGGAAATATTGTCTATGGACGCAATTGTCTGGTACGCAAATATCCAGTACGAAACGTAAATACCCTCCACAGATCTAGATTCTTGTATGAATGAAAAGTATAGCGTCCAACTCCTTCAGAATTTTCTAAACTGTGTGCTGTATACATCTGTTTTCTCAGGTCAATGATAGAAAAAGGCTTTAGGTGAATGACCTTTGTCGGTTTGAGTGACGACCAAATTTTATCAGATCTTTTGGACTCACGATACAGATTCACAATCAAGAAAAAACCAGCATTTTATCATATATCAGAATCCAAATCAACGGAATACTTTCAATAAAAACAAAAATTAAAATGGATAGCAAACATAACGCAAAGAGAATATCGTGACACAATTAAAATTGCGCCTTTCCACGCAACTTTAAACAAATTGTTCGGAAGGAAAACTGCATCAGCACTGGAAAGGGTGATAACTGTCACTGGATTTGCAAAAAAAAAAAAAAAATTTCTGAATATCATTTTGAAAGATTATATAAATATCAACTCGGAGTAATGCTAAATGTTATTTCAATGAATGCCGAATATATCTTCATATGAAAACAGCTAATATCACAACGCACACACACATGTGCACGCACACACAGATACCATTAAATATAGATACGTTTTGTGTGTATTAGCATGTGCATATTTATGTAACATGTAATATGAAAATAAATATGCTAATGCCAATACACCTACAATTTCTTGTGTATGCGAATATATATATGTGTGTGTTCGTGTGTGTGCACGCGCGTGTGTTTCTGTATGTTTTTTGTTTGTGTGTGCAAGTTTTTGTTAGTGTGTGTGTTACTCGCTCGTGCGCGTTTGTTTCTGAGTGTGTGTAGTGTGTGTATGTGTGTGTGTGTGTTTGCCTACTTCCGTCGGAAATTCACTGATTAAATTTCTACTGATTTGTATTATTACTGCCATATTCCTTTGGGTTTCCTTTCAAAACCCTAAAATTTAGCATTAAATGCGTTTGATAAAATCGGTCAAGTAATATCCGGTTCCTGGCCCACAAACCGAATTGATCAGTACTGCTGTATTATTTATGCTTTGGCCTAGCGTCGTCTTTCAGTGTTAGCATACAGTGCATATATTTTCCTTTGCTCTATCCTATTCATTGCGTCTAATTCTATGCGAGTTTAAATCCGTTGTATTTTTCATTATTTTTGCAATATGACACAAACTATACAAAACACTGTGATATCGACGCTGAAAGTTTACTCGAAAATATATTTCAGCAGCAAGCGTTTATTCAAACATGTTTTCTTAAAGGCAATGAACAATTTGATCGTAATTTTATTTTTCAATGTCTTATCTTTCCAAAACGAAATTGTAGAATAATTTTCCTTAATATGATTTTGTTGGTTTCTCTGTTTGAACTTCGTAAGGTGTTGAGCATTATCCGAAACTGAACGTTGCAAGTTTGATAAACATGATTTATTTACTAATTTCTTACGCTAAAGTTCAAATTCAGTTTAAATTCAGTTCAAATATACCTCAGGTAAAACTGTTTTACAACATCGAATATACCGAAAATAATGCATGTAATATTTTATACGTATTATTATTATTATTATTAAGAATAATAATAATAATAATGATAATATTATTATTATTATTATTATTATTATTATATAGATCATTACATATATGGAAAGAGATGAAAACACTCTCTCAATTCTCAATTTGTTCTTCAAAGTAAGATGCAGTTTTAAGGTATCCTGTTACATCTCCGTGAGTGTCGCTAGGCACCTGGTGAAACGTATGTATTATAAAATCCATCACACTATCTCTTATTTGAAAACATTATGCGGCCACAATAATATCTCAAGAGCAACCTATCACAGATATATATATATATATATATATATATATATATATATATATATATATATATATAATGCCTGATTGGATACATGACAGACATTATGTCTGCTAATTTTTAACAAAATCCATTCATACTCACGAATAACATTCCGTGTATTGATGTTGAAAAATGTGCTATAGCTGTTTATATTTCTTTGTTTTCATTTCCCAAATACTTTCGATCTATTCAAAGGTCATCTACTGAGGTGCAAGTAATGCAAATCAATACAAAATGTTTTTCATTAATAAGAGGATTTATACAAAGTTTTGAGTTGTTATCCATTACCATAAATTTTCATTATGCTTTTAAATGCAAAACGGTTGACAATGTGCTGAGCTTTCATTAGATCGTACAAAAATTCTCCATTATGGTTTTTTTTTCTCTCTAGGTTATAATGTCATAGTCACGCACGCATTAAAGCGTGAAAAAATGTTCCTTTGCAGGCAAACTGCTCCTTTACATGACATTATTGCAATTATGTTTCAACACTACAAATGTGTCTCCTCGGGCGATGTTAAAAGTACAGGCGTGTGAATGATTACTTTAATTTCAAAAGCTGAAATACTTCATCTTTCATCGGGAAAAAAAGAAGAAATAGCAGAATTAAAAATTGGCTTGTGCGCTTTACCGCGATTAACCAATCGAATGTGACCTACACTGAATTCATACTCACCGAAAAAATATTTCTTTTTAAATTTTCCATTATACCTTCGGAGTTTTATTAGCGTCTTTTAAATTCCAGAAATATGTAGAAACAGATGCATTATTTTTATAAGTACTCTTGGTGAAGAATAAGATATATTGGTACCACCTAGTCTTAAAAGAATTCTTAATACTACCAATATACAGTGTGATTCGCTGTTGTAGAAATGTATTTAGATAAACAAGAGAGTTTTTTAAAAAATCTACACCCTGCAGATCTTTTTTAAATCTACAAAATCTAGATGTTTAAATGAACCCTGTTTTCTATGCTTACATGAAAAATTAGAGATTATCAGATTTCCTGATAAGAACTCCCTATTAAAACAAATAGGTGAATTGACTGTAAACTGTAGGCATAGCCTACATTCTACCTTACAATATATTTAATATTTGAAATTGAAAATAGTTTTTCTTACAGTAATAATCAGTAGTTGTACTGCAGTGCACCTAAAATTGGTTACTGTTCCATTTGTAAGATTCATTTTGATTTCATATTGTTCTGTATTGATGTTTAGTTAGTATTTATAACAGCTTATCTGGATTTCCATCTAATTAATTAGTATTATTAATATCTTACATGGACTAGTTAATATTATTAACATCTTAAATGAATGTTCTTAATTGAACGGTTGCATATTAATTTGACAAATTTGTTCTGCATTTATGATCTGTTTTTCTTTTTTCAAAACGTTAAATTATCTACCAGTCTCTTATAAAGGCCTTTTATTTATCTACTACAAAATTTAATTTAAGTAACTGACCGAACATATTACTGATTAGCTCTTTGTTAAATTATTTCCCTACCTCTTTCGCATTTACTTATTGAGAAAGGTGAACTCCAGAGTTCTATACATCTTACGAAATAATGTAACCATTTATATCTGTGCAACAAACTGAGATGTCATCTAGGTACGCTATTTCGACTTTCATAGTCCCCTGTGAAATAGTGTGAAGTGCGCCTACCAGCTTGACCATTCGTGAGACTTAATGACGAAAATGTACTCTACAGCAGTTTTGAATCTGCTTCCTTCTCGCTGATACGGCCTGCTTTCAGTAGATAAGATGTCTAAAGCAGACCGAATCAGATGATTGTTTCTCCTTCTATGTCTTTCCTATTTTCAGACACAACTAGGGAATTCTTTCATAATACTAAAACTCTCGAATGAACAAACCAGTAGATGTAATCCACACAATAAAACAAATGGTGATGGGGAGAACAGTTTTTTTCACTCAAACAGGGGTACCCAGAAGTAGGAAATAATGTGGGACAAAAAATCGATGGATTTCTTAGGAACAAATGTGAGTGTTTGTGTTTGTGTGTGTGTGTGTGTGTGTGCGATAGAGAGATAGATAGATTGAGAGACACAGAAAGAGAGAAAGAATGAGATGCTGTCTAATTCCACTGGTATTCGAAACATAAACATTCACTTGGGAATATATTTCGATTACATCCAGGTATGGCTCAAAATGATCGCAGGGGAGACTGGGTACTGTATCGGTTGTTCGAATGCAGCCTAGTAATGTGGCGTGAGAGTTTACATGTAAAATTTCCTTGGTCAGAAATGTTATGGTAATGACTTTCATGAAAATAGAAAAATATTCAAATATGAATGAAGATGCTTGTACCAAAAGAGAGGAAAGCCGTGAAAAGCAATTCTCAGTCATTTTGAAAAGGCCTTCAAGAAGATATTTTGATTTGGCTAACGCCCTGTCACTCGATATGAATCAGTTACTCTTCCTTTTCCGGCATTATGCCTAGAATCAGCTTCTGATATCTGAGATCGTTACTCCTTGGACTTTCGGTCAATTTTATCATTAGGCCGTTTTTCACAGAGTCACCGTCGAAGGCTTCTAGGGAAGATGACTGCTTAAGCGCGTTCATTCATGATTCAACAGATTCGCAATCGATTAATGGGAATACATTCTCAGCAATCCGTATAATAAAAATGTCGGCTGAATTTTCAATAAAAACCTCAAGCAAAATATACGACGGAAACTCACGAACATTTGGAGGCAAATGTAAACATATTATATATATATATATATATATATATATATATATATATATTTAAAAGGAAGCTTGACGAATTTTGGAGAATAAGAAGCCAAATGATGATAATAATAATGAAAATAAGATTGATGATATTAATTATATATTATGCTATTGAAAAAATCACGGAGTGAAAGATTTTAAAGCCGGAATTTTCGGACACGCCTGTGTTCTTTTTCAACAAGTGGAGGAATAAAAAAAATACGTAGGATATACTCTTTCGTGGAAAGTTATTGTTGTCTAGATAGACCCATGTGAAAATTATACACTCTGAGTTTAATCTTCAATGTGTAATTTGATATTTTTAAATTAATTTCAACTCCTATGTGCGTCTTTCTCGACGGATGTGGCATGGAGACGCTAAAAGCACGCATCTGATGTTATCAATCCGATGGAACTATTGAGTGAAGTGTGCAGCGGCAGGGAGATTTTTTTTCGATTGTCTCTGATTTTGCTTTTTAATGGTTATTGAACCGAAGACAGACTTCCATACCCGTTTCTGAAAAATAATTTACTTTTTTAGCATTTGCGGCAGAACACACACACACACACACACACACACATATATATATATATATATATATATATATATATATATATATATATATATTTATTTATATATATCTTTGTTTTTGCTTCTAATGAGTTTAAGCGCGTCCTCAATGAAGCAAAGTTACTGTTTGCTGATAGAATGAAACAAAATATTGCATCTCGCAATTTTGATTCTAAAGATTATTGGCGGCTCCACAAGAGTCTACTAAACAACAGCAAAATCCACAATCCCTCCTCTATTCAATCAATTCGAAGTCTGAACATCCTCACCTGATAAGGCTGAATGCGCTGCTCGGAAATTCTCATTCAACTCAATACCCGACTTCTCCAGGCTACGCACACTAGATGTTTTCCTCTAGAACTGCGTCTAGTGCGATGTACATAACCGCTTCGATGATATTATATATAATCTGTAAATTAGACTCTCATAAAGCAATTTTGGCATGATTACCTTCTACGTAAGCTTCCAGGAATCCGTATTACAGGATGACTATTTGATTTAATCAAACTATTCCTGTCTAACCGTGAAATGAAGTTTGTTCTGAACGGTTTCTCTTCCAATTCTTTCTATACGAACGCTGTTGTAACTCAAGGCTCTATCCTTAGTCCTACACTTTTTCTGATCTTCATCAATTATATCCTGATGTATTCAGTTCTCAAGTAGACGACACTACCACTTACTTCTGTCTAAATAGTAAATCCGACAAAGTTAACATGCGCGTTGGTCTCGAAAACGACATCCATTATTTGTTTAACTTGGGCAGGAAATGCCTTGTGAATTTTATTGCATTCAAAATGATACTGCTGTCATTTGCTCACCACAGAGAAATTTCACTGCGTCCTATCAGCATGGCTGATGATCGACTTCATGTCAGCGCCTCTCTGCGCTTTCTTGGTCTCACGTTTTCAAATGACTTAATGTGGAGCGACTACATCGAATCAAAAGCTGCATCTACTGCAAGGAAATTTGGTGTCAGCCAGAAAGTTTTACTCGTCTGAGTACATCCGTTACATCTCAAATCTACCAATCGAATGCATGGAATACTGGTGCCTCCTCTGTTTATCTCGACGTTCTCGACAAAATCCAGAGACGGATATGCCATGTGATCGTCCTGACTTGGGGTCTCGACTCCAGTTACTTTCTCCCCGACGTAATGTGGCTTTTATCTGTCGTTTCTATAAATATTTTCATCGCATCTGCTTTGACGAGATATTTTCACTGGTGCCGCAACGTGCTACTAGGCTGTCGTATCGGTCTCTTCCTCTTACTTTCTAAACTTCTACTCCATCTTCTCGCACACTTCCCGTCAATAGAACTCCCTTCCGCTTACTTGCTTCGTTGATAATTATCTTAAAATATTTAAATGTAATGACAATCGACATTACCTTAATCATCGTTCTTCTTTTTATCCTTTCCTCAAACCCTATTCCCTTATTTACACACTCTGTAGCCCCCCTCTCTCTATCTATCTATATATCTATCTATCTATATATATATATATATATATATATAAATGGTAATGCTGAAAATTATTCGCCCCAACCCATTTATGGAATGTATAAATTCAGCGAATGTGTGAATTACCACATGACACAAACACAAGCACAGGTACGAACTTGCGCGTGCGCACACATCTTTGTGCATTTGTGTCTATTGGTCAGTTTGTGTGTATATTAGCTATGTTTGTGTTGAAAAGATTCGTTCGAATTTGTATGCTGTAATCAAATATTGTTGACATATGTAAGAGAATTTACATGCATATATCATATATAATTGAGCAAACAAAATATAATGTTAAAATGCGTATGTACTAATACACGCATGAGAAAATAAATCCTTTTAATCAAATATCACACTGTCTTGTTTAAAATATCCATGATTATAGATATGTAAGGATATGTGTATTTTCCTTTGGTGTTAGGCATTTTGCAATATCCTACAGTTTGTTTTGAAAATTTCTGATTAAATACTTAGCTGAAAACTTATCTTAAGTTATTAATCTTTGCGCACAATTAACTATTTCATAAAAATTGGACATTCATGTATCTTGTATAGAAGTTGAGGTAGTTTTTTATTTCCAAATCCAACCATTAAAGTTCCGATATTGAATACCGATAACGAATTCAAAAAATGATATAATTCCCTGCTGAGAACAGTAACGTAAAAATATATTCCTAAATATATTCCCTATATTTTTAGGTTCACTGCATTTTTACGAAGGTTTGTGCATATACAAAGATCCATATTCGTGTCAATGTATTCATGAATACACTTAAAGTCAAATTGCACAAAACTTATATGACCACGAATATATTTTATTTTATTTTATTTTATATGCGAGTTGTTTGTAACTTCTAAAATGCACGCTCACTGACACGCAAACGTACAATGATCTTAGTCAGTTTTGCCAATGTATATCACGATATTTCCGAGTTTCTTATAAAAAGCAAATACGGATATAGTCACACACACACACGCGTGCATGCGTGAAAATATATCTATATTTCTCTCTCTCTCTAATATATATATATATATATATATATAATGACTCTTGCCATCATACTATCTTAAGTAATGCTTGTACCTTTATCATCATCATTATCCTGTTCGTTTATACAAGCACTTCATATAGTTTACTCTTTCTTTTCTCTCATTCCTTATTGCCTTTGTAATGTCTTGTCGTTGTCAAATTCTCAAAATTCTCTTTCTTCCTTATGTCTTCAAATTATTTTGTCTCTTTCTTATTCTAGTGTACGTCCAAGCCGAAAACATGCTCCGCCCTGATTATTCCCACATCTTTACATCCGCATTTACAAAGGCTAACGTTTCTCTTCATGCATGAGGAAATTATAAATTATTCCCTGACATACTGTAGGATTGACATTATGTAAGTCTTTAATACACTTTTGTTTGTTTCTGACTAACTTTCCAGTTTTGTATTCATTCTGCTCGCTTTGACAATCGGTCTTTCATGGGGGAGCAGTCCTTCGTTTAAACATGTTTTATTAAACAAAATTAACCGTGAATATCTCTCATGCATTTTGGTGAGTTTCTTCGGCTATCGAATAAATTCGTTTGATGCCAAATAAAAACTTATTAACGAAAGTTAATTTTATCTTGTAAGCTTTATAAAAACTAACATGAATTCTGATAATATCACAATCGTTAAAATTTCATTAAAAAAATTATACTAATACTTAAGTTGTTTATTTGTGCACGTCTTACGAACATTGTTCACGTTAAAATATAAACAAGGATTCATACTACGAAGGTAAGTAAAACATTTATCTTCAATTTCGCCATGACATATCTTTAGGTTTGCCGTACTCTCTTCTGATCACGCGTGTTTATAGTTTGTAATACTGTGATTACGTGATCGACTATTGACCTTGATCGCGATATTTTTCATGCTGCTTTTTCAGTGCAAACATGAACACTCTGCTAGCAGTGTGCACGAAGGATTTACAAAGAGCAGTGATTCGAATCTGCAGAGATTATACTATCTCATTGATGATAACTCGCCAGTTCGCCATTCTCATCTCTCGTGCTTATTGAATTTTCTCATCCGCTTGTCCAGTCTCTTTTAAACATCTCGGTCTAATCATACACACTGCTACGCGGTATTCAGCTGTCACCGTAATGTGTAAAAAACTTACAATGGATTTCAGCAGCTGGCACACTTTATGATCAGAGAAACCGGATCACTGCTCATTGTTTCTCCTTGATGCACACTACTCGCGGAGCGGTCATGTTTACACTGTACTCTGCACGAAAAAAAAATGGTTGCGAACAAGCTTAAACTTGTATTCCCGTAAACCCAAAAGTACCAACTATAAGCTCACATGAGCAGATGGAACAATTACAACCCTAAAGATAAGTTATTTCAAAATATATCCATTGCCATATTTAGAAAGACCAACTTGTTTAATGACCCGTTACATCGAAGTTTTTAAATATATGCGTGAGGTGAAACCTATCATTTATCTTGAAGACCTTCTCTGAAATTGCATTGAAATAACTTAAATCTACAGAAAAATCTGATGATGGTTAATTTTGTAGTTTCTTTCATTTTTACTTCGTATGGGTATCTAAATTCAGGATATTCCCATTAGAAATTTAGAGCCATTTTCAATATCTCGTGAAAGAATATTATGGATTCAATATATCCACCAACCAATCAGAATCTTATTACGAATTCTTAAACAGTCGTCTATGTAACACGATGTTTTAGTTGATTGGATGTTATAACCTATCGAATGAGCTTATATGTTTTCGAATATTTAAAATTTATAAGCGTCCGCAGAAAATATTGAAATCATTGATATAATTTTACAAAACTGATTGAATGTTCAACATTTATATACATATTTCATACCGAAGGTTCAAAATTTAAGAATATTTCTTACAAGCTTTCAACAAGGAAATTGTTAGGAGATTTTGAATGCATAACTGGTGAAATCAAATGAACATAATGATTGTGTCATAAAAATGAAAATTTGAGATATTATTTCTAAAAACATCATGCTATTTGATTATATCTAAATGTCATGCTTTACGGTGAGTATATTTTGCTAGTATATATCTTTGTAATTATTATTATTTTAGCAAAACATCGTATCTTACATGTCCGCCAAACCATTATATTTGAAATATTGTTCCCTGCGATTTGTGTTTTTTCCAGAATATAGCGTAGTCGTTGAAAGATATTTCAAACGTTGGTGATATTAAGAAAAACGTGGCGAGTAATCTCATGACTATTCTGAAAGTTTCTTTTGTAGCTTGTTTTTAAACGTTTTGAAGGTAGATTGCATAATTTTGTTAGGGCCAAAGGCGGTAAGCAGTTTCAAAAGAAAATCGGGCAGAGTTTTAAACATGGATAAATTTTCGTTAATAATATTTGGCAGGGGAATTTTGTAAAGATTCACTTAAATTACATTGAGATTGTAAATATCTGTAACGAATATTAAAGCCTAATGATTCGAATGATTGAAAAACTGAAAATGTAATTTATAAACGAAAGTCTTCCCTTCATTTAACTGACAACTACAAGCAAAAATGTTTTTGTAATCTGTTTGTTAAATATTTTATAAAAAGGTTGGGAAATTTGTTCTTAATTTCTACAAAGGATAAGAATACATGGAAAAATAATGGTAATCTGTATCCAATATTGAAAAAAAAGGAAAAATAAGAAAGCAAACAATTGAGCCATAATATTTTTAATGCATATCTATGAAAGTGAAAAATAATGACATATTATATAATGAATTTTCATTGGTTAACTCAGTTTCACGCAATTGACCCTCTTCGCCATTCACTATATTATCAAGCAGAATTAAAAAAATATGTAGATATAAGTATTGTAAATAGATGAGATTATGGATTGATTTTAAGGAAAACCAATTTAAGTTTTGTCAATGTTAAGAAATGAGCCGATAAATTCATTCGTGAAGTGATGCACAATAAAGAGAAAAAGAGAAAGAGTTAGTGATAGAGATAATTACAAAGAGATAGAAAACGTGAAATAAAAAGTACGATAAAAAGAAAACGAAAGAATCAAAGAAAACAATGCAAGTGAGCACAGCTACAGTGAGAAAAAATACAAGATACAGAAAGAAAGAGGGAGAGATGCAGAGAGAGATAGAGAGAAAGAATATAAGGGGTGAGATAAAGAAATGTCGCCTGAGAGAAGGAACACTTGAGAAAGAATAAGACCAAAAAAGAAGCAGTATGAATAAGGAAATGAACTAAAAGGAGAAAGAAAACGGAGAAGTGGCATAAATGAGAGAGGGGAAGCTAGGATTGAGTAGTGTGTCAAACCAAAAAGATCGTGACCGGGAAATATTAATAGATAGATAGATATTCTTATGGTGAAATGGTCAGACAAAGAGAGGTAAAATATACGAAAGTGAAAGCACGTGAAATAATATCGAGTGAACGAGTTCAATAGCTCCAGAACAGTGGCGGGAGAGGAAGAGATATCTTTTGATGAATAATTCTGAATATAAACGTAATGCACTGTTTATTAAGATATCCAAATATTTTAAAATTAATAGGTCTGTGCTATCAATTTTGGGTCACCCCTAAAATAGGCATAAATAAACTGGAATAAATTTACGAACGCATACCACGAAGGAATATATAATTTATTCGCAATTTGTTTAAAATTCGTGTTGTAACCTGGTGTTATCGGACTTTTTCTAAAAGCAAGTGTATAATCTGAACGTTGTTTTACCTAAAGCATTGATTTAACTATGAGTTTTGCTGAAGTTTGTGAAATAGCTTTTCATAAAAAAAGGATTATATCACTGTACGAAATAAGCACTTTTTCCAAAGAACAGTTATTATATAAGGGGAATTGCAGTAAAATCAACAAGGTGTTCGTCTCTGTTTTCCATCCGATAACACAATTTTAATACCAATATCCATCGCATATCACTTATTAATATGCTGCAAAGCAAACAAGTTTTAAAAAATCTTTAAAAACTTAATGCGTTTATTCAAATTCCTTCATCTATTAAGCAAGACACACATTGGGAGATTTGCAGTTGAACTGCTTGCAATAAAGGAGACAGCAAGATTTTTCAGGATTATTAACCGTATAATTAAAAGTGGTGTTATTTCAAAACGCAATGATTTTTGCAATAGTCCACTCAGTACGATAGATGAGAACGTGTGTTTGCAAGCCAATGTTCTGTTTAATGTACCAAACCTTTCCCTTTTTGCCAGGAATGACGTTTATCCTTATAAGAGATCGGTTTGTTTGGGTTTAAATTGCTACATCTTTAAAATACCATTATTACTTATGTTGGACAATGCAATATCATTGACTTTAAGCTTCTCATTCGTCAAATATTTCAATAAAATATTTCGCTATTGATATTTATGAAAGACTTTTTTCTTTAACTCTCTATTCTATGCAATTACTATTGACCAATTTATAAAATGATAAAAAAATTGATCCTATCTACAGAGTGTTCGGAAAGTCATGTCGCCAACTACAAAAGCTAATGGAAATAATAGAAGAACAAGTAATGCCATAATATTTAATTTATTCACTTTAATTGACACTGGCACACATCGAGAAGATCTGTATGGAAACTATAATTTCCGTAGCACAAAATGATGTTGCCGTATGTCCTGTGTGACATTTTACGAAGCCGGGCTTTGTTGATTGTTGTAAAGGTTCTCTAAACAGCGTCGTTCAACTGATGGTTATTCTGGTAGCATTCATGTGAAACTCTATCCTTGATAATAAACTACAGAGATTTGAAATAGAAAATTATATTATGTACACGTGACAAGTCTTTCGGACCACCCTGTACATTATCGGATTGTTGATTTTTCCGATAATCTGTTTGATCTGTCACCATTGTCTACATTTGAAGTTTAATTTAAATGGCCTCACAATGGACTGCTCTGTATAATTTACCGCTGTTATACTTTAAGATATATATCCTGATGTTTATTTTTTTTATTTAATCCGACAATACATTGTAAACTTGAAATTTTGTTGCGCTTAGTTTTCGAAAGAACACAAAACGATTAATGTGTTTACCTACACAAACCCATATTGTGGTGTCAGAATGTATGCAGCCTGACATATATTTCCATTCTTACATTTTTTCCTGCATTAGTAACTGACTCACTCTTTTTTGAATGCGAATGAAATTTGCAGCTTTGTGGTACAGTTAATTTAACTCGGTTATTATTACTACATATTCCTCATAACAGCAAGTTTGATATGTTTAAATTTAAAAGAGAAAAATATATAATCTGATTTTCCTTTTTCAGCTAAGCGAGTATATCACCTGGGTTTATTTTTCTATGTGCCGTATCTTTTAAGGAATTGGGAGTCACATCTATCCAAAACATCCTATCCTTCGTTACTTTCAGCTTGTTTTGTTTTTAATTATACACAATTCAACTTCTGTCAAATTTTAACACAATTTCGTTAGCTAAGATAGTCGTTATTTTCCATTGTGCCTTTTGTACATAGTATATTCTGTGGGTATCAAATTGTTCCCCGTCCATGGAATTCTCAACGTCCTTTTGTTGGACCCCACCTCTGTTGCTTAATTCAACTCTTTATCTGCGAGTAAACTGTCTAACATTCAAGATTGGCCCGATGATGTCCGTGTAGACGTTCCTCCAATGTTTATTTTCTGAAATGGGCTTACGTATTCCTGTGTCGCTCAGTAAAGTCAATGAGTATCTGTTCCATTTCCTCTACCCACCACATGCAAATATCGTGAAAGGGAATGACAAATATCAAGTTCTTTTCCCCTACGATATTTGCAAGTTCTAAGAGGAGAAAATGGAACAAATTCTCATTGACTTTACTGAGCGATAATTATATGTGAATGTTAAATGTAAGCACATTTCAGGAAATAACTATGTAAGAACGTCTATAAGAACATCATCGAACCAATCTTCAGCAACGCCAACAAAATGATTGACTATTTTGCGTTCGGATCGAAATTTAAAAAAAAATCTTTTGAAGAAGATCGGAGCGTGCAACGTCCGAAATGTTGTGAATGCGAAAATAAAGTAAATTTTGCATCTTATTACTATGCTTACATTTTCTAAGCATAAGTTGCTATTTAAATTCACCACTGAATTGGTGTCACATTTGTCGTCTGCTGAGAAAGCTCATTCCAAACGCCTGTACTTGCTTGATTTCGACATCGCCAATTCTGTCTTAGTATACTGTTATTTATATTTTGCTTACAACCATACATTCAATGTTCTATCTTCTTATATTCCTTTACTAATTTGTCTATGAATTCCCGCAGTTTTTTTTTACGGCTGTCATCGACACGGTGGCGTCTGCTTATCTGATGTTTTTTACGATTGTGCCAACCGATTATAAAACATGGTAGGATTTTTAATTATTTCCTCGCTGTGAGGATTGCATAAATCTGGTGTGAAGACACATTCTTGTTTTACTGCACTTTCTAATTGTTTGTAGTAGCTCAAGCATTTTCTATCTGTATAGAAACGGTTTGCTCTATATTTTAGTCCTGGATTATTCTAATAGCTTTCCAGAATGAAGGTTCCTAGCGGTTAAAATCAATATTTTTGCTGCACTGTATCAGATGCATAGTCTATGGTGTATAGTTATAGATTCTTTGCATTTTATGTCACTCTGATCATAAATATCAAATTTATTGTTCCAGAACTTTTAACAAAAGCTTAATATTTTTTTCTACATCATATCTGATTCTGATATGTGCTTCATTAATCAATTAGGATTATAGGTTTGGTGTTATGGATCATTGAGTTGATTGTCAGCTAGAGCACGCCTTCATTTGCACCTATGATTTACTAATGTTTTCCAATAGTTTCCTTAATTATTCAATGACAATGTAAATATAGGCTTACATTTTATCTGAATTATTCCAAAGAGTACGATGTCAAGATTAATCCCCTCTAGTGTTCAGAATTTCAACCTTACTAATTCGCTGTAATGATTACATTAGAAATTAACGTTTAAATTCTTCAAATTATTCTAAAAGGAAAAAAGAACAAATGGAATGCTATTTTCTGTGGATATAACATAAAATGCATAACCTATGAAACTGAATATGATAGATTCAGAAGGAAAATGAAAATTAATATTAAATGTATCGGATTACCGCCCCCTGATGGCAGTCACAGCTGGTGAGATTTTCAATTACCGCCCCTTGACGATAATTAAAGCCGGCCCGAGATTTGAAAGAATCCAACTCTTTCTCGGTGGCTTTTCACAGCGAAAAGACGTATTCTTTTCGCCCCCGCAAAAATGTAACCGAATATTCGACTTAATCCATTTGTTCTTAACAAATCGAGCAATGAAAGACGTGCTGAACGACCACGAATCCATATTCTTCTACAAGTAATTCGGCGGAACGCAGGGATCTATCAATGAAACTACTTTGTTTTTTATCACCAACAACGATCATTTCCAATATCATCAGTTCGCAACGTGGTATTTCTGCTGAGGACACAACTGTATACTCCTGTATTCAAGGCGGAATTTATATATTTTGAGTATCACAGGCACATACTTTTGCCTTTCATAAATATGGCTGCTGCTAACCTTCATGAGAACAACTCATTTTGCCTTCTTGTTCTCGTGATTTCCACTGACAATTTGTGGAGTGATTATATTAAATTAATTTCTAAGTTTGCTGCCAGGAAATTTCGTTCACTGTAGCGTGTGAGACAAATTTTCTCGCCAGAATCCATCTTGTACATTTATAAATCTACCATTTGTCCATCCGTTTAATATTGCTTTCGTATCTCGTCTGTTGTTCCTACACCGCGAGACTTTCGACAAAATCTAAAGAAGCGTCTGTAATTGTATTTGTCCAGACCTCTTATTTCTACTTTAGCCATTTTTCCACCGACAGTAGTTTTTTCAAAAATATGAGTTAATTGACGGAAGGAACTTGATCGCTAAAATATGATCGGGTGCTAATAGAGCAAAAATAAGGCAGTTAAAATATCAGAAAGTTTTACAAATCAATGGCCGCCTGCTCTCTCAAATATGCCGCGTAAAATAAGGAGGGACTTTGAAAGTAAAACGTCGAGAACTAATACAATTAAACAGAAAAATATACGGAAAACCTGTGAAATATTTGTGTCCTAAGAAGGGTAAAACAGACAGAGCGATGTCTGGAAAAGATAGATGGATAATCCGTAAAGAGTAGACATTGCTTGAATGTGGGGTCCGGACGGTCAGGTATAGTTAGAAACGACGGGTCGGCCAGACAAAATGTGTAAGAATAATTTGACACTAGAGGCAGAAAAATAAACAAGCGTTTATTTATTTTCATTTGATATTTCATAATGAAGTAAATGTTTACTATTTTTTCCAGTGCAGATGTTGTTATCGATATTTTGACTCACGGGAAACAGTATTCATTGTTGCATCTCATTCATGAAGACTCGATGGTTTTCTATATTAAGAGTAATTCATTTAATTATTGCGTTTCTTTGGAAAATCAATTCCACATAATTAAGCATTCGATACGGAATGTTTCAGGTCGAAATTCGCGAATTAGCTATCCGATTTCAACTTCAGATTGAAGTTAATGTAGAAATTACAATCGAAGTACAGTGAAGAAATATTTGAGAAGTCAATGGAGAAGTCGCCTTCGGGTCGACTTCTGTTGCAGACGAATGCATTGATTTTTCCAACGAGAAAAGAAATATCAGTGGGTGACTCCAAAAGAAAGTGTAATTACAGCTTTAGAATTCGAAGTTCGAAGGCATAGGTCGTCGAGATAGATATATTTAATTATCCTCTTCAATCCAGAAACTTTTAATATCCCCAATATTTCAGAAATCAGATTTTAAAAAAAAACTTTAGTTGAGATTGTGTCTTCCTAACATATATGAATATTATTTTTCAGTTTTTGGCTTAAAATTAAAAATAAATCAGTTTTTAGGTTGCTATTGATTGCTAAATTAATATACAAACTAAAAACTAATGTATGTACACACACACACACACACACACACACACACACACATATATATATATATATGTAATTTTCAACATTGTATATTAGGATAGCAACGATTTTTTTATGTATATCACTTTGAATAGAAAAAAACATGGAAATATATATGTATTTTGTTTAAAATTCAGTCAGATTCTGAGAATACCATGGACTGAAGATGTGAACAACAACAACATTTTATAGAAAATTGAAACATTGTAAAATTTAACAAACATAAGATATGTTGAAGGGTAGACAGAAGAAAGTAGCGCATAACTCTGTTAATGAACTTGCGTATTTGATTGACTGAACAGGTTTTAGATGAAATGCTAAAATACAAACGTGACCAAGAATGACAAAAAACAGTTAATTGTGGTCAGAAATGAGCGCCGATCAACTGAACAGACCCGGCAGATGCAGTAATGATGTGGCTGCAGGAAAATGTATTATTGTCATATATATATATATATATATATATTAGAATAAACGGCCAATGTGTGTTTCTTAAAGCATGTAAAATAGATGGGTTAGTTAATAAAACAAGGATAAACGATAGTGTACCATTATAATCAGTAGGAAAAACATTTATTAAATATTAATTAATAACCATTTGACAGAAATGAAGCATGGAAAGGTTTTACATCCGGAATTTCCGTATGTTTTCTATATGCGTGCTTACTTGTATATATATATATATATATATATATATATATATATATGTGTGTGTGTGTGTGTGTATTTATATCTATGTCTTTACGTTAATATATTTCTCACAAAACTTACGCAATGGCTGACGGTTTCCAACACACTAAAATTAGATTTTCTAGGTGAGACGCTTCGACTCCTTGTTATATTTACCTGTTATTATTCTTTTTTTTAAAAGAATTTTGTCTGGAAATATTTAAACCAATTTTTGAAAATTTAAACCATTTGTATTTTCCTCTCTGATGATATATATATATATATATATATATATATATATATATATATATATATAATCATTCTATCAGTTTACCTATATTTTCTCAAACGTCTAACAAGTTATTTAGCTCCAATGTCGGTCCATTTCCTTCTATGATGGTCGCTTTTTCTGTTCACTCATTCTTATAATTATTTCTTTTCTATATACATACATACATACAAACACACACACACACACACACACACACACACACACATATATATATATATATATATATATATATATATATATATATATATATATATATATATATGTGTGTGTGTGTGTCCTCCCACTCTTCAATATAATGTTATGACACTATTTTAATTTACGCTTTAAAGATGTTCTTTCTGGTTTACATTCATATATATAATCTAAATCGAATGTTTTATATTTTAGAGTTTCCACCTTCTCCATAAAATTCTTAATGAATGAATCCTATTTTCATGGGCATTGTTTTCTGTTGCCTTTCCATTTCTTTTAATTTACATCCATTTACGATTAATTTTTCGCCTTGGTTTTACATCGAAATGTACTTTATGTTGCTTTTCATTTTACAATACACTCCGTCATGCTCCTTGAAATTTTCATTTATTCTAGCTAATTCTGATCCTAAAGCACGGTCTTATTGCCTTCTGTATTTACTTATAGTCGGCCGTTGAAAATTGTTTCACTGATTTTTTTCTCTCAGCTTTGAACGGCATGATCTTAAATGAAGAAAGGTTGCCAATGCCAACAACAGAGATTCTATTCATTGACGTATAATTGAAATAGGTACACCAAAGCTGGTAGACCAAGTTCGTGGCATCCCTTTGCGTTAGTTCACAGCAGTAGGAATGTGATAAATTATTGCTGAAATACGGGAAAATTCAGCACCCATTATTCACATTCAGACATTTGCGACTGACACCTTTATGATTAAAACTGAACTAATACTTTCGAATATGAATATATATATATATATATATATATATATATATATATATATATATATATATAGTGTGTTTGTTTGTGTGTGTGCGTCTGTCTGTGTTTTATATTTAAAATATTATGTGTTTTATATATCGATATTTTATAACATAATTATGTGTGTTTTTGCGTGTATATATGTATAAATGGATTTATCTCTAAACATTATTTTACAATTTTTACTAAGACCTTTTTAAGCATCTTTGTTATTATTCTCTCGACTTTTGGATACGATTATATATACAACCTTCTTCAGATGGCTGTCAGTCCGTGTAACATCCAGGAAATTTCGAACGAAAATTATATATTTTATGGTGTTAGATTGATCATTTTCCCCGCTTCGTATCTAGAGCCGTGATTGGCTCAGGCCTAACACTTGTCTACACGTCCAAGTCATTGCCCTCACTATTACAATGTCACCAAAATCACGAATGAAAGCTTGGTCCAATAAGTTCAACATTTACTGGGATGCGGATTTATCACTTTTTATATTCGGTCTTATTTACTGGTCTCTATTGTTACCGGATTAATCCACTACTTCGTGAATTCGGAGGTGTAGAACTTGTCAGTATAATCCGTTGGCCAATTTGTATTGACTTAACCTTACTAGAATAAGACAGAACAATGTGAACAGTAATAAAAATAAGAACAAGATGAGGTATTAATTGACATATATTTATTCCAGTAAATTAAATAAATATTTCTATTAAAATTTCCCAGAAAATTAATGACTGCGTGCTTAATGGCCAAAACATTTTGGTGATTACAATAACGAATTAGACATCAGTTCGAAGGTAAATAATCTAATTAATGATATCGAGTTATTATGAAAAACACTACAAAACAAACAAACACTCAAACAACCTCTTATTGTATATTTTTGAGGGTTCAAGTTAAA
The DNA here is from genome assembly GCA_964036315.1 of Acanthosepion esculentum. Lineage (NCBI taxonomy): Eukaryota > Metazoa > Mollusca > Cephalopoda > Sepiida > Sepiidae > Acanthosepion > Acanthosepion esculentum. The sequence continues at coordinate 58,882,589 of OZ038475.1, read as the reverse complement.
GCGATTGGGTAGAATGGAGGTCAAGAGACAACAAGTCGCAGCGTAAAAAATGACGACAGATATTCAATGAGCTAAATAGCCAAATCAGTTTTATTAATTTAAATAAATCAAATTTTGCTACATATTATTGATGCACAAATTTGATAAGAGTGTAATAATTTCCTAGACAAGTAACTTATTTTTCTAACATAAAGCTCAATTTTAATTGTGGGAAAAAGTATCAATTTTACAATGATATTCACGCAAATAAATTGAAATATTACAATAAAAAACAGCGTATAAAAAAACAATTCATATTGCAAGGGAGAAGGTGAAATAAAACGGCTTCAGTGATGTAGGACGTAGTTCAAAGGGTATATTTACCTTGAAGATATAAAACATAAACGTTTTAATAGTTATTGTGATTTGGTGTGTCTTGTCGAAGTACGTGAATCTATGCATACCTTCAGAGATCAGTGTATAGCATTGTTTTTCGAACCGCACTTCTCTGGAGATACGTTGGAATAATGGATAGCGCCTCGGATTGAGGAAGCGGAGAGCCGAATCTGAATTCCAGTCGAATCCATTACATTCACTGCGTGCTAATCCCCTTGGGAAAGGTATGAATCCTCTTCTTCTCCCCTCAATAACAGGACGGACAGGGTTGTATAGCGTTTGATGGCAACTGGTCTACCGCATAATGAAATTATGCGGAAAAAATATCTGCCTTGCCAGTCATATATAGAAATACACATAGTTGCCTAACCGTGTATCACAACTGACTGACTTCTCTGTTGTGGAAAAGTCTATTTGGTTGCAATAGTCGGGGTGAAATGTGAATTAATTATCTCCTGAAAAACAATTCGATTTTCAAAACTTTGTTAAATAGATGTATTACGGTCGCTTCATTGAGTCCACGTTCGATCAGGGTTTCAGATGTTTGAGAAGGTGTGTCTCCCACTGCCGCATCACGTTCTTTGGCGGATGCGTTTCATACTCACCGGTGTTGTGGTGTCCCACTGCTTCCTCGATAGTCGTATTGCACTGTTATCTAGAGCCTAAGGTCGGCTCGTATTAATTCGACAAATTTTGGAAGTCAACACAAGTATTTCAGATTTCAATCGGCTCGAGTAGTCATTGGTTAAAAAAATCATGTCAAAACAATTTATTGTAGTAGAAAATCTCTTCTGGTTTTATTCCATTTCCATCGCCTTTGTCAAGGAGCATTGCACAATGGTTTTCAAATTTCAGGTTTCAGCAAATTATTTTATTACCTTCATCTCTTACTTTAAAATACCGAGAGCCGAAATTTACTCAGAATGGAAAAATAAGTTTTAACAACACCACAGAAATTCAGATAGATATTAGGTTATTTATCTGTTTAATTTCTGTGTAAGATTTAAAGTCTGAAAACGCTGTACAATTTCTTGCCATATTTTATTTCTGGTTAAATAACATCACACTTTGATAAGTATCGATGCAAATAAGTAATTGAAAATATTAGAGACATTAAAAAATTATACTGAGACTAAACTGCCTGCACACGTATATAAAATAAATTCAGAGCAGACACCTATAGTCAAATAACTTAAAATGATTGTTTATCTACCTATGTTAGTGTATTATTTTACTTAAAATAATTGCCACGTGGCGTAAACAATTTTCAGTACATTATTTCATCAAACAATACGTAAATAAGCAATAATGACGTTTTAATGCTATCTCTTACTTATATAGTTGACAACTATGAAAGTTGTATGTTTTGTTAGCTATTATCAATTATAGCTAAGTTTTAATAAAATAATTTCACTTTGTTCGTTTCGTTATAGACAAAAATGACTGCATTTTTTTCACAATTAAATTATTCAATGTCATATTTATCATCTTCTGATGAACATTTTCCAATAAAGAAAAATAAAATCTTTCGCGGGCTGTAAAAACCATGGTATTTCAAGGAAAAAAGTCGATGGAATTGTTACAGCACATCGTTTGTTTGGAAGAATTGGCGAGGCATTCCGTGGAATGTAACGTCTTCTCTAATCTTCGACGAAATTCGCTTGAATAAATCCTATAAATAATCTGCATTTGTTTATAAAGAATTTAAATCATAAATTAGCACATTTTATATATGTGACATTCTTCTGAATAATGAAGTATTACGAAATAAATATTTATCTATTGAAAACTTAAAAATTTAAATAATGTAAGCAACCCTAGAAATACAACGTTAATTGTATTATTAGATGACACATCAATAAAACATGCAGAAGTTTAATGTAGCTGCAAATTAATTTGCTGTTTATGCTATAGCAATTTCTTTTTATTATTGATATGGGATTTCTTATTCATTTGGGACAAGTCACATATCACGAATTATGCGTTCCAATCACCATTATGGGAAAATGTCATAAAATTCATGGAAAAATTAATACAAATTTTCTATTATGTGTTACTATTCATAAAATATTATCACATTCACTAAATCACAGATTATAACTACGTTTTTTTACAATATTTTTCACGTAAACCTATATTTATTATGTGGATACAATTCTTATCTAAATCTAATATATTTGTTCATTCAAAGATTTTATTCACAGTCACTGTTATTGGCAATGGTAGTTAGAATATATTTTTATTTTTAAAAATATTGATTAAATTTTAATTCATAATAACTAATTATACATTTACATTGTTTCAAATATTTTACATCCGATTTAAAGCTTTCAACTAATATTTAGGAAGTTTGAAAATCTAAAATGTTCTAATTAATTAATTTAGAAAGGGGTTCATGATAAAGATTAATTTTGTTACCGAATTTTTAAATACTTTACAGTGAACCAATCCTGAGTAAATTAAGAGCTCTACTACGATTCATTATATAATTTTAACAACCTTAAATATGAAGAATACACTTTGTTAGTAACAACAAGCTGGAAACTACCGAAAGTCTATAGTAGTTATTAAAGGAAAGTGAAAAGAAAAGAAAAACTACTAATTGTAAGAAGTCAGAATCTATGGTTGTTAACTTAAATAATAGAAAATGCGAATTACGAATGTGTTTGAATAAATATTCAAGAACGGAATCCCAAAGGCTTTTGGAAAAGCGTAATATGCCTTCCAAAATATAAGCAAAGTATGAAGAAACAGGAAAATTTCGCTAGAAATAATGAAAAGACTGGTTAACTATTATTTAATACATTCACTCCTCCATGGCAGGACATTCTGAACAATCTACTCAGAGATATATAAGTGAACTGATCCAACCGAAATGTGGTTCTAAATGACGATGCTAAGGATATAATGATGTGAGGAAAGAGGAAGTTTTAAGAATAATAGAAAAAACATTCGCTTATTCGTAGAATCAGAAACATAACAGTTGTAATCTTCATAATATAATGAAGAAAGATGGATATGAAAATTTGGCAACAGGACAAATTTAATGCCAGAAGAGAAAAATGCAGCCAATTGCATACCTAATGAGCATATATAAAATGTTGGACGAACAGGGAATTGGGGGATAGCAACAAAAAATTTATAACAACTAACGACAAAAAGTAGTGGAGAGCCGTTTTCGCCTACCCCTGGAAGGGGCACGGCACATGGAAGAAGAGAATTTGAAATCTGACCTATTTGATATGAAATAATTTAATTATGCTCTAGAGCATAATTTGAAATATTAAAAAAATGATCGAAAAAGGATGTCAGGTTATAATTAACAATGGCCTAAGGAGAATCACAGTCAGATATAAAATATGAAATCTCGAAGGCTTACAGTATGAGAAGTCATTTCCATGGCTGGCACAGTATCAGATAGATATATTTCGATGATGGGCAATATATTACGGCAAATAGCTCAATGAAGGGAAAAATGATAGACATGTACTTCAATTGTCAGACTGTAATACAAATAGACTGATTTTTAAAAAAAGTGCCAAAGAAAGCTCGCGTACAATAACATATAGTTAGATCCCAGCGGTGGCAGCCGACGCAGCTGACTAACATATACTGAAACTAGTAGATATTTAGCTTGGACGGCAAGTTGATAGCCAAAAACAGGGACTACATAATTAGACATACAGATTTCAAGGACTAAAAAATAAACACCTAAATGCCTGCAATATGAAAATAGAGAGAGTGAGAGACAGTGAGATTAAAAGTCGTTAAGATCATCAGACTTAGTTTATGCTTATGATGATGCTACTATACAAGCTGACGAGCTAGAAAAAATATATAATTTAAAATTAAGAATACATACATACATACATACATATACATATATATATATTATATACATATATATATATTATATACATATATATATATATATATATACATATATATATTATATATATATATATTATATATATATATATATTATATATATATATATATTATATACATATATATATATATATATATATATATATATATTATATACATATATATTATACATATATATATATATATATTATATACATATATATATATATATATATATATATATATATTATATACATATATATTATACATATATATATATATATATTATATACATATATATATATATATATATATATATTATATACATATATATTATACATACATATATATATATTATATACATATATATTATACATACATATATATATATATTATATACATATATAATATATATATATATATATTTATATATTATATACACATATATATATATATATATTATATATTTATATTATATATATATATATATATTTATATTATATATATATATATATATTATATATTTATATTATATATATATATATATTATATATTTATATTATATATATATATATATATATATATATATTATATATTTATATTATATATATATATATATATATATTTATATTATATATATATATATATTTATATTATATATATATATATATATATATATATATATATTATATATTTATATTATATATATATATTATATATTTATATTATATATATATATATATATTATATATTTATATTATATATATATATATATATTATATATTTATATTATATATATTATATATTTATATTATATATATATATATATATATATATTATATATTTATATTATATATATTATATATTTATATTATATATATATATATATATATATATTATATATTTATATTATATATATATATATATATATATTATATATTTATATTATATATATATATATATATATATATATATATATATATTATATACACACATATATATATATATATATATATATATATTATATACATATATATATATATATATATACATATACATATATATATATATAACTTTTTATATGCAACTTAGAAACTGTTTAAAAAAGACCTACCAACAGATAAAAGTCCACCCTGATTAGAACATCGAAGTCAAATACATTGCCAAAACTGCTTTAACTCTGTCATAATATTTATTCAGGCATTAGTATTTTCTCAAAAGTTTGTGTAGGTTTCATAATGCATTCGTTTTCGTATACAACAACACAATGAATGTAATTCTTCTTTGACAAGTCTGAATTGATGCTTTTGTAATGTGTGTGTCCGTGTGCGTTAGTGTTGTAAAATCATTATAAAGAAGTGGGAAAAGTTTCTAATGAAATATAAATGTCTTTATAACCAAGACCTGTACCTTTAACATTTGAAGCCAATTCAAGTGTCATGAACTTCAGTCGGTTGGCTTCGCTGTCTGATCATGACAATTCAATTTGACATGGTTCGCGTTGGAATATTTTATAACTTTGACCAGTCAGTTGCTTTAAATAGAGAAAGAGTGAGTAAATGTGTAAAGAAAACGACAGGACCAATGGATTATATTATTCGTGAGGCACGTTTGTATATTATCAAAATATAAAAGAGAAACACAACTAAACGTATATTCTAGTTTCATCTATCATTCATATTTAATAAGTCTTGTATGACGCAAGGAAATATCCTTGGTGTAAACAACATCTTTCACTTATTACATCGACACATTCTATTACTGTTTTAAAATATTATTTTTCTAGTATCATTCAGGATAGTTTTAAAGTTAAATGAATAGATATCATTTCAAACCGTAGGATGAAATATATAAGAGATCATTTCTGAAAACAGAAAAATATTGTTAATGCAGAAATGTTATTAGTCTTATATGCATATTTTCATAAAATAATCTTTGTCAAAGAAATATATATATATATATATATATATATATATATATATATATATATATATATATATTATTATTATTATTATTATTTCTGAATGATAGTCATATGTATGGCGATGATCAAGACTCGACGGGAGGGCCTCTTCGGGATAATGGAGGTTTTGAGTGCTAACCACCTCTTAATTGCTTTTATTTCTATGTCTACCCTGACCAGGGTGCTTGTGTCTGTTAAGGTCCCAGTGATGGCCGAATAGTAAATCCTCAAACAAAAAAAATACTATGAAATTATAAAAATACAAAATACATTTTTATAGTAAAATACCAGCAATACTTATACTGCATTTTGTATGAAATACAATTTAAACAGATTTATTCCCATCAGTTCTAGATTTCCTTATTTTTTCCATTTCACCTGCAGAGAAGTGATATGTGATTGTCATAATTTATAAGAACTCATACGATATAAAATTAATTTACTGCTTAGCGATACCGACACGTGAAAAAAATAAACAAGAGAAACTAATCACAGAAACACACAAATTTAAGAAAGCGATTAGAAAACTAATTAGAACTGAAGACAACTCATGGTATAAACTAATAGAATATCACCCTGGAATACCCAAATTTTACATCTACACTAAACCCCGCAAGTCAGGCAGCCCAGTGCGCCATATTATTTCACGAATAGACCTCGCCTTCCACCAAAACTGACTAAAGCCATAAAAGATAACCCCTCTCTTTGGAACAATAAGTTTATCACATATACAAATTCAGGCATCCGTATTGAAGGACTATGGGAAACAAATATGACTGACAAACTAATAGCCAGTCTAGATATAAAACCATTTTAATCTAACATCAATGTGGGAAAATGTTTAAAACTCTTAAAATGCATCTAACACACTCAAAGATAAACCTCTCTTTACCAATATCTAAAGCAATAAAAATCTGCCATCTCATCACCAACCAATTCTATTTCACATTTAATAATAACTTTTATAAACGAAAATTTGGATTACAAATTAGATAGCCTCTTAGTTCAGTGATAGCGTTTATTTTCTTGTATGTTCCTGAATCTGTTACTTTCCAAAATATTTTAGATAAACAATCAACGTAATTTGGATATACTGATGATTCTCGATTAAAATATCTCTGTGATACTGATTTACCTGTTCTTGCAGATAAACTAAACAATGTCGAACTCACCATAGAATTTACATATGAAATGGAAGGAAGGAATACTCCATCTTTCGGTGAAAATCTGCTACTGTTGACAGCAGCTAAATTCGTAGTGTCCACCCAAAATAAAAATGACCTAACAAATTTCTATTCCCATCTAAACAACAAAATAAAATCTGGAATAATCATCGGACTCTAGTTAAGAGCACTCATAATTTACAGTCCTCAATATTTACAAAAATATGAGAAATACATTACAAAATAATTCCAAGATCCTCCAGGTCATATTCAAGGCGAAACAAAAGGCTTATAAATATTTCAATCGGAAAATTAGTTCAATGTTTGTTTCTATGTCAGAAAATATGATATATAAAGTGTTGAACTAAACACATGTAATAGAATACTTGTAATGTTCCATTAATTTAGATTAACGAAATAAATATGCATATAGGTAGATGTGTTGAAACGTTTTATCCACAACAAAAATACCTTAAAAAAAACGATATTTGGTCATTTGAGAATAGGGAGATTTTCAGTAACACCGAAGTTATATAAAATATTTAAACGAACCCATGATTGTATTTCTTCAAAATGTTTTCATTGATACAGATTTTTCCAATAATGCTTATTTTTATTTGACATGTTACTATTTATCTCATGTTTCCATTTTATTGAATGGCATATTCTCGAAACATGCGGTTAACTTTTTATGAAAATAGTTGGAAGAGTAATTCCAAGGCATCCTGAGCTTCAAAGCTTTGGTTATTGGGATCATCAGGTTGATTGATTCCTGAGAAAAAAAATGCAACACATTCTCTAGAATGTTCAACTTTTGGGGGAACCAACTTTCTTAGAAATGTGGATTGTTTACTTTGTTTATTTTTCATCTCATATGATTATTCCTATAGATAAAACTCTGGGAACACAAACACACATCAAATGCATAGGTATGTGTTCGTTTCTATAAATATATATTTTTGTAGGTATATATATATATATATATATATATATATATATATATATATATATATATATATATATGTGTGTGTGTGTGTGGGTATTTAATCATGTTTATGCCTGTACATATGTGCTTGCATATGTATATGTGCATATATACAGGGCTGATCGATAAAAATTAATCCCCTGATTTTTTTTACTAAATGTTCTCTTCCCCGATGAAACGAAAGTTGGCCAAATGCAAAGGATAAGCGATCTAATATCCGACGAAGAAGCTTTGAAAGCTCTTTGAATTTCGCAATAAGTACTGTCAAGCATGCGTTCAGTATAATGTTCTGGGGATGCTATTCTCTTCATGGAACTGGTTTCTTAAAACCTATTGAAAAGACCATCAGGAGCGATCAGTACAAGAGAATTTTAGAGTCTTGTCTGCTCCCTTCTGCTGAAAGGGTGCAAATCGCCCCCATCAAGCTCATGTTTATGCAGGATAATGCTCCTTGTCACAAATGTGAATCCTCTTCATTCTTATCGTATTTTTATAGGAAGAAGGAAGTTATATTCAGACAGTTTCTTCCCCAAATCTCCTGCTTTGCTGAACAGACTCCCAGCAATTGTTTTTTCCAAGTTACTAAAATAATGACCTCTTCAAGTCTAGTGTTAAACTTTCTCTTTCCTGCATAGAGTCAAGAATTTCTCTTTTTGTTGTTTCTCGTGCAACCCCACACAGTGACTCTCTAACGTGAACGTTGGGCTGTGTAGACATTAGTACAAAAATATATTTGTCTCGACATCTATGTGCTCGATAATACTAGTAAATGATTCCCGCTGTATTATTTATATATAATTTATTTCTTAAAATCCTACCTCATAAGATCAACCAATTCGCCATAGTACATACACAGTAAGAGGTGTCATACCACCGTGATATCGGTCATTCTATTTAGCATTGATTATCTCTCCATGTTTGTTATTAACGCTACTGGCCCAGTAACTTACATCGACTGGAATCGAGTGTGTCATGTCTATAAATAATATCTAACTCCTCTTAAGTTTTACAGCGATTTGTCTGTGTCTCAAGAGGGATTGTCAAATTTAAAATTTACTCTGGATATGAGAAGTAGCTCCAAGTTCACAATTATTTCTAACTGGGAATCTGAAAAATTTAATATTTTATAGCGAATGAAAAAATAGAAAATCTGGATAACAACTTAATTAAATCAGAAATTGCCTAATGTTACACAATCTTAACTTGCCCCATTAACAAATTTACGGCGCCTTGTGAAATCTGAATTATTTTAAACACTAAATAACTAGTTTTCCTTCAGACGCAAGGATGCGTGCATACCTCTATTATATCTCTCTTTCTATGACCAATCTTCTTTATGACTTAGATCGACCAGTTCTGAACTTTACAGCTAGAACCCGTCATGCCATATAGACAGTGTTAAATCATCCTCATTCCCTTCGTCTTTCATTGTTAAAAATGAATTTCCGACCAGACAGCATTTTCCCTGGCCACGGCTATTAAGTAAAAGATACTCCCCAAGAACCCCCCCCCATTGCTACAATTTTAACATTATCAAGTCTTGTACTGCCATTTATTTAATCTACATATCCTCGTAATCTGTGCATACACTCTCCGCTTACGTCCATACAACTATCTCACTCAGTAACACTATGCATTGTGTAGTTCAGTAACACCCGAAAATTTGTGGCTCTTGAGCCTTATATTTTAGTGGGACGGTACATACCTGCGTATTTATAAATATATACATGCAAGCAACAATATTACCAAAGTTGTAAAATATGCATTGAAATAGATTACTTACAAGACACAATGCATTTTATTTTGTCTGCATAACATACATAAACTGATAATATAAAGAAAGGTGAATGTTAATATACTGCCTTTTTATCATTTTTAGTGAGTCCTTTGAATGTTTTGTTCATTTAAACATAAACCGAAAATACAAAGAGAAAAATGCTGCTGGTGGCGTCAGATTTGGCAGTAAGAAACTGTGTTACCTCACTTGGTTGGCGGCTGATGAGGATAGGGTATCGCAGGTGCTTTCACACGTTGTAAGTAGAATATTTGACATCAGAGACTGCAGCCGCCTTGATATTTTTGGTCTCTGCTGCGTGTAAAATGATGACGTACATGTGGTGTAGGAATTAAAGACAGAGCCGGTTGAGTTCAATCTATGGCACTCAATGTATTTTAAACACTTGTTTTTTTCTTGCAAAAGCAATAATGTTAGTTATAATATATGCCATGTATTTTCGTAAAATAAGACAATCTATACATTATCAAAGATTTATGTCATGGGTATTTCTGTACGATCTCCGTGAATATGATTTATTGTAGAATATGCTGAGTCGAATGGTGATGGATGTGTTCTTCAAATAGTAGAGAAAATTGTAATGAATAAATGGGTCGTGAATCAGATTAGCTAGTTTTAGGATAGTTGTCCAGCCTCACTATGCTTACTCTTTGGCCTTGTACTAAATTTGTAATTATATTGCAATAAATATTCATCGCAATTATAATAACTTCTAAGGAATTAAATATTTTGTATTCTATTAAAGGAATCTCCACTTAAATCTCCTTATGCCTCATTCGAATGATTTGGCATTCTGTTAAATAGCTTATCACTGCTTGAGTCTGGTTAGAATGTGGGGGTCTATGAACTTGAGTATGTAATTATTCTAGTTTGTTCTTGAGTATCAGTAATTAGGTAATGTCAGTAAAAAGCGAATTCTGGATACATATGATACTGTTAGATTTTTCAGAAAATAATATCCGATTTTAGAGTCAACATTTATTCCTTAAGTATTATATTTAAACTGTGCTTAAGTCAGTCAACTTTAGGAATACTGAAAATCTATTATTTAACCCTCAACGATAAAATTCTAAAGATTTGAATATTAAGGAATATTATAATGTAGCTTCTGCATCAGCTTTGCAACATAATGTCTTTTTGGGTTTGATGACTGAAAAGTGGGTAGTCAGTGGGAGAATGATAAGAGGAATATGTTGGATATGCCGAAGATTATCCCTAGCCGGTGACATTTGCAGTGTCATGCTGACAACATATGATCGGCCATCGTCACAAAACAGAATTGGAACTCTTCAATTAATCAGTGCTGTTTGCATTTTGCCGAATTGAATGCGTATTTAATTCAGTTACTGACAGTAAACTAAAGCAGTGATTCACTGTTTAGATTTCGGAATGCTCTAATTGATAAACGCCAATGGTGGAACACCAGGGTTTACATAAGCTTATGTTGGTAGAATTTGGGTTTTGGAACTTATTTGGGTGCTTCGTCATGATCCTATTATGGAGCAATCTTTTTAATAAATGATCCATTTGATAAATAAATGATTCATTCCAGTTTCACCCTTGAAAAGGTGGAACATTTTGTCTCTCATTGAGTTAATTTGGAAACCATTTATCGAGTTTTATCACTTTGCCAATTGTCTTTATATTCGATATTATGGAAATGCTGACACACATTGTCCGAGATTTTGATGAGAGTTTTGTTCCACTCGTGTTTTCAGATGTTGATTCACAATTGCAGATTGATCTACTCTGTCAAATTGATATTAAAAACTCGTAACAACACAGCAGAACTTAATTTCTGATGACATGTAAATCCTTTACTCCACATTCTGTTACTTTTGGCATCAAACTGAGAAGCATTATGTCAAAGCTCATTTCTTCATTTCCCATGTTCAAGATAAGAGTTATATAAGGTTTTAATTTAAGTTCCGAAAGCGATTGATAAGAAAATAAAGCGGCCATTTTAATCCTTAGTAATGGGTAATATGTTAATGTGCAACTTTTATAATAATATATTAGAACGTAATTAAAACGTTTCTTTCTAAAATTAAACATTATTTTTTGAAAAACTTCATAAAACAGGATTGTTACAAGCTGACAAAGATTGTAAGCACATGAAGTAAAGTTCCGACATTTGCATCAAATCCTATTCTATTCCATTTAACTCATCCTCCAACGCACAGCCTGTCTGCAATCGTCGAGGAGCAATGATAGCATTATTGACACCATGTTATTTGTTACTACTCCGATACAAGAACTTGCAGACTTTGGAACGTGGAAGAGTGGCATACAGTCGCCATTTCTGCAGTGACGTATTTCTATGTACTTCATACAGTTGCCGAGTTCGTTTGTGAAGTAAAGCCTATAAGGTCATGTCACATGTCTCTTACCAGCGTTGCGTTTAATCTACTTTTCGGTTCTGAAATCGTGTGGCTGCGTTCTTAATAACCACTTTGAAAACTGATGTCTGTCTTGCTTGTACTAACACTCAAAGATTGTTTCCTACCATTTGAAATTTTTATGCTCACTATGTCTCTTGATTTTGAAGGTTTATGTCATCTGGATAACTGATGTCATTCGCAAGTGACACAAAACTGTTTAAAATATACACAGCTAACTTCCAAATATTCCATTGTCCTACGAGTTTGGATGATTAAAAGCAATATTTAATGTGTATGGCATATGAAGTTGAATTCAACAAAATCCATGAGACTGTATCCAAAACAATAGAATTGATAGCCCTCTAATATTACTAGATTGACAAACACATGAGTTTTGACGGGTTTATCTTTAAGAGAGAACTTTGCGTAGCAGCCGTTATTACCGCGAAGGGTTGAGCAACACGTTAATAGGTATTTATGTAATTTTATGACAGTTCAGTAGATATTGATAGAAAAAGTCTTCTGGAAGCGGTATCAGTCAGTTAGTTATGTGTCATCCGTGATACACACTTAGGCGATCGTTCGATACATGACAGACGAGGCAGATTTTTCCCGCGGTAGGTTTCAATTTCTTTCTGCTTTAGACCAGTTTCCATCAAAGGCTATAAAACTCGGTCTGTCCTGCTATTTGCCCATAAATGCCCACACCTATCTTTTGATGTTAAGTATGTTATATTTGAACATATCTTATCAAAATGAAATGTTCCAATTACATGCTGTTGTTTGTTTCCATCATAGTAAAGAATCCATCAGTGGACGAAATATTGCTTTCCTAGTAGGTAATTGTGTAATTTTCGTATGCAACAAGCGCAGAAAACTGAACATTACAGCTAAAGATAGCGTGTAGCGGATGTTATATCTTTAATCTTTAGCCTCTAATATACTATCATTATCTTTAACTTTTTCAAATTTTAATGCCAAATGATTATATAATGTCTACCCCAGGTTTATTGAAGAATGGAATGACAAACATTGGCAATCGTTTTCAGTTTTCTCGAAAATATGCTCAAAGAAAATAATATCTCGTGATAATAACATCTCGTTGATGATCTCGAAGTTTAAATAAATAGGATTCCAAAAGTTAGGAAGTGTCTCGCATAAATCATAATCAGATGATATCCTTAGCTTTAGATGATCTATTGATTTGTTTGTTTGTTTTTATGCCGGTTATTTTAGGTTTTAAGTTATCTTTGGAGGTAATAATAAATTCCTGATACAAGAACTAATAATTAACCAATAAGTGAAAAGGGGCATTCATATCTTTCCCAAGGGTATTTGCACGTAAGCGAATATAACGAACCCAACTGGAACAGGAAATGGCTCCCTGATTTGCAATTTCGAGTCGTTATTCTTTATACCACCATCATATACAAGCTTAAAGTAACTGGTATTCCCAAGTTGTTACCAATCAAGGTAATGTTTAGGTTCGATGCTGTTTAACTTCGTTGATCGTACCGGTGTTTCAAAGTGATATGACCGTAATATCTTGTTGTTAAGAAGATGTTCAGAGCTTAAATGTATCAATGCATCCTCTCAAAAACTCTTTATAAATTAAGATATTTGCGGGTGGTGCTTAAATGTTTAAGAATGACATAACAATGTAGCTGAAACTACCATCTGATATTAAAACGTTGAAACATTTCTTTTATGATGAAATTGTCTCATGCTTAACCGGGATCATAGAAGCAGCTAAATAAATGAGGATATATATTTTCGATAGGGAATGTCCCTTATTTAGCCGTGTGTTCTGAATTATTCTCTCGGTTCTGTTTTTCAGCTGAATACTTCCTGCAGTATGCATTATAATCCCGGGGAACATTTAATACAATGATATTAATATTTTTCTTTTTAATTTAAAATGGATGATGAATCAATAAATATATACAATTTTTAGCTAGGCGCAAATGGA
>OZ038475.1:58848091-58853091 GCA_964036315.1 Acanthosepion esculentum | reverse complement strand
TGTATATATTCATGTATATATATATATATGTATATATTCATGTATATATATGTATGTATATATATGTATGTATATATTCATGTATATATATGTATGTATATATATGTATGTATATATTCATGTATATATATATGTATATATTCATGTATATATATATATGTATATATTCATGTATATATATATGTATATATTCATGTATATATATATATGTATATATTCATGTATATATATATATGTATATATTCATGTATATATATATGTATATATTCATGTATATATATATATGTATATATTCATGTATATATATATATATGTATATATTCATGTATATATATATATATGTATATATTCATGTATATATATATATATGTATATATTCATGTATATATATATATATGTATATATTCATGTATATATATATATATGTTTATATTCATGTATATATATATATATGTATATATGCATTTATATATATATATATATGTATATATGCATTTATATATATATATTTATGTATATATGCATCTATATATATATATATATCTATGCATGTATATATATGTATATATGTATATATGCATGTATGTATATGTATATATGTATGTATATATGTATATATGCATGTATATATATATATATGTATATATGCATGTATGTATATATATATATATATATGTATATATGGATGTATGTATATATATATATGTATATATGCATGTATATATATGTATATATGGATGTATGTATATATATATGTATATATGCATGTATATATATGTATATATGCATGTATGTATATATATATATATGTATATATGCATGTATATATATGTATATATGCATGTATGTATATATATATATGTATATATGCATGTATGTATATATATATATATGTATATATATATATATATATGTATATATGCATGTATGTATATATGTATATATGCATGTATATATATGTATATATGCATGTATATATATGTATATATGCATGTATATATATGTATATATGCATGTATATATATGTATATATGCATGTATATATATGTATATATGCATGTATATATATGTATATATGCATGTATATATATGTATATATGCATGTATATATATGTATATATGCATGTATGTATATGTATATATGCATGTATGTATATATATATATATATGTATATATGCATGTATATATGTATATATGCATGTATGTATATATATATATATGTATATATGCATGTATATATATGTATATATGCATGTATATATATGTATATATGCATGTATGTATATATATATATATGTATATATGCATGTATGTATATGTATGTATATGTATATATGCATGTATATATATGTATATATGCATGTATATATATGTATATATGCATGTATATATATGTATATATGCATGTATATATATGTATATATGCATGTATATATATGTATATATGCATGTATATATATGTATATATGCATGTATATATATGTATATATGCATGTATATATATGTATATATGCATGTATATATATATATATATGTATATATGCATGCATATATATATATATGTATATATGCATTCATATATATATATGTATATATGCATGCATATATATATATATGTATATATGCATGTATATATATATATATGTATATATGCATGTATATATATGTATATATGCATGTATATATATGTATATATGCATGTATATATATGTATATATGCATGTATATATATGTATATATGCATGTATATATATATATGTATATATGCATGCATATATATATATGTATATATGCATGCATATATATATATGTATATATGCATGCATATATATATATATGTATATATGCATGCATATATATATATGTATATATGCATGTACATATATATATATATATATGTATATATGCATGTACATATATATATATATATATGTATATATGCATGTATATATATATGCATGTATATATATATATATGCATGTATTTATATATATATATATATATATATATATATATATATATATATATATATATATATATATATATACATACATTCATATATATACAAACAACAAATATTTTGCGTTAATTTTAATGATAGACCTATGAAAATTACAAATAAGCCTTTGTACGATACAAATAAAAATAACTGAAGTGTCCACATCCTTAAATGTGTATTTAAAAAAAATCACATCAAACCTCGAATAACTCGCAAGAATTTTTTCATAGTTCGAAAATATATCTACTTCTACGAAACTCACCACTTGGGTCTAAATTCAGTATATGTCTATATTTCTTACATGAGGAACTATGTACACTATTTACATTATTCGGACGATCCTCCTCTATGTTGCCATATTTATCACAACTATTCGGCCGGTTTACGCTCCGTCTTTCTTCAGGAGTTTGGAATGTCGAACTGAAACCTTTATTTCGATCACTGGTATAGACTCTTCTAATTCCACGAACGATATATAATGGATGACAGTTATCGGTTATCTTCTGTCACTGAATCAAACCAACGCCTTTATCCACTGTGTCATATGTCTGAATAATGTTAATAGTGTGTCTAAATTCTCTGATGAAGAATTTAAACCTTCGAATGATTGGAAGATATTTCTTGTGCATTTCTTCCGAAATGAACTTCGGGCGATTTCTGATTGAATTTCCTTCTCGTCTGGAAATTATTATTCATAAGTCTGTCAGTGAAATTAATATGCTCTAAATATATGCGCGTTGTTTGGTGTTGATTTTGTCGACAGCACAATATAGTACAGTCAGTTGGGCACCGTCTCTGAGAAAAATTGCACCACGACGCAAATCACTCAGCTAAATATTCGAAAACTGCTTGGTGTACTTCTTAATATTTGTGCAGAAGCACACATACGGACATTTCACCGTGTTTTTTTTTGTCAATCTGAGGAGAATGCGGAGAATATGGAAACTGATGGACGAGTTTAATGGTTATTACAAAGGCACGGCAACTCAAAAAAAATTCACGCTGATCGATCCGGTAACAAAATAAACTCCAAATTTATAACTGAAGGCCTAAGACACAACACGAAGACCAATATCAAGGGCCTTGAGGAGGTAGTACTGAATTTGCTCCTTATATATATATATATATATATATATATATATATATATATATATATATATATATATATATATATATATATATTAAAACTAAAAATCTCTTCGCTATGAATTGAGCAGTCTTGTAGCCGGCAATACATGATGCGCTAAAAATTGCCTAAGGGTGAGAGACTCCGTCTTATATCAGATCGGTCGGGTTATGATAACGGATAAAAGAAGGGCATACCTCGTCATACTGATGATCTGTGATACAATGAAATAGGCTCTCTGTGCATAGTTATATACGGCCCCTCTCGTAGGGTGATCACTTTGGAAGAAAGGGATTTTGTCGGCTGCTGCTAATTAACGCTAAAAATCTCTTCGATAAGAATTGACTATTTTGTAGCCGGTAATGCTTATGTATCGTATATAATGCGTTAAAAATTCAGCTGCCTGGACTGATGGTCTAAGCCTGGCCACACTGATGAGATTCGAAACAGTCAGTCTGTGGGTGACTATATATTAGGGTAGTTTGATTTTTCACTTTTTTTTTTTAAATATCAAAATGAATAATGTACCGAAAGTTGTGTATAGCGCTATTAAGTACTGATACAAAATATTAGATCTGACACTTCAACGGTTTTTTGAGCATTCGGCATCAAATTTCGTAGACAAAAATGCACTGAAAAATTTTGCAAGATTTGGACTAAATATTGATAAAAAAAAACATTTTCACTGTTTAAATCAGGGATGTTGTTATTTTGATTTATCAAAATGAAAGAAAATGTAGAAATCATAAGTAAACTTCAAATTGAAAATCCCCCCCCCATAATCACTGACGACTTTGAAATGCTGATTTTTTCATCATGAATTAAGCAGTATTAGTTTGATAAATTAAATAATTGATTTTTTTCTGTTTTGAATGAAAATACAACAAACAAACAAATATGGAAATATAAAGAATAGTTTAATAGGGATTAATATATAGAGTCAAATAGCTCCATATAAGAACCCTCAGACGAAAGTGATGGTCTCAATTTCAGACACAAAGCTTTTGCTATTATGTGCTGGGGCCTTGCTTCCAAAGAATTCGCCGTAAACAATTTAAATAGAGTTCGCACCTATGCGATTGGCTGTTGGTCAACTTCCAATCAAATGCGTGATAGCGGGTTATGGATTGCCTAATATAAGTCAGTGTCTGCAGGCTGTTAATTTTAGAGGGTGAATGAGAGACTGATCATATCTGATGGGGTGGAATGTTGAGGGCAGTATGACGTTCGAAAATCCCCAAACTGGCCGATATTCCAAATCAGAACATCACTGCCGAAGCAATATAGGGCTAAAGAGCGTATATTCCAATTTGCAAGGTGGATTAAACCAAATTATATTTCATTTTCTTTTATTTTTTTATGTATTATTATTAGTAATGTATCTTCATTTACTGGAATAACTTCTTTTTAAAAGCTGAATCCTATATTAATTTTCATGAAATATGATTTATTTTCATTAAATTTTGTTTATTGCATGAACTAATTGCAATTTTTATTAATAGATATTAGAATACGATTAAATACATTAGGTGAGTGATTTATTATTATCGTTGTTAAGATAAGAAATAATTGCCAACTTAAAATTATTATTCAATGTTATAATTTTTCAATGAATTTTATATTATATTCGTGTATAATTGATGAAGGAATATTTTTAATGAATAATCAAATTTTATAGGTTTCAGATTTTTTAGTAATATAATAGTAATGAACTGATATAATCAATAGTCTCCAAAAGTTCCAGGCTTTCGAATTGTTTTTATTTTTTTGTTTTTATTCCTGAAGCTTACTGAATATATATATATATATATATATATATATATATATATATATATATATATATAATATATATATATATATATAATATATATATA
>OZ038475.1:58813091-58843091 GCA_964036315.1 Acanthosepion esculentum | reverse complement strand
GATATGTACTTTTGCTTTCAGGATCTCATGTTTGACTTTATTTTTAGCAGTTGTTTATATATACACGAATTTCAGTGTACATGGAAATACATAATATATATATATATATAATTTCTATTATATGTATATCATTGCTTTATCCGGGTTCTAATGCATCAGTTTGAGCGCCTTGGTGATAGTAGTCGTGGCTCCGGGGGGCACAGTCTTATGGTTACAGAGAACTTCAGTTGAATTCCACCACGAAATATGTGAGCGAGCGGCGCTATATTGAGTCTGATTTAATATCTCTTCGTCACCGAGGCCCGTTATATCAGTTGCTATGATGTTTGCTTGACAACCTAACTGTCAGTGTTTCAATTCTCGGTAGTGGATGCGCACTGCTGATGAGTCTCAAATATCGGACGAAACGGCCGTCCAGTGCTTTCTGCATTCTGTTGAGGTTTCTTTCAGACTCAATGAATTACTTAATTATATATATATGTCAATTCGATGTTTTAGCATTTTATCTGTTAGGCTAATAATTAATAGAATTCCGCTAATTGGGCTCCGGTTATTTATGAAGTGTCAACATTCATATTTTGTCAAAACTTTCGAGTCACATGAACCAGAATCAGTGATTTTAATAAGAAAAATGGAGAAAAGTAATTTTAAGCAACACATTGTTTTAAATAGAATAGATAGCACCTTAAAATGTTACAGGAATTATAGTATTTTACCAATATCATATCAGTCCAATATCAAATTAATTGTAAGTGTACGCCCCGGCACTGGTCGATATATTAAGAATGATTTACCGACCACAGAGCAACCTTCAAGCTTCTAATAAAATCCTTACTGACAACTGCCATACTTATCAAGACGGTGTGAAAAATAATGTTGTATTAGCAAGAGGTTTCTACAAGCTAGTTTTAATGGGTTTTTTTAAGAATATTTTAATATTGAGTTAACGTGAAATTATACTGCATATTTCCAGTATAAAAAAAGACTAATTTATAAAGAAAATCATTGACAAAGAAAATCATAAATTTATTTTAAATATTAAAGAGGAAAATTATAGGATATCGTCAAGATTAAAAATATGAAAACGCATTTTTGTAATTCACTGCTCTGAACGATATAATTATCAGAGTTTAATAAACAAAACTTCCAATTATACAAAATTACACAGATAATTAAGATATTTAAATCACATACGATTTCCAGCTTTGCTTATCATCCTCAAATCGGAAATAAATATCTTCAAAACAATTTAAGTTATTGCAATTCATGTGTCAATTTCATGACATTGGTTAATTATTGTGTTCATCGTGTATAGAAGGAAAACCTTTGTAATTATTAAAATATTTTTAAAACATACATTTATGCGAATTAACATGTTCAAACTTTATTAGATTTAATCGTTTCTTTCAAAATCAATCAAGCAAAAACAAATGAAAATATAAATAAATAAAATGAAAACTTGATGATATTAAAATCCTATCTGATTGCGTTTTTTTAAAATTTTTTCTTTTTCTGGTAATTATTTTTGATGACAGTCATAACGTAATATACAAAGCCGGATGTGTTTGCATCTCTCCGTTCAAATATATAAAAATTAATTACATATACACTTACAATTTTTTCCAGCCGTAGCAAATACGCCGGAAATATCTAATGTCATTATAAATGTAGTTTTATCGTTCATACCGAATATCAAGTGTCTGATATACATGTTAAATTACCAATATTGACTTAATAGGGGGAGCAATATTTTATATTCTATTTACAAAATTAAAGTATAAGAAAAGTAATTGTTATTTCGTATTAGTTCCTATTTTATTTATTCTCTTTATAGTAAAACGATTTTTTCATTCATTAAATTTGTAAAAAATTGCATAGGCATTCTAGCATTTTTTTCGCAATAAATGATGCAACTGTTCCAGCAGTTAGATCATACATTGGATGTAAAGGGAAGTAAATCATGTATGATTTAATGTAATACAGTAAATAAAAGTTTAATAAGATTTTTTTAGGCAATTCACCCGAAGAATAGCGGGCGTGCCAATAGCACGCAAGGAGTTACAGAGGATTGAAAACAAGAGTAAAGAGGCATGCTTGAGGAAAGGATACAGAGAACGGTGGGGAACAAGCTCAGGATGTCAGTTGCAGATTGACGTTACACTTGAATATTTGACGATTATAATCATCGGGGAAGAAAGTAAGGGGAAGCGAGTTCCACAGACGGGAAGTGCGGGAGAATAAGCTGTTCGAGTAGAAGAGATGGTTACATTTGACCGTTTTGACAGTGAATGGGTGGGACCAAGATCCCAGCCTCGTAGCTCGCTTAAATTCATGTAGTCCGGGAACCAGCGGAAGTAGCTCGTCGGAACAGTTGCCGTAAATGTAGAAGACACAGAGGGAGAACACTGCACGTCTGTGGGATAGCGATTGTAGATTAGATGCCAGATCAGGGCCTATCATCTTGCATATTCGTCTTTGGATTTTGAAGAATACCTCGTGACGTACAGAGGGGGCATCAGACTATATATTCTGTGCAAGGATGGATGGTTGATTTATAGATTTGAAGGAAGGTCTCAGACGAGAAAAAAACTTTCTGGCTCGACACAGACAGCCATTCTTTGCGGCAGATGAAGCTATTGATTCAATGTATTTATTCCACCTCATGTCAGTGGACAGCGTGAGACCAAGCAGGCTTAACGAGGCGCTCTCAGTGAGTTGGCAATAATACATTTTGAAAATCTACTTAAGATTAGAGATTTTATAATTTTGCAAATTTGATGCCTGACGCTAAAAGGCATATGAATCATTATCTCGTTCGCCGCAAACTCAGACTACACTTGAGACACAACTTACTGCAAGTGCGCTTTAAGTTTTGTAACCACCATTCTGCTAATATGGAATCTGATTTCCATGAAATATTTAGGAAAAACTTAAAGGTACCAATTTCCGCGTACTATTTCTCCAGAAGTATTTGGGAATATTTTGAACTAACCAAGAAATCAAAAGACGAATCTGACTTAAACAATGATGATACAAGGAATGCTCACGATATATATATATATATATATATATACAAGGAATGCTCACGATATATATATATATATATATATATATATATATATATATATATATATATATATGTATATATATATATATATATATATATATATGTATATATATATATATATATATATATGTATATATATATATATATATATATATATATATATATATATCAGTTCATCAACTGAAACCTGCTCGACTATATTGTTCCGGTAAGAACGAATCCTTACACATTGCATAGAATAATCTACAGCTCAGATTTCGACTGATAAATAATGATAAGTAGATTCTGCGTAAAAAATATTTGATGTCCTGAAACATTCTATGAAGCCCTGAAAATTTGGATGATATTTAATAACATAACCATAACCACACTGCTGTTCAAATTTTCGGGTACTCCATACTAAAAAGCTGATCCACTACTTCAGTAATATTTGTTTAGTCCATGAAACAGCAACACAGCAAATCTTGTATTTTCCAGTGGAAAAATACCGGTTTTACGACAACGCAAAAAATATGACCAAAATAAAAAGCGGAACATTTTCAAAAATGCAACTGCTAATAGTATTCCACAAGATCTGGAAATATGGAATCCTACCACGACAACAAACACTGGGATATTTTATTTTTGTTTGATGTTAGGAAGAATCCAGTATAACGGAAGTATTTGGAGACAGAATCATTATAAACCTGTAGTAAACTAAGAGGAAAAGTCGACTTCTCCAAATATTGAGGAGATAATATATGATTTGCCTCTCAGGAAAAGTTCTTGCATGATTACTCCTGAACAAACTGATTCCTCTCTTGGCAGTAGAACACTTTCTGGAGAGTAAGTGTGCATACAGAACTAAAAGATTTTCCGTCAAGATGGCAGTTGATCTCAGAGAACGGCCAGAGACAAAAAGAGAAAAGAAAAAAAGTCAATATGTGTCGTTTGATGATTTACCAAATTATTCGTCATTTTGAAAATAATGTTTCCGTCACAAATTTTGGGAAGTTCTTGCCAAACTCCCAAGTTCCTCATAAGGATCATACAGCTACGCAAAGACTAGCTGATATAAATATACAACTAGAACCTCTCAGAGAACAATCCCTTCGGAAAAGCCTTTTAAAAACGGCGGTTGTAAACTTTTCAAGGTATTATTCGACTTGATTCTTTCTTTATGCTGAAGACGGTATTTACACCAGCCATCCAACTGACGGGAGACTGACGCATCAAAACCTTTAAACGAAGACAATAGAGAAACCATTTTCCTGTGATCGCAGTAAGACTGTCCTGCAGATTATAATGTCTACTGTTAGGTTTGGTTTGCATGTGAGTCAAAAATCTATACCAAGCTTGTGTGTGCAAGTGGGCAAAATGAGTAGACATTTTTTTACAGTTAAAAGAGTAACTATAAATTATTTTTTCAGGAAAATAATTTTCACGAATCAATGTTTTAATCCACTAGGCCTTTGCCACTTTAAAAATGGGTCAATAAAATTTCTGATTTAATAACGAGTTCAGTTCCTGGATCAGGTATTACAGACATATAATCAGCGGGAGAATGTCTCTTGCTATATGCGCAGTAGTACAAGGAAAATGGTCAATATGCGTAGATATGTACAAGAAAATGAGAACAATATAAACTCGTAGTATAAATGTTCTCTGAATCTTACATGATCAGCCAATACCGATAGGCATTCCAGTCAATATATTATAATCATAAAACGAAGTTTAGGAAATTAGTCTAAAGGTAAAACAGTAATAACGATTCCTCCCGTTACAGATACTCAGAAAGGAAATAAATTTAAATACCATATTTAACAATTCATACCTACGCACGTAATTATTTTTGTCAGCTATCATTGGACTGCGTCTTCAGTCACTTTCTCACCGGCGTGAAGTTGCTTCCCATTTTTTTTCCCTATAAATACATTCATGGTAATTGTTAGGATGATCTCTTTAAACTTTATGAATTGAAGCGCAGTGCCAGATTAAAAACTGTGTCCCACCGGTTTACAGTTGAATCGTATTTCTAAATTACTATTAATTATTCGTTAGGAATATATGAGAAAATTTCAAGAAACAGACCTTTACGACAAAGTTAGTTTTCTTTATTCCTGCATAATTACTTTAAATAAGTAATGTGTCGGCTAAAGTAAACATACAGATTTTGTTTAAGTATTTCATTACTAATTGCTAAAATTCCATTATCTGAAACCAGAACGAAATTCTGAAATCTTTTTTTTTCTAGTGATCTTAATTTATTTCCTCCGAAACTACTTAATGGTCTCATTTCATATCCACATATATAAACACGTAACATCGAATATATACACGCTTATATTTAAATATAGAAATATTCGAAACTCAACTGTTTGTGCGATAAATTAAATATCAGTTTGATTTATATTTACATAAAATCAAGCCTGATAAGATAATTAAAAGTAATTATCTACATTGATTTTTTATAATGTATACACAGGTGCTCAACTTTGTAGAAAGAAGAGCATAATATATTGGCAATATGGCCGTGGGGAAAAATTAAATTAAAAATCAGCTGTAATAGGAAGTTAGCTGATTTTATAAGAATATATATATATATATATATATATATATATATATATATATATATATATATATATATATATGCTTATAACTATGTACGGTGTGATCACATATATTGAGAGGAATACAGAAAGAGAAAGGGATAGAGAGTTAAATAGAAATAAAGAAATTGACTTAGTGCAACAAAGTAGGCATTGGGTACGAGCTCGTGTTAGAAAAAGGTAGTTGTTTGTAGTGAGGGGTTAAAAAAGGAAACAGACAGAGACGCACATAGGGAGTAAAACAGAAAGAGTGGGTGGGACGTTGTGACATAAAAAGACAGTGCTACACAGAAAGTGTATGGAAATGCATGAAAGATAAAGGCATTTTTATAGTGAAGGGTAAAATCATGTTTCGTGATCTGTCGAAGGTATTTCATTAGATTTGAGAAAAACTTTCCCAATACAGTGCATTACATTAGTTGAACTTTCAGTCCTAATCAAAGATTTTCTCATCAGAGAAAAAAACAATGTATTCTAATCTCATGACGTTACAACTTGTTCAGCAATGTTTTGTTGACGATTAGACGGGCATCATTGTAGACTTATATTGGCCACTCTGAATCACATGATTCGTGTTGAAGATGCTCTTGCAAAATTATTCTGAGAGATTGACTAAAAGCCTTGATATCATTATCAATCGAGTTAATTTACCCTCTGTCGGTCTTATTGATATTGTTCTGCTGATTTCTATAAATTAATGTGTTCTCATGATATTAGGATACATAGGAAGCATTTTATGTTCAGCTAGTGCTGTAGAATACCCGTCAGCAACATCCAATACTTTGTGAGCTTTGACAACCGACGAACGTGCAACTTTCAGGAAGCGAGTTAATCCGAAGTCTCTATGCTTTGCATTATAGGCGTGACTAACTTTGATGGTTGCCCTCATACATCTGGCAAGAAATGAAAGTAAGAACAGGAAAATATGAAGTTAGAGCTATTAGAATAACTGGGCAACCCTGTATTTATAGCCATACATACATATACATATATATATATATATATATATATATATATATATATAATATATATCTCAAAATATACCTGTAGAGAAACAATTTGAATGAAATATATATACGTTTTGTACGTGGACATGTATATATTTATAGATATTTTTATTACTTTTGTTTTCATTTTTATTTTATTAATGCTGCACATGGTTTAAGGAAAATATAATTTTTACATATTGGAATAAAATATCACTCATATATATGTGCATTTATCATTTTATTACTATTATTATTATTATTTTCTTGGATTTCTGTTGTATGCACATTCCTTTAAGGATGCCAACGAGAGACCTAAGGTCAAAAATAGCTTCGTGTTATTTTCCACTGAACATTTTTGCAAAACATATCAACAACCTAAGATCACACATATTTTACATAGATAACACTCTTCGTAATGTGTGAGCTGTACTTTTTAAAAAAGAATTCTTTAAGGCATGGGCTACCAGGAATCCATTCGAGTCTATCGCGAAATCTTCCAATCAGTCCAAAGGCTCCAACTTCATCTGGAAGTATTTTATGTCCTCATCTGCTCCATTTTATAGATTTCCTCATCAAGATCCTCGTACTTTGATAGTTTTGGAAGATCTTCAAAGATACATTACAATCTACAGGGACAGCTATGTCAGTAGGAATGCGCATTCTGTTGCTGTGTTCTGTGATGACGATGTCTGGACAATTAGTTTGATTATTCTGTCTATATTTATTGCCACGTCCCATAAAATTATTATAGAAAATATCTATGCAATCGTGTCTGGTTGATGTTCAACACCGTTACTTGCAGCTTTCTCCTCTTAAAAGTTGCATATATTCAAGTACAAATATTGGCCCACTATCATGACGAGCTTTATATTCAGTGCCTACCAATACAGTGCAATCTGATACGTGATAATTAATTCTTTCTGGATATTTATCACAAAAACTGCATTTCGAGTTAACACAGTTCTTTGCTACGTGTTCATGGTAATTTCACTTTAGCAATTAATTGTCCTTTGCATCAAGAATAAGACGTTCGTTTTCAGCTTTAGACCTTGCACTACGTAACCACTGATGGATAGAATGCTTGTTTACATCAGCTCGTATGGTACGAGCAGCGTATTGACCATGAAGTGGCTTATCTTCTCATCGTTTCTGCATTTGGTACATTGCATTTGCTTTCGCTTTCATTTTAGGTTCTTCGCCGCTGCAGTCGGTGTATTATGGTTTATCTGAACTTCTTAACTCACTTGAAATTCCCTTTTTACTTTGTTGCCTTCCATTATTACTGAATAAAACTTTCTTATTTCCTCAGGTTTTTTGACACAGGTCATCGTCCTGTATTCTGTAGTTTTCAGGTATCATTGAAGACCGATTTTTGTGGTTCAAGTTAAAATAATACTCTGACACTTTCTGATCTAGTCAGATTTAGACGATTAACATCAGTATTAGGAGGATGCATATAGTGGCAATTAAGACGCTTTCTCGCTTGGACATCCATTCGCTTAATGTAAGCTATGGCTCAATTTAAAATGTTGAATCTATATTGCACCACAAAGATAGCCAAAATGTTTATGGATCATATTCTGTTTTGTGAATTCAACTCGGTATTTAACATCAGAGGCGCCTGTAATATTCTTTTCGTACTTTCTCCGTCATTTATGTATGCTGTATTCCATCTCCTAGGTATTTATATACTTGTACTTGTTCCAGTTCCCTAATCTTTGTGACATAATAACTATCCCATTCTTGAATGTTTCTTTTGCACATTTATCTAATCCGAAATCCATACCGATGTCATGACTAACACATTTTACATTATTGAGGAAACCCTTCAGTCCATTGTAGCCTTTGGCAAAGATGTTGATATCCTCATTGTCGAATAGGTCATTAAACAGATTACTTTTTAATTTATATCCATAGTTATTACAGTTTAGTTTATTCGAGGGGGTTAAATGTAGGCAGAACAGAAGCGGCGAAAGTGAATATACTTTGAAAGATTACATGTCGGATATTCAATCAATTGGAAGTGCCTGTAACTTTGATGCGATTTAGGTATAATCTGGTTTTCAACAGCTCCATGCTATAGTTGAGTAAGTT
Organism: Acanthosepion esculentum; assembly: GCA_964036315.1. Lineage (NCBI taxonomy): Eukaryota > Metazoa > Mollusca > Cephalopoda > Sepiida > Sepiidae > Acanthosepion > Acanthosepion esculentum. Next base: position 58,834,353 of record OZ038475.1, on the reverse strand, counting down.
TACTGTCACTTTATATATTTCCAAAGCCTTAAAGATCCAAGAGTGTGGCACATTTTCAAAGGTTTTACGGAAATCTATCCAAGACCTACTAAGATGTCTCTGTTTTGTCTTGTAATCTTCCAGGATCATTTTATTTATTGGTAGTTGATCTTTGCAACCATATGAAAGTCTTCAACATCCCTTCTATTCCAAGGGAAAAATATTGTTATCATCTAGAAAAGAGTAAGTACGTTTCGTCAGACATAATCAATTCATATGTGGTGGACATGTTATTGGCCTCTAGTTTTGTGGATTAAATATTTCATACGTTTTTGGTAAAAGATATGTAATAGCTTCAGTGATCCTTCCTGGAATGTCGCTGAGGTTATTAATTAACTTTGATAAAGATTTTGCAAGAGTTTTATCTATTGATGCTAGATGTTCAAGCCAAAAGTTTCGTTCATTAAAATATTATTATTATTATTATTATTAAATAATAACATAAATAATAAAAATAATATTAATTCAGTATTACAAATTTAATCTATTATTTATTCTATCACAAATATTAATATATTTATATACATATTTATTGGTAAATACATTTATATACAGACTATTTATCTGTTCTTTAATCATTATTCATCATTTTAATTTTAATATTGATATTTATGAGTTTTATATTTATTTTTGAATATTTATTGTTAACTTATGCCTGATTTTTAGAATAACTGTATATAATAAATGCAAAATAAAATACAAACGAATGTTATACGAGCAAAAGAAATGAAGTGTTTATTTCAAAATCTTTATAGCGCGCCAACAGTCAATCAATTAAAAATATAACAAAATATATATCTAACCTATATATATATATATATATATATATATATATATATATATATATATATATATTGCTCCATAAAATTATATTTCCTATATATATAATTATTGCCAGTTAATGATATAACTAATGTGGTTTGTTAAGTGATGTAAAGAAAAAATGTAGATAACAGGAATACACATCACAGGGAAATAAAAATAAACTGAAACTTTAGGAAGATGACATCTGTAATAAAATAAATAATGTATGTAGTAATAGTTGTTTGAGAAAACATAAATAGTTATTAAGCAAAAATAGGATAGAAAATGAATTATGGAATCTGATTTTGCAAACAAGAAGTAGAAAATCGATGAAAATTATTAAAATAGGCTAAATATATGAAAGCAACAATTTGTATTACCTATAAGAAATTATATATCGCTTATACGTTCAGCTTGTTACAGTTCTCAATACTATCTAAAGTGATATCTGTAATGTCATTGGTCTTGATCTGGCATCAAGACATCAGTCAATTTCCTGGCGTGGCTTTTCTCTGTCTTTTCTATAAATCATGTTATAGTAATTGTTCCAATGAGCTTTCCTGCTTTGTGTGTCGACCGCATGAATTTGTGTTAACTGTTATAATTGCAACTAATTATCAGTGTTTTGCCCTTGAACTAGCTAGATGCAAGATTAAGCACTTTTTAGTAGTTTCTTTTCCTCGCCTGCAGGAACCTAATCTGATGTCTTGCTTCGCTTATACTTCCATAAAATTTAAATGCGACGTCACTCACTATCTTCTCTGTTTCTGAATCTTGATTTGAATATTGTCATTTCTCCTCAATAAATACTTATTCACTTTAACTTCCAGTAATACATGTTTTTTTTTTAAATTATGATTTGCAAATTTAGATTAAAAAGTTACTCTTCGTTTAAAGTGTTAAATTTTATTTTCTATCATTCCCTACCACATCTGATTTCGGAAATATTAAAGTATTTTTTGTTATTATTGTTTTCTTTATTTTCAATCATATTTTAAAATCATTTCATAACCATCTTGAAAAAAGTATCATTATGTAACTGTATATATGTTCATGTATATATAGGATTCATATATTTATATTTTTGAATAATTAATAATAGCTTAATTAACTGTTTAGTTTCTGAAGTCCTTTGTAAATCTCATGATCTTTCAGACGTTTAAATTTTACCATTTTCCGAAATGGGAATAAATTTGTTCATTTATACCGCAGACAACTGCTATGTTGAATTTTTGCATGTGCTTTACATGTAAACAAAATGCAAGCCAGACAGAGCGATAGCAAACAGGCAAGAAAGAAAGCAAGCAAGCAAGCAAACAAGAAATAAATAAAGAAAAAAAAGAGGCAAGAAGGAAATAAAGATTAAACCAAACAAGAAAGCAAAACAAACAGAAAGAAAGAAGAAAAAAGCAAATGAAAGATTCACGGTCGGCTGGGATTCGAGTGTTTAACATACATAGCTGGAGGTCGTAGGTTAACATAACAAAATGAGTAGCTGAAGAGATAAAATGCCTTTTGAGTATCTGGGTGGTCTAAAAACAGACATATAATCCGACAATATTACAGAAAATATATACTATTTTACCATATGACAAAAAGACACGGAGGAAATACATTTGAGGAAAATAATTTGATTTTAATTCTATTTTTGTACGATGACTGACAGTTGTAGAACGGCATATATGTAAGTATACTTAATATATGCACGAAAATGTACCAGAAACTCATTACTAAATAGAAGTGTTCCATCATCACTGGATACATTACACTTGTAACTTTATGACAAATCTAATTCATTAATCGTAAATAACTTAAAATATAGGGATAAATATTGAATGTGTGTGTTTGTGTGTGTGTGTGTGTGTGTGTGTGTGTGTGTGTGTGTGTGTGTGTGTGTGTGTGTGTGTATATATATATATATATATATATATATATATATATATACGTCTCTCCAGGCGAATTCGTGGTATGAGGGTCAAGCGGATCAGTTCCTAGGAAACCGACAGCCCGACACCAGCACATTAGATTTAATTATAGTGGTGAAGGTTTTGTACAGAACCATCAACACTTTTCGTAGGGCCGAATACAGAGACTTGGTGCATTACGTGCCACAGGGTCCCCAAACGATCCTCCGCAGGTTTTGAATTCAGAGTTGTCCTTCTCCTAGGCCGGTTGCCATCCAAGTCTATAGAACCCAGTCTGTCCTGCTATTTACCCATAGCTGGAGGGAGAAGAGATTTCACGCCTTTTCCTAAGGGGATTAGTACGTAAGTGAATGTAATGGATTCAACTGGAATTCGAACTCTGCTCTCCGATTCCTCAATCCGTGCCACTATTACAGAGAGAAAAAAAGAAAGAGAGAGAGATGTACATGTATAGGGTTATTCAAAAAGAAAGAGCAGATTTTGGTAATTTGATAAGTGACAGAAACACATTTGACACAAAAGATAGGAAAAGTTTCAAAATTATTAAAATAAATGAATGTTTTTAAATCTTGTTTAAATGCTTGTTTTTGTTTTGTTTTTTCAGATTTTGTATAAATTGAAATTGTTATAATTTGCGTCAATCCTTAAAATGGCCACCTCACAAAAACGTCGTTTTTTTACTGCAATTAAGAAGTGTAACAGTAAAATGAGTAACTTTTAACCTTTTTCCTCGTGTTGAATATGTTTCACTCTTAACATTTGTTTGTATTAAATTTTCGAAACCTACTCTTTCTTTTCGACTAAACCTGTACATAATTCTAAATTAATTTTTAGAGCAATGGCTTCCATATTCCTGAAGATGTTTATATCAACGGAGTAATTTATTCAAGGACGCTCTTACGCACATTGAAGCTCAGGCGGTTTCGCTTTAACTGAACGAATACGCATCATATTTATTTCCTAGTGTATTTCTATAATTTATTTCTTTAATTATCCATTTATTAAAACCATCCAAGTATGCCTTTATCCAGTTAAAGTTAATATATAGTATTCCGAACATAGACAACATGTGATACGTGACAGAGCGATATATATTCATGAAAATAAATTTGCATCCTAATGTTGGTATATAGATGTTTATTTGTAGCTAACATTCCCACAGATAGGAACAAAAATTACGCACACGATTACATATACACACTTGTCTAGAGATGTGCACATAATTTGTTATGTGTATATACAAATAGATTCTATAAATTAATTTGGTAAATATATATATATTTTTTTATAAATATCCGCAAACTATGAATCTTGCTTTTAATCTGAATCGACTGAGAAATTTTTAAATAAACCTATTTTTTTACCAAATAAATTAATTCAATAATTATGTATGATAATCAGTATTTCTTATTTTTCTTTCTTCGTATCGCTTAAGTAAGCAATGTGAATTATTTAAAAATAATATCTATGAAGAATCATTATTTACTGGGTTATTTAAAAATATGTTTGCTACAAGTAAACAGAGCTGGATAACGGAGAACCGCAACATTTTTCCCTTATAGTTTAAAGACTCAAATCCTGTTTCATCTTCAAAATTTATTCTATTAAATCATTTTTGTATGTAAATTTATTTGTTAATCCCCTCTTTGTCTTTGAGGTAATCTTTTGTCTATCATCACTGCTACATTCTCTAACAGAACAAATATAATGATCTCCTGAACGTGAATAGCAGTGGCTTCATATGCAGTCAATGTTAAACACTCTACTGATTTCAATACTCGATTTTTCAAAGCCGATCCTTAACAATATTAATTTTATCACTTTATTATTTCTTAAAATAAAATTAATGGTTATATATTTTAGGAGAGTTTCTTTCAGAGTTCGAAAAGATTAGATATACTCATTTCTTACGTGTGATTACCATAAAACATCCAAATATCGTGCATGCTGTCGTGTAAATATCTAAAGATAATAATATTCTGTGCCTCTGTTCACTAATTTACAGTAATATCTGCATTTGTGTAAATATACCTTTCTTTTCCGCATCTATCTAAAAGTCCAAAATAATATAATTGTCCATTATTATCATTATCAATGTGTGGCTTCTCTAAAGGTGCGTGAGTGTGTTTTTCTTGTCTGTTACATAACTTCAAATTTTCGGCATGTCCTGTGCAGGATAGGTTGGTTTTCTTTCGTGTCAATTGAAAAAGAAGGTCGAGTTGTTTGGGAGGTCACCATTTTGGAGTAATGTCCCTTTTCTTTTTTCTCTTTTTAGGGAACTTTTCTATGGGCATTATCATTTTAATTGGTAGAGCTTGAGTCGCCATGACTACTTGACAGTTTCCTCTGCTTTCCTCTACCTTACATATTTCCACGGGTTACGAGTACCAGTTTGAAGAACCTTCTGCACTGTTTTTTCTCTGGAGGCTTGCTGCTACGCCGACAAAAGATTAGATATACTCATTCTTAATAGTTGGCTTCGAAGCTATGAACATCGTGCAGAATAGAGCTAACGCTGGAAACACTGACTTGTTTATCACCACTGTGTTAGTGACGGTGTTCGCTCCAGTGTAAATATGATAATTCAGGAGAGCTCGAATAGGCCTAAGAGCAGTTGGTATATAACACAGAATGCATTTATTAAAGGAAATGAGATTACATTCACTTACGTGCTAATACCCTTGGCAAAGGTGTGAATCCTCTTCTTCTCCCTCCAACCCTGGCTAAATAGCAGGACAGACTAGGTTCTATAGCCTTGGATGGCAACTGGTCTAGTAGAAGGACAATTCTGAATTCAAAACCTGCGGAGGGTCGTTTTGGGACCTTGTGGCATTCGCTGCACCAGGTCCCTGTATTTGTCCCTCCAAAAGGTGTGGATGGCCTTGCACAAAGCCTTCACCACTATAATCAAATACTGTGTGGGTGTCGGGCTTTCAGTTTCTGGGAACTGATCTGCCTGACCCTCATACGTCGAGTTCGACGGGAGAGTCCATCATATATATATATATTGAACTGAGGCAATACTTTCGGAGATAGGTTGTCCAAAGTTGACATTGCAGGAATTGAGACTTTCCTGATATAGTCCCAATTTTGATGGTCATTTCATGTTGAAAGGATGAGAATACATGATGTCCTCATGTATAGACGGATTGACAATAGACAAAGGACTGTTGGGCGGTCTACGCTCTGTTATAAATAGAAGCTAAATATTAACTACTCAGCTCTCAATGTGCCTCATACTAACTTCGGGTGAATGCCCTCGATAGAAACAGTTTCTGTGTTAGTGTCATCAGGATTTTGAAATCAGTCGTATTGGCTGGCTATGTGACGAAAGACAACGGCGAAATGCGTTGCACAATATGTGGACTTGTATGCAGGTCACTAGCGTGAGTGAAATCTCATATACGACAAAAAGACATAAACTGAATGAGGTTGTCGGATCCTCATACGTCGAAATCGAAAGAATTGTCCATCATCTTGTATATGGATTGTGCTAAAAAATGTCAACTAAATAAAGATATATACAGTAAATATATTTATCATCGGATTTATAAAAAAAGGAGTAATATTTTATATTATACACTTTGATTTGATTACACTGATATCTGAACACAAATCAAAATATTGAATACATTTTCCAACACGATTCAGCGCGTTATGAAAAAATACTAAATATTCATTTCCTTTAATATTAATTATATTTTTAATTTTAATCAAGAGTTTATTTTATTAAATTTATGGCTGTTGTTATTCTTCCTGTTCCCTATTCGTTTAAAACACTCACCTGTCCGCTATATAAAAACCGTTCCAAAGTTCAATGATGAAACAAAGGCCTTGAACTTGTAAATCTTAATGGTTTTGGTAAAGATCATCTTGCTTTGATCATTGTAACCTGGCGCTACAGAATAATAAAAAAATGTAACAATTAACAGAAACCACGCCACTTACATATTTTCCAGGTTCATCAAACCAGATGCATGTGTTGGTTTGTGATAATGATAAATTTTCAATTATGATTTCCTACTAGGTGCAACATAGTCTAAATATTTGATTAATGCGAATTTTTTTTAACGAACATAAAAATAAAAACGGACGTACATAATTAGAATCAGGAAATGCCGCGATGACATGTCAGGATCGCTTACATTACAGAACCTTCATTGAATGTTGTTAGGAATCTTAATATATACAGCAGGAGCGCCAGACCATTTATTGCAGCAGTAATCAAGGCAGGAATAAAGGATAGATTTATAAATGTGGAATATGGTTTCTGACTAGAAAAAATGTTTGCAGGGACACTATGAACTAACTTTCGAAGTAGTAGATCTTGCAATATAATCACCCCATTCCAAGTCAATAGAGAACATGAACCCAAGAAAGCCCAAAGTGTTGTTCTCCTGTAGATTAGCATTGACTATGCTGATGATAGGCAGAAAATGTGATGATTTAGTGTAAATAGTATTCTTTCGGGACACTTAAAATTTACAAGCCATTTTTTGGCAGAGCTAACCACTGATTGGAGGTCTTTTTCGAGATTAGTTACCAGTTTAACTTTGTTCGATTTGTCAGGCTACTATTAAGACTGGTGTAAATAGGAATGTATTTTGCAGAAACAAATATTTGCGAACAGATGACACCGGGAAGGGCGTCCATGAAGATGTTGTGGTAGGATCCACTTAATTTGCATAGTGGAGTACCGACTATATAAATATGGTTGGTACCGGGAAGACAGGGGAGGCGAATCAAGAGATTCAACTAGAGACTGCCCGACTGCGACATAGTTAACACATTCTCCAGGAACGGTCTTCCCAGGAATATACAAAAGACTATATGTAAATATTGTGTACACTTTCTTGTTTGAATACATTTTGTTCTAAGTACATTTTGTGTTGCATTATTATTCCATGCATTAGTCAAGTTTCAACAGAACATTAGAAACAACGTAGATCCAAGGATAGAGGCCTGATAATCCTCTGAATTAATACGAAATTACTAAAACGCGATCAAAATGGTATTCAACAACCGAATTGTTAGAGATTGTTAAATGAAGCCAAATATTTGTCCACAGAAAAAGTATTTCTAAAGCTTGTCTAATTGGTAAGCATGCCATATTCTGTCGAGACTCTTTGATATATCTAAGGACACAGCTCGAGCTTCACCGCGATTATCTGAAGTTTAATAGAAAATAGTGATGGCTGTTAAACCATTAGCGGTAGGACTGGCGAAACAGAAGCCATATTGTTCATCCAAAATGAGACCGTGAAGTAAGTGGCTTAACAAATAAATGGTATTATATTTATATCGGCAAATTTAATACAACGCCTCCTCTATAGACATCATATTATTTTTGATTATTTCAAACACTGGTTTTAGGAGATAACAGTGTCTGATATAGGCACCCTGCATTTGATTATGAACAGTGATTATTATATCTATCAAACAGCGCACTGGAGAAATAGCTGTAAATAAAATGTCCACTAAATAACATTCTGAAGCTGAAAAGACTATATATATTGTAAAAACAATACGCTAGATTTAGTTGTGTAACTCTACCGAGTGAAGATAGTTCTGGCTGACACCAAATTAGTTGTGTTTCAATCCTGGCTTGAGGCATTCGGAAGTCTAGTCGCACTGAGGAGCCGTGATACAGCGAAAAAGTACTGTCTGTGAATGACACACACACACACACACACACACACACACACATATATATATATATATATATATATATATATATATATATATATATATATGTACAAGTTAGCCAGTTTCTCACTCATTGTTTTTTATACATTGCTCTACTAAGTGTATTGAGCACATTGCCTCATTTCTTTTTTTACTCCATTGTTTTTTATTCTTTTGGATAGATATTGTGGTGTTGGGCGATTTTTTCCGGCCTACACGGATGTTTTTATTTTTTTTCGTTTTTTAATATTTTTCCCCAGATACCACTTTGTTTAAATATATTTTTATTTGCAAATTTTACTATCCGGCTTTTTTTTATACCCATCAAGTATAGATATTAAAATAAAAACACACACGTGTGTGTGTGTGTGTGTGTTTGTGTGTGTGTTTGTGTTATCTCACGCAGCAACACATAAATAAGTATTGATGTTATGTTTAAAACTAGCAAATAAGTAAATACGGAAATTAAGAAGAACTGGATATATTTCACTATTTATTTAACTTCATGAAAAATTTCTAATAAAACTAAATTAATCGCGAAACGTTGAGTATATATAACACAAATTTACAAAACACACACACACACACACACACACACACACACATATATATATATATATATATATATATATATATATATATATATATATATATATATATATATATATATAATCATTTCATCACAAGCAAGGCGATAATGCCACTAAGACACAAGTGGTTTCTGACAGTTAAAGAGAATAAGGATTTTAATGAAGTAAAAGAACAATGAAAAAAACCGATGAGGAAGACATAATATCGCGATTGGCGTTGCATTTAAAGTTTCTAAGTTGTTTGGCTTTAAGTAAGCCAAAACACGGAAGAGATTTCCACATGCGTGAAGAGCCAGTAAATAAATTATTGGAATCGGACATAGCGTTACACCGAGCTAGTTCATCATTAAATCGCTGAGACCTAGTTGTCACTGCACTATTACGTTGAAATACACGTGTTCATTTTAGCAAAAAGGATTGTTCATGAGACCACTCGCCGAGGAGATATTTATAAAAATGACATAGGGTAGCTACAGCCTGACAGTGGGAACGTGGCCTAAGTCGAGATGCCAGATCAGCATCGTTTAAATTACAGATGTTCTTAATAAGACACACATTTGGATTTTGTCGACAATCTTGATATATACAGAATCAGCAGCCGACCAGAAATGGCAGCAATATTCAATGTACGGACGAACGTTATATTCATAAATGTGCAAAACGGATTTTGACGAGAAAATTCTCAGGCATGACAAAATGAACCAACAATCGTCGTAGTAAACTTAGTTGTTGATTTAATATACTCACTCCACTTCAAACCAGTAGATCACTTGAGCCAGGAAAGCGCGCAGAGTCGCCCTCCTGGCGGTTACCACCAAGCATGCTGATGGAGTAGTTAAAATGGTTCTCAGTGCTGATTAAATGATAACAGTTATGTTTTGGAAGTGCTAAAATTTACAAGATATCCCTTCTTCCATTTAACCACACACGTATCTAAATATGCTATATTTATATTACTCATTATCGGAGATATAATGTTTCCAAATACAGGTTCGTGGTTATAGGAATCATCATTGCATGGTGACTGTCATATTCACGCTTTAATGACTTTTAGACATTGAATGTTAAATATCACTTGTTCTTTTGCTGTTTGTATGTATAACGTGGTGTGGATCAAGTTCAGGATATATATATATATATATATATATATATATATATATATATATATATATATATATATATATATATATGATGAAAATGTGGAAAAGACCAAGCAAAACCCGAATATGTGAGTTTAATGTTTTTTATTTTGTTTTATGTTTAAAAACAGTAAACTCACATATTCGGGTTTTGTCTTTTCCACATTTTCATCATACCGTCGGATCTACATCCACATATCTGCTTATATATATATATATATATATATATATATATATATATATATATTATCTGTTGTAGCCTTTTATTCCAATTCAGGAATTGTTACACATTTTAATCTCATGACGTATATTTCTCATCTCATTTCCAAGCAGACTCGGATGAAAAACATCCACCATCAATCAGAGGAAAATTCGTCAAATCTGCGTGAAGATATGTGGGCTTGCTACAGGTCGTAAGAGGTATCTGAGCGGAGATAAGGACAAATAATGTCGTCAATAATGCACAAATAAAATAGACCGCTAAATCTAACGCTGAACGATTACATTATTCTCCCAAGAAATATCTATCTATCTATCTATCTATCTCTGTTATTTGTTCTTGTGTGTCTTTGCGCCCGTTTGCGTGTTTGTTTATGTGTGCATATATTTGTTTATGGGCAACAAACGCAATAATTACTCAAGGAAGTTTTCAGTGGTACTCTGGTTTCATGACCACTTTCTTGTCATACGTCATTTTGTTGGATGGGTATCTGTACCCGCCTCAAATCGCTATTGGGACGGAATTTCACTATCTGCTATGTCGCCAACATCCATTTCATACGTTTCGGATGATGATGATTATGATCATCAACCTTCAACCTCCTTATTGTTGGTCGGAACTCCATTGACAGCCCCTGTCCACACAGTTCGGTCCGGTATTGCTGTCCCCAGATCACCAGTGTCCAACAATTTGTCCAGTGCTATGGTGTCTGGGAAAGTCAAAGAAGAAGAAGAAAGTTCAACTTACTAAAATTATGGGCATTTCTATGAGAGCGATCATCATGCGTGTGGATGCGTTTCAGTGCGCAGGTTTCATGCGCATGTGTGTTATAAACATTTTGTAGTTACATTTTTATGTTGTAAGCATTTATTCAAATACGTGTGTAATGATGTGGCAAGTGAATTTTGTGCATCTCAATGAATCTCAAATTAGAAAAAAAAATTCATTGCCTCGCGGAATGTTTTCAATTATGAGAAAATAAGCATTTCTTTATTAATAATCATTATGAAATTTAATTATTAAAAATGGCCTCATGTAGGAGGAAAGAGAGAATTTCTCGTGTCCTTCAGCTAAAGATACTTAATGACGTGTTGAGTTCAATTACCTTCATGGAAATCTTTCTTAAACACTATTCTCGAAAAAGAATAGGAAAAGTGTCGTTTCCATACAGTAAAAATATCTGATGCTTAAGCATTTACAAATAATACCAGATATTTTTATTGTATTTTTTGTAAATATTATTACATTAAATGATTCATAATGCTATTCTTTCGTGAAAAGAAAAAAAGAAGGATATCACTAATACTGATTTGTATGCAAATGAATTATATATGTTTGATCCACGTCGACTACTTCCTTGTCAGTCATCGGGGATGGGTAGTAGAAGCAAACATATATTATGATCACTCTCCGAAATATTTCGGAAGTGAGCTTGTCAAACTCTCTCTGTGTAGACAGGAACCCAAAAGAGGGTATACCAAAGGGCAGAGTCTCGTCTGGAGTGGTAGACAGCTACTCGACCCCGTTTTACGAGGTCTACGGGGATTTTTTGCCCATATATATATATATATATATATATGTGTGTGTTCAAACTTGACTAATGCATGGAATAATAATGCAACACAAAATGTACTTAGAACAAGAAAGTGTACACAATATTTACATATAGTCTTTTGTATATTCCTGGGAAGACCGTCCCTGGAGAATGTGTTGTCGGAATCGGGCAGAGTCTCTGGTTGAATCTCCTGATTCCTCCCCTCTCTTCCCGGTACCAACCATATTTATATGGTCGGTAGTCCACTATGCAAATTAGGTGGATCCTACCACAACAATATATATGCAGACAGCACTGTATAATATATATATATATATATATATATATATATATATATATATATATATATATCCAGTGCTTTCTGCATTCTGTTGAGGTTTCTTTCAATTACTTAATTATAATTATCAACTCCTCCTAACACTTTCTATCATGTGTATATCATTGCTTGATCCGGCTTCTACTGCTTCAGTTTGAGCGGTTGGTGATAGTAGTCGTGGCTCCGGGGGGTCGGGGCACTCCTATGGTTTCAGTTGAGTTTCACCACAGAAAATGTGAACGCTATATTGAGTCTGATTTGCTGCCTCTTCGTCACCCGGGCCCGTTGGAGCAGTCGGTATGACTTTTGCCTGATAATTGGATGCGCACTGCTGATGAGTCTCAAATATAGGACGAAATGGCGGTTTCTTTCAGACTCAATGAATTACTTAATTATAATTATCAAATCGTCCTAACAAATTCTATCATGTATGTATGTATATATATATATATATATATATATATATATATATATATATATATATATATATATATATGAATAATCTCGTACAGAAAAGAAATCAATAATTTTTTAAATAATTGTTAAGGGGTGCAAAATTACTTCAACCTATGTAGAAAAATAACAGAAAATACAACTGAGTTGCGTCTCCTGACCGCTAGTTAGACGGCGGAAATTCTGAATTCAACATCGTGATCAGCTGACACGTACATGGAACTTATGGTTTAAATCCAAAGATGTCCATGTTTTCCTCAAGACGTAAATGAATAAAAGTTATATTATTATGTGTCAAAATGCACTTGTCTTTTATTTTCATTTGTTTTTGTTCATCCCAACAACCCTGGATATAACAAATCTTTGGCGCCGATGACACAAACTTCAAAATCAACATGGCAATTTTATCAAATCAAAACCAAAATACCAGTTCAGCGGATATCTTGGTCAAAAACATTAGTGAATTACACTATGACACGGCGAGCAGAAATATATTTGCATCGTGATTTAAACGTTGTATGGATACATTTCACGCCGTCTTTTCTCACAAAGATGACAAATGAAAATTCGTCCTCTGATCGTAAACTGGGCCGTAAGGAACATGACCGTTATACGAATTATATTTTACCAAAGCAGGCAATGTGTTTCATCTTCACTGAAACAGTAGAAGAACTCAGTGATGTATTCGGAAAAAAACATTCTTCATTTAATATTCCATTCAATTGTTTAAAGCTAACGAAAGATGACGCTGGCGATTATGTGGCATTTGCTAGTCAGGTCAGTCGGGAATGCGAAACATTTTAACTAAATTTCCTCAAAGAGGAAGGGTTTAAGTATTTGTTTTTTTTTTTTTCACAGGATTAAACTCTTCTACTCATGCTGATGTCGCACCCGATTTCTTTAAAAACTGTAACAGGACAAATACAGCAAGTTCAAAGCCTTCCCAACTGACTGCAATAATTTATTAATTACAAAACCATATACTATCATAACTAAAAAAAGACAATAATTTATAAATAACCAGCAATATCTACGCGAGAAAAAAACCCCATGATGAAAAGAAACCTCCTTCAAAATGTTGGCATTATACCGAATGAAATTATGCACACTTTTGTCCGTTCAAAAAACACGAGTGCAATATTTGTCACTGATATTTGTCAATCAAAATTCGCACAAAAATTCAACTGAAAATTCAGCCCGAAATAAAAACAACATTACAGGAAAATCTCCGAAAAAATCACAGTGTTTGCGATGTTCAAATTAGGTTACGAATCCCACAGAAAATATATTTTTGTTTCTATAGACAACAATCCAGTCCCTTTTCTGTTTAATAAAGCATTGGGCATAACATTTATATCGCATTCGACTTGGGAACAAATTGCAAAACCACGTGTGTCTGAACAGATCCCACAGAAATGAGCATTTTTTGAGGTACAGTTTTTTTTAACTGCCGAGTTAACTTGCAATGATTCGTGTCGAAATAGAATATTTTCTGGTGTTTGTTAATTCAAATATAATTCGAAATGAAATTTAATTGGTTTTAACTGAATAAAACTTAACCTTATTGAAATTCCTCTCAAATCTGTGTTCAATACATTTAACCTCACTTCCTTTTCTGATATTGAAAATCAATTCACTGACGAACTTAAAAGTAAGTTTAGTGACGTATTTCAAGATCGTTGTGGATGCTATACAAATCTACTCTGTAACTGAAACAGAATTCTGAGTCACTTTTTAGACAAATATTGGCCTGTACTCTATCCTGTTCTGAACACTGCAATGTCTTCACAAAGATGTAACAGAGCATGTTAATTACTGCACGTGAGCAGCAATTATTGTAGTTGTTTAAATGAAAAAAAAAACGTCCGGATATGTGTTGATTACTCGCCCGTGTAATGATTCGTTAGATGCACATTAGTATTCATTTCTAGTGCCGGAGGATCCTTTTTCAAAACTCAACGGTGAATTTGCTTTGCAAAGGTAGGTCTTTCTGATGCTATTCTGCAACTGCTGACAAGTAGTCCAAATAGCTCCTTACTACCAATAACGACAAGAGATTATTCAGATTTAAACGTCTTAGCTTCGATGTCAAACCAGCTTCAGCGATTTTCCAAAAGACAATGGATGTCATGCTGACCGGATTGAGTTACAGCATTCGTCAATGGCATCATCGTTGTAGGAACAAATCAAGGTGAACTTTAGCAACGTTTAGTTTTTGTTTTCAGCCGAATTCAACAATACTTCATACGTTATGAAGCTGGCAAGTGTGAGTTTATCCGATAACAAATCAAATACCTTGGGTTTATTTTCGACAAAAATGGTAGACAACAAAACCCGCAAAAAAGAAAAAATGTCAGAACCGATAAATAACAAAATGACGTCCTTTCCCTAGCTTGGTTAGTCACTACAGAGCCTTTTTTGCCAGGAATCTATCGAGTTCGTACGTCCCTCAACAATCTTTTAAAAAAAGGTTATTACACGGGAGTTGTCGGACGTGTGTCAGGTAAACTTCAAAAAGGTAAAGTCCTTACTTTCTTCCAATCATTTGCTGACAAACTACAACCCATCTCTGGATATTGTCGGGTTCTCTCATGCTTCCAATATCATAATTGGATTTCTCACATTTTCCCTGATGGCAGATCAATGACACTGGTAGAGCGTAATAATAGCCAAATTGAAAATGAATTATTAGCAATAGTATTTGCTTTTAGAAAAGTTTCAAGAAATGCTGTACGGATGTCATTTCAGTCTAGTCACAGATCACAAGATCTAAAAGCGCACCCCAGTGTATATATCAAACAGTCTGAAAAGATGGGCAAATATTTTGATAGATTATAATTTTTCTATAAAAAATAATTCATCAAATAAATTGGGTCATTCTGATGGATTATCTAGGCTTATGACTACACAAAATAAATTACCAGAAGTCTTAGCATCTCATTATCTCTAGAGCCAGAAGTCACTTCGGTGCATGCATCCACTGTAAGAGAATTACCTGTCACTTCTACAATCATCCGTGTAGCCACAGCCTTTGATCCAGTGCTAAAAATGGATATGCTTCCATCGTACAAAATGGTCAAATGTATTCACTGAAAAAAGAATTCAACCATTCTGTCAGCGTCGATTTCCATTGTCAAAAGTCGGTGGCTATCTTCTTTTTTCTGGAATGCGTTGTTGTCTCATCTTCACCACATGAAAGACTGATAAGTCAATTCCATTATGGTCATCAAATTCTTAGTCGTCCGAAGTCCCTAGAACGCAGCTATGTTTATGGGTCAAATATGGACAAGCAGAAATTGTTACGCATATGATTCATTTGCCAACTGGCAGCAAAATGTCCCAGGAAATCTACACTCATTTCCTGGCCTACCCTTGAATCACCCTCCTTAGGTATTCACAATGATTTTGATGTACCTATCAAGAGACAATTTTATTTTATTCTCGTTGTTGCTTACAGCAAATGGCAAGAGTTTTTCAGATGAATCGCATCATCTCGGAGGAAACACTTCTGAATTTAAAACAAATCTTCAAACGATTTGGAGTTTAATAGTTTCTTATAATGGCACTGCATTTTCAACTTTCTTTGCACAGAAAAGCATTCAACACATTAAAACACCACTTTTGTATCCTCAATCAAATGCACGTGGAGCGTTTTGTAGAAAACTTTAAGAGGGCGCGCCTCAAACCCGAAGAGGCTGGAACCACACAAAAAATATTTTAAAAAATTCCCCGGAATTTACAGAGCAATCCAAACGCACATAATGGAAATTAATCAACAGAAACATTGATGAACCGTAAAGTTCTTTTACACATAGATGTGATACATCCAACTACAAACCATTCTCTTAAAAGGAAAACGGTGATGGAAGAACAATTTAACTGTTAACAGTGAGCACAAAACGCAAATATTTACCAGGACAATATATACCCGCATAAGATTATCTCAAAAGTAAAGAAAATTGATCTAAAAAAGCATTATACATCGCTCTGTAAATGTTACGTATGACGTGTATATACAGTCTTCAGTCTGCGTTTGACATGGAAACCAATTATGGCCATCACACATTCCAGTGAGCAAATGAAACTTCATTTTACCACTAGAAACTCTATTGGGTACCTTTGAACTGCCTCAACAAATTTATCCAGTATTTTCTAGGGACAAATTTCGGACTCCAGCAAAAACGAGCACCAAGGATATCCCATCGACTTCGGTAACCCATATCCACTGCAAAAGGAAAATTATATTAATTGATAATTATTCGAAATACCTATATTTGAAATACGTATGTAGCCTTCTTTAAGAGAGTCAATTCTGATATATCTAGGAATAATAACAAACTTGAATTATAACAGTTTTTTTTTTGCAACAAGTGTTATCACATAATCACAGAATATGGAAATTCTCAGAGGCTCGTGAAAGATTTGCAAGAAAATCATATTGCAAAAGTAAGAACAAGTTGCCAAAATATCAAGAAAACCAAGACATAACGCGACGTAAATAGAAAAGTTTAAAAAAATAGGGGCATCATTTAACAAGTACTATGCTGTAGTTGACTAATTTCGTGCAGTATCATAAAACTTCAGGTTATAAGGTGTTTCTTTTTACTAGATTATTTTATTAACGATAATTGTATTTTCGAATAATTATCATTTCTGTATTTCCTCTTTTAATTTTTACATTTTTATTGTAATAAACAATTTTCCATTTCAAATAATTGTCATTTAGTATAACCGTCCTTTCGGTTAATTTTCATTCAAACAATTTATAATTCGAATAAACGTTTTTTGAAAAATTGTTTTCGAACACTATCCACATAATATGTCTGCTACTTGAGACACTTATTCTACGCTACGCTACGGAAGGCTTCCTCTCACATCAGGATGAAACACCGGTTTTCGTATGAACACCAATGTTAAGTAATGTCGTATCGGATCAGTACCCACACGGATGACCGCTTAGGAATTCACGGTTCTTTAAGGTTAGATGTCAGTATAGTGTAATGTATAACGGCTGGAAATTGGAAGTGGGAAAGCCGAGTTCCCATTCCTGTCGAGCTTGTTATATTAACTTACGCGCTAATACCCTTGGAAAAAGTAAGAAATCACGTCGTCTATCAACTGCTGTAGGTTAACTAATAAGGAGTCTATGAGTAAGGTAATATAATCTCCTAATTATTATAACAATATAATATATTTTATGCCTTTGTATAAACGTGAAAGACTGATAAGCCGTGAAAATAATGCAAACAAATCAAAACAAATAAATACATTCACGGATTCGCAAATCCTATTCATTTCTCCCGTATTACAAACGTTAGAAAGTGACAGGGAAAGACTTTTTGCCCTTAGTATCAGTTGTTTTGTCGAACATAATGCCAAGTGAATGCTTCTTGGAACATTACAAATTCTTGAAGTAAAGACTCAACTCTTAATTAACTTCACAATATTGATTTAATAAAACTCCCGCTTTCATTAAATCACACACCTCCTTCATCTTAACCATTTTAACAATAGCCCTCTACTTTAAACGGAATTTATTATTAGACGAAAAAATATCCGTTATCAATTCCCTAATTACCTGCAGATGGTGGATGTCGTTTATCTTTCCTTGAATTTTTCTCTCTGTTGTACAATAGGCATTTTTTTTTTCTTAACTTAGACCAAAATGCAGATGAAGCGCAGAGTAACATCAGTTGCCTAATTGAAGAAAACCTACACATAACTAAGAATTGTTGCTGCATTTTTGTCATCAGTACATCATGGATAAGAACAGTGCAAATAAATATAGCAGTAATTGGGTTCTTGGAGAGAAAAGATAACTATGTTTTTTTAACCCTTGTCTCCACTGCCCGATAATAAGCATTAGTTTATCCGTGATATATAAATTCCTTAACAGAACCGAAGGTCCAGAATAGCTGAAAGGATTGAACTTATACACAGTTATTTCACACAAGAAATCACATGCAAATAGCTACATACCTGTCACTCTCTTTCCCACACAGAGAAACTAAAGCAAATATGGATAAAGAAAACGGTTAGAAAGAGCAAACATTTGATGTGCTTACATTTAATAATTCGCCGAGGAAAATAGCCTGATTCAGTGATATATTTTATGTTCCATGTTTGCATCACGTGCTTTCCATTCATTCTCCTTAACACAGCACAATATCACGTTTACCTTCCTTGTGCTTGACGGAGAATTTGAGTGTTGTCACTCAAATAGCTGTTTTACGCCCATCACGTGATCGTTGTGAATTCGTTTTGCCTAAAGCGGCGTAATTACACTCTTCTTCCCTACAGACGGAAAACCGTATGCATCACTACAAAAGATAACTTAAGAAGATTTGTATAAAACTTTATTTTAAATAATATAATGTTAGAAAAATGCAATTGCTTCTTTAAAGAAAGAGTAAACATTGAAAATGTTAAATGTATTATACCAATTGGCAAAAAATCGCTCACCGCATCTTCCACGATAGCCAAAGTTAAAGCGAGTATTTTTTTAAATGACTTGAAAAACAGTATCGTAAGATAATTTTAAATATATTTTTATTATAATAATATATTTTATAAATTAGTCATTTACATTTTCATTGTAAAATGAATACATAAGGTTCAAAATTGATATATTTTTAAAAGATATATCTCCACTGGAATGTTCCTTTTGTGTAACATTTATTAACGCGGAAATGCCAAGTCACTATTTGCAGCTCGGATGAAGGAACGTATTGCATCCCGCAAATTTGGCTCCAATGACTATTGGCGCCTCTGCAAGAGCGTTCTGAATAGTAACAAGCCCTCCATTCCTCCTCTGTTCAATCGGTTTGAGGTCCTGACCACCTCTGCCAACAAGGCCGAATGCTTCGCTCGGAAGTTTTCTTCCAATTCTACGCTTGACTCTTCTGGGGTACCCGATTTTCCTCCCAGAACTGAGGCCCTCCTGGACGGCTTGCACATAGCCCCGTCGTCGGTACTGGGCATTATTTCTAACTTAGATCACCACAAGGCTACCGGTGGCGACGGAATACCAGCCATGTCCTGAAGAAATGCGCACCTGAACTGGCACCTGCCCTCTCTAAATTGTACAACCGCTGCCTCAGGGAGTCCTGTTTTTCTGACTGCTGGAAGTCCTCTACCATTGTTCCTGTCTTTAAGAACTCTGGCGACCCCTCCAACCCTTCTAATTACCGTCCTATCAGTCTCCTTCCCCTCTTCGGCAAAGTCTTCGAGGCCATTATCAACGCCGAAGTGATTACTCACTTGATATCCCACGATCTGCTCTCAGACAAGCAGTATGGTTTCCGCTTTGCCCGATCTACTGCCGATGTGCTTACGGCCATCACTGAATTTGTCTACCAAGCTATCCATAATAACGGCGAAGCTCGTGCCGTGGCCCTTGACATCTCCAAAGCATTCGATAGGGTTTGGCATGTCGGCCTCCTTCGCAAGGTCCAGGGTTATGGTATCACAGGTCGATTGTTTGACCTAATTCAATCGTTTCTGTCAAACCGGGATTTGAAGGTTGTTCTCAGTGGATTCATCTCCAACTCCTATCCTACTAACGCTGGTGTTCCTCAAGGCTCCATCCTTGGCCCTACTCTGTTCCTCATATTTATAAACGACCTTCCTGACGCCATAGACTCCCAAGTCGGTATCTACGCTGACGACACTACTATTTACTCCTGCCTCAAACACAAATCTAGTGAGGCGGACAAAATTAACCTGGCAGCTCAAATTGAAAAGGACCTCCAATCGGTTGTGGACTGGGGAGAGAAATGGATGGTCAACTTTAACGCCTCTAAAACAAAACTGCTCTCCATTAACCACCACAAGGACCCATCCCTGCATCCCATTAGAATGTCTGAGGACCAACTTCTCGAGAGCTCCTCTCTGCGGCTGCTCGGTCTCACGCTGTCCGCTGATCTGAGATGGAACAAATACATCGAGTCAGTTGCATCATCCACCGGAAGAAAAGTTGGTTCCCTGTGCCGAGCCAGGAAATTCTACTCCCCGGAATCGATCCTCCAAGTCTATAAATCTACCATTCGCCCTTGCATGGAGTATTGCTGCCATTTATGGTCTGGGGCCCCTGCTGGTTGCCTCAGGGTTCTTGATAAGATCCAGAGACGGATATGCAATGTGATTGGCCCTGATCTGTCATCTCGTCTGCAGTCGCTCTCTCACAGACGCGATGTTGCATCGCTCTGCCTTTTCTACAAGTACTTTCACGGTAATTGCTCCGAGGAGTTGCTTTCGCTTGTCCCTAGGCCTCATGAATTTAAACGTCCTACGAGGCTGGCATCCCGTTCCCACCCCTTCACTGTTGAAACTGTTAGATGTAGACGTCTCTTCTACTCCAATAGCTTCATGTCTCGCACATCTCGCCTATGGAACTCCCTTCCCTATTACTGTTTCCCTGACAAATACAATCTCCAACGATTTAAGTGTAGCGTCAATCGTCATCTCCAGTTGCCTTGATCTATCCACTTCCCTTCTCCACTTCCTTTCACCTTTCTGCTCTCGCTCCAAATCTTCT
>OZ038475.1:58795591-58798091 GCA_964036315.1 Acanthosepion esculentum | reverse complement strand
CAAAGCAGAGAGTTCGACAAGAGTCGCGCACAGTCAGAGACTGCGACTCGACTCATTCCTCTCTCTCTCTCTCTCTCTCTCTCTCTCTCTCTATATATATATATATATATATATATATATATATATAAATAAAGTGAACATTGTAGTCAACACTCAGAGTCGACAGGTTTAATCATGCTGGACGCAATCGTCAGGCGGCCTGACGATTGTGTCCATCATGAAACAGCCTGTCGCCTCTGAGTGTTGATTTCAATGTTCACTTTTATATTTATATTTACATACACTCTATCTCTGATACTGAGCACTTTATCCCATAAATATAGCACACATTAAAAATATATTTCTTCATATATATACATATATATATGGAAATATATTTTAAGGTGTGCTATATATATATATATATATATATATATATATATATAGTGTTTATATCGATCGGCTCCGGAGATGAAAATGCCTTGCCTAGTTGACATTCCAATCGATATCATGGCGTTCATTTTAATAGAAATAATTTTGGAAATGGTAGGCATATATTTATATTCACTCCAGCATTGGGTTAAATAAAAATATACACTTATTTCATATTTCTGCCACGGGTGCGGTCATTTTATTTAACATAGTCTGTTAGCACAGCGACAAGTTTACCAATAATGACACAGGCTTATCAGCTGAAGCTAACGTTTGCTGAAGTTACTGCTTTCTGAAGCTTAAGTGACGTTGAATTTGTTTTGATATTCTCTCATCTTTAATCCGCAAAATATTCTCAAAGATGTAACATAAGGATGACGCCTTTTTGCAAATGATTTGTGAGAAATTAATAAAAGAGACTCGAGCAGATTTGAATCCGGTTTAGTCGAAAAGCAATAAATTATCTGTACATGTTTAATATTTTGCCTATTTCGACAATTCATGAGATTTCTACCAGAATATTATATATGTATTATTGTTGGTTAAAAGTTACATGTACAAAATAACAGAGACCGATTAATTTGCTATGAAAGGTAACATTTATAATTAACAAAAGGAATGTTTAAGAGTTGATTTTCCTAGAATAATTTGAATACAAAACGAAAAATGTTAATGAATGTATTTAAGAGGTATTTAGCTGTGTAGGTGTGTATTTATTAAAGGAGACCTATTAGTATATTTGTAAGTGGTTAATTTAAATAAACTTTATTAAAAATATTTCTGTATATTTTGATTTATATTTATGTCAGTGGAATTGTATGCCAGTTTAACAAGTCATTCATTGAAATTATACTATCAATCCATCGAAAACAAAGTTAATATGAAAAGAGATGTATGTATGTATGTATGTATGTATGTATGTATGTATGTATATATATATATATATATATATATATATATATATATATCGGGTGTATCAGCATAACTGCCCATCACACAAAATCTTTAATATAAAAAAATCGAAACTATATGATTTTCTTTTTTGAGGGATTTTAAATAATACGTTTAGTCATCTTGATACCATTTCTAGCAAAATAACTGGAAAAAAACTTTCAGTTATTCAGCTCGAAAGATAACAATTTAAAAGCGTTTTGTGTCAGATCCAATGTCTTCCCAACTAATCAATGGTGAGAGGAAAATCACTTAGGCTTTCAGTAATGGTACCGAAATTCATACTGTAGAGCTAATAAGATCAATTAGAAAAGATCGATCTCAATTCATAAGAATTTTGTCAGATGAGAGGGTAAGTCCAACTATGACAGTCCAAAGATAAGTGAAAAAAGACTTGAAGATGAAAACTTATGTGTAACGTGTGAGACACCTTGTTATTCCACGACAGAAAGAAAGTTTTAGTGGGCAAAGATCATTTGAATATGTTCGAAAATGATCTTGAAATAATATATGTACTCGAATATAAGGATCTTATTAATCAAGAAACTGATATTATGTTAATGTCTCATTAAGTCTTGTTAGCAAAGTGATTTCGCCATTAATCACATTAACATTGTGATTTATTTTTATAATTTTTTCTTTATGAGTATATATATATATATATATATATATATATATATATATATATATATATATATATATATATATGTGTGTGTGTGTGTGTGCACGTAAATGTATATGTCACTAAAATATATAGATATGTAAAAAAATTGATTGGAAGGATGTAAAAGTTATTATGCAGAAACTGGCTATTAAACTTTTGCTTTTCTTTGCACACAGCAGAGAGCTTCAAAATATCATATTTACTGAACTTGATTCCACGACAGATTTATTAAATTATAACTGCCCAATGTGCGATCAGTGTTGCCTTTCAGTTTGAAACATTTATGTTATTTATATTTGTGGCTCACGTTAAAGAAAACCTTTGACTGTAAGTACGGATATTCAACCAAATAGCTCGCCCCTTTTTTTCTCAACATGGCTAGATTCGCTGGCATAAAATTGGAGAGAAAAACACTTGGACGAAGCAGAAAACCTCAGCATTTTCCCAGCATTTTATCCACAATGCCATCACTGA
>OZ038475.1:58790591-58793091 GCA_964036315.1 Acanthosepion esculentum | reverse complement strand
GACGTCAACAAAGCCCAGTCCGGTGAAATACTAACGGATGAAACACGTCAGAAAAAAAAAACTTTCTAGTTTGCCATATTTTCCTAAATACTGTTTTTTGATACATTAAATTATATGAGGCAGGATGAGGCACATGGAAAATATTTATGGGGAGCAAATCCAAGACCCTAGGCTCGGGTTCAAAATTCCACGTCGGGTTTGTCTGACACCCCAGATGAGACTTAGCTCTTTAGCATAGCCTCGGCTGGGTTCCTCTTTGCCCGATTCAGAGAGTTCGATGAGAACTGCGCCTTGCGCGAGGCCAGCTCACGCTGACGACGGCGAATGGTCACTGGTATTTACCAACCTCCCCACTAAGCAGGAAGCGGCACAAAGCCAATTGTTATGTGTGGTACATCCGAGCCGGCATGCACGTTTATAATTTCCCCGTAGACCCCGCATACACAGGGTCAAGTCTGTCTACAACCCCAGATTAGGCATAGATTCGTCTGGGTCAATCACTGCCTAAAGGCAGATAGTTCGACAAGAAAATCGCCTCGCGCGCGGCTACTTTCTGCTGCCGACGGTGAGCTATCTGTAACTGTAATTTGTAGAATGGGTACCCTATATGACTTCAGGCGAGTTCAATATGACTGGCAAACCAAAACCGGTTGGAGGGTAACCCATCCTTGCAAGATCAAAACTAACCGGAAGTTAAAAAAAAAAAGTTCTACCAGTAAAATCTTGGCAGTATGACAAAAGAAGAAAAAATTCTCAATGACATAATTGAAAATGGCGCCACGGTAAAAGATCGAAAGCAAAAAGTAACCTACTGAACCGGGATACTAAATTCACGTCAAAGCATTTAGAATAATAGGAAAGGATGAGCGTCTCTAAAAAAAGTCTGATTTTATATATATATATATATATATATATATATAATGGAAATATTATCAAATTCTTCATAAAGTAACTTTCGATATATATATATATATGTATATATATATATATATATATATATATATATATATATATATATATATAATGGAAATATTATCAAATTCTTCATAAAGTAACTTTCGATATATATATATATATATATATATATATAATGGAAATATTATCAAATTCTTCATAAAGTAACTTTCGATATATATATATATATATATATATATAATGGAAATATTATCAAATTCTTCATAAAGTAACTTTCGATATATATATATATATATATATATATATAATGGAAATATTATCAAATTCTTCATAGAGTAACTTTCGATATATATATATATATATATATATATATATATATATATATATATATAATGGAAATATTATCAAATTCTTCATAAAGTAACTTTCGATATATATATATATATATATATATATATATATATATATATATATATAATGGAAATATTATCAAATTCTTCATAGAGTAACTTTCGATATATATATATATATAATGGAAATATTATCAGATTCTTCATAGTAACTTTCGATATATATATATAATATATATTTATTTATATATATTTATATATATACATAATATATATATATATATATATATATATATATATATATATATATATATATATTTATATATATATAATGGAAATATTAGCAGATTCTTCATAGAGTAACTTTCGATATATATATATAATATATATTTATTTATATATATATATATATATATATATATATATATATATATATATATATATATATATACTGATCGGTGTCAAACCATGGAAGATAGTACAGCCACTAAAACACTTTGAGGTAAAAGGTATGGAATAATTAGTAACAGAATCATTAAAGGAAAGTTAAACCGTTAGTGGAAAGAGTAATCAGGAGGACAGCACATAACAATTGACATTGAATTAAAATTTGTGAAGACTAAAGTTGT
Source organism: Acanthosepion esculentum (assembly GCA_964036315.1). Classification (NCBI taxonomy): domain Eukaryota; kingdom Metazoa; phylum Mollusca; class Cephalopoda; order Sepiida; family Sepiidae; genus Acanthosepion; species Acanthosepion esculentum. Next base: position 58,791,197 of record OZ038475.1, on the reverse strand, counting down.
CTAGAAAGCACGGAGCAGGAGGGAATTCCACAAGCAAGAAAAGCTAGAATATAATTAGTTTTAGCATAGAATTGACGGTTAATTCTAGCTAGCTCATTTGTTATTTGAAACATCTTTTGAAGCCAGTCTAGTACTGCTCTTAAATTCAAAATGTCTAGGTACCATTGCGCAGATCTCATCCGTTCAATTTCCATGAAATTGTTTATAGGAAAAGATACAGATAATCAACCTTACAGCAGTGGAAAAATGACCGAAGAGGATCTGCCATATCACTACAAATAATATTGATCATTCTTTTTTTAGAATCTTAATGACTATTAAAAACACGCCAGTAATCACGACACTCTATGTGGACCCTCATTCTCTCGGGAAACAGAAGCATAGCTCCTTCGAGGGCTCGTTTGCATTTTTTTCGAACAGCAACGAATTGGCGCCTATGTTGACAAGAGGTGTCATGATTGTATAAATTAAAATATGGAGTGAATTGAGCTTTCGCCAGGTATTTCTCAGAAGAGATGAAAGGGACCATGTCGACTTTGACACAAGAAGAATCCTGTGTGGCGTAATTTTCAATTGATGGAGGGGTTAAACATCTCAGTCCGAGTG
>OZ038475.1:58780591-58785591 GCA_964036315.1 Acanthosepion esculentum | reverse complement strand
ACACACACACACACACACACACATATATATATATATATATATATATATAAGTGTTTCTCCTTTTTCATGACAGAAAGGCGCCATTTCTGGATCTGTTCATCAACGACAATAGAAATTTACTTATTGCGAGATTACAAAACAAAATGTATTGTTTTGGGATTCAGCTATATTTACACATCATAAACAAAATGTAAATTGATAAAGAAAGAGACTGTGTGTGTGAAACGGCAGATTGATTTCTTCAATGAGTGCTTAAGTCACTAAAATCGAAATAATTAATTTTCGTTAAAAATAATGGCTAGACAATTTCCAGAGCAGATTTTTTCTATATATACATATATATATATATATATATATATATATACGTGTGGGAGAGATCATAGTTCCTCCAAAGAGAGAAAGTTTATATTTCAAAGAGAAGCCTCAAACGTTTATGTTTATAAAGTGGATTTTTTTTATATAATATAAATTATTTTCCATATATATGGAAAATAAATTATAATATATAAAAAAGATTCACTTCATAACCAAACACGTTTGCGGCTTCATATTTCTCTGTAATATATATGTAGTGGACTTTCTTATCGTGAACGATATATGAGGGTCAGTATTGGATGGTACATTTCGTTTTGGGGGTCTTTTCAAGGAGCGTGACCCTGGGTGGTAGTACCTATTAGGGTCCATAGTATATGTATGCTAGTAGGGGCTATTTTGCAGAACATCAGGAAAGGGAAATAAATATTTCATTTGTGCGATACAAGCCCAGCCTAGCTGCGGGATACAAAGAAACACTGACTGATGAAATTTGTTAAAGCAGGAATTTGATGGTGTCTCTACTTTAGCGCTTGACGAAACTGATCAGAGTATTTCAGTCTACTGTCACCAAAACCCTTAATAAAATATGTCTAACACCACTCCTTTTGGTTTGATGTTTGGGCTTCAAGTTGTCTTTCAATTTGTCTTTGTAGCTTAAAATGGACGTCCAACTGAACGGTTGGAGTTTTGTATAAATAAATTTCAGAGACCGATGTGACTTATGTATAAAAGAGATGATCCTAATGATAAGGCATAAAGATCCGGATATATTACTGAACCAATATAACGAGTTAATTTTTAAATGTAGACATAAAAACCACTTCCATCTAACTAAATATATTTAGAAATAACTATATAGAAAGGAAAATATTATGTTATTTTTGGTTGTGGAAATGATTGTATGCACACATGGATGCGGATACATAATTTTCTATATAAAATATGTAGATGGACTTGAACATTGATATGTGGTTTTATGTGTATATGTATATGCATTTGTATAGAGATTTATATATACATATATATATATATATATATATGTATTGTAGGCGCCTATGTAAAATATATATATATATATGTGTATAGGTGTATTCGTATGTTTAGGTAGGTATGTTTGTATATATATATATATATATATATATATATATATATATTGTGTCATGTATATAGGATTGCATGTGGTCTGTGTATGTATATCTATATATATATAAATGTAAGTATTTTTGAGTTCGTATATGTAATATGTGAGAATATATATAAAATGTAGTATTATAAATACATATGCATGTATAGGTAATTATGGTTATAGATCTGTTCATATATATATATATATATATATATATATATATATATATATATATATATATATATATATAATATTCTAATGGAAGGACATAAAGTTATTTTATTAATATTTAATCTTATTTTCTCTTTTAATATTCTCTCATTAGAATTGTGAGATTGAAGTGTTTTATCATCTGGAGGTAATTTCATTTTAAATTGATAATTTAAATTTAAATATATTAATCTTTAACTATCAATATTTATAGTAAAATATTAAAATTAGAAATATTTGTTTCTTAAATCATCAACTAACGTTAAACATTTACTGTGAAATTTAAGGAAAAATTTAAATAGGTATAAATATAAATATGTGTAAATGTTTGTAAATGTATGTGTAAGTATTTATATATGAATATGCATAGGTACCTGTGTATATCGGTACATATGTATGTGCCTATGTGTGTAATTGCACATGTAAATGAACGCATGTATATGTGAGATTTACATAAGTGTATGTGTGGTATATATATATATATATATATATATATATATATGTGTGTATATGAAAAAACAAAATCTTTAATATTGCCTTCAAAGATTACTCCATCTTAATTTGAAACCTAAACTTTAAGTAAGAAAAATTACCCATCTAAAAATAGTTACAAATTACATTCATGAATTAGATTCAAACTGATAAATATGTCACCTTAACAGTCATTTACAATATAAAAAATTACTATCAATAAACTGTTGCATTTTAAATATTTTTTTTATTATATTTTCTATGAATGTGTTTTTAAATATAGTATTTAACTCATATTAAATCCATAAATTATTTGTAAGAGAGTTAATGATTTAAATTCCTAGCAAGCATCAAATTAATTTCTTCTTTTTTTTAACATTTAAATCACTATCGAACATCAAAATCTGTATTTTTACATAAATTGCTAAAACTATATCACCCCTCTTCTTCCTACGTAAAACCTAATTACAGCTTGTTTCTCTTTACTTCACCCTTCTTTCTTTTTTCTTTTTCTTTTTCTCTCCTTCCCTTTCAATATAACACTTTCATTTAAGTTAACCGATTTAATATGTCAATGTATGGCCCCTCCTTCCTCAATACTAAGTATAATAGAAAGAAATATTAAAATAAACCCTCTATAAACTCGACCATATCTCTCACACCACTCCTCGCTACCTTCTCTGTTAAATTACATAAACTTAATACTACCCGTCAAAAGTGTGAATTTTCCTTTCATTTTTCGTTTCACATTTTAGAAGTGATGATCCAGCGCCCTTTAAAAGGGCTCTGGTGAAATAAATTATTACAATGGAGCCTTAAAGTGGTCTGTTTTTCTCTAACACACACACACACACACACACACACACACACACACACACACACACACACACACACATATATATATATATATATTCACTCAAAACACAGCGATAATATCTCTAAGTAGCAAGAGGCTGCTGTTTGTGAAAGAGAATGAGAAGACTTTAGAAGCATGCGGGTAACAAATCTTAAGCTGGAAGCAAGTGATAAAATTGTGCACCTGTTCACAATACCTGGAAGAATTGTAAAGTGGACAACACGCAAACCTATCTACTCCTATTGAAAGAAGAAAAATAAATAGTAAATAAAATTTCACTCTTCAGGCGGAGACGTTAGAAATATTTAGCTGTTTATAGTAGGCATTATAAGGGACTGGAGAACCAATTTTAAACAGGATATATTTACTTCAATGCAAAATATTTGAGAGGAGTGTACCATAAGATAAGTGGATCTATTTACTGTTATTGAAGTTAGAAAAATTAATAAATAATATATGCAATTTCAGAACATATTGGGAAACGTTTGTAGTATATATTTGAATTACACTTTCGAAGGAACAAGATAACAAATCCTATAATGAAAACAAAGGATAAAAGTCTATTACCGTTCTAAAGACCGTTTAAGAATGTGCACCTGATGATAGGCGAACCCATCGAATCCTATTGATGAAGGAATTAAAAAAAAAATAGAAAATAAATTTTAAGAACTTAGACGTAAAAATTCGGGTTAGAGATTTGAAGTAGATTTTAGAAGGAACCGGAAACACACTCCTAATCATGAAACTAGGGTCAACTTATCCTCCTGTATTAAACACTGTAAATGAGGTTGAACTCTCTACTCCTATAATGGCCGTTTACTTGTTTTTGATGGCTACTGGACAAGTCCTGTTCTGTATATCTACTAGTGTACTTTGTGTTTATTCTAACCCGGAATGTCTGTATCAAGCAGTGGCATTGTGGGGATCGCCTACGAAGAGAGATAATATAGACAGCTGAAATCAAGCCTCTAAAATGCGTTTTGTTCCTAGATAGAAGATTTTCAATCAAATGTTGTTTTTTGTCTGTCGATAAAATTTATTTAAATCGGATGGGGAAAGTAACGTTATTCATAATCTTTCTTAAGGGTTTTTGGCACCAGAACGAATCTGGCTATTGAGTCGCTGGTTAGTTCAGATTATAATATGACATCAAATATTTGAACATGTTTTAGCACGTATATTACTCTCATGGTACGCTTCAAATTAAACGCCTTTCTAATTCACTATACATATAGGCCAGATTTGAACGCTAAGAATGTAAACCCCAAAATAAAATGTCTTCCTCCAGGCATCACGTTCAGTCTACAAAACAAATCTCTACCATTTTTTAAAAATACAAAACATTACATGAAACAATCACGAACGTTGCTACCAAAGAAAAAAAAAACAATAACAAACGAATGGGTATGGGAGCCACCCCATTTACTTTACAAAACCGCTCATAAACGCCTGAGTCAGTCTGAGACAGTTTAATCCACTACAGGCATTTTCTTATTTTGCAACCGTGTCGTCCAATTGAGAGACTTGAGAAACGCATGAACTCAAGACCTTACTAACTCTACCCTTATTACAAAGCCTTCTTCCTCGCCTACATCTTGAGACACACTAACTACCACCCGCTGTATCGATAATGCAATTATATATATATATATATATATATATATATTCTTATAATTATTTTCATTTTTCTTCTGTCTCTGCGGCGGTATTGTTGTTTCGTTTGTTCTTCTGTGCTACTATACACGTGTTTATAACTTTATTATTATCGCTTTTATTTTTATTGGCGGCGTTTGGTTAAATTGATGCGCAGCGTCTGTATTACATGTAGCATTAATTGAAAATGGAGAATTAATTTAAACAGGAAATCTAATAAATATCATTTGAGGTAAGCATATTAATTTTTATTCAAGATGGATACAGAGAGAATGATTTGAAAATTGCAAAAATATATAAATTGTCAAACCATGTGGATGAATTAAGAAGCCTACGTATTTATTCTGTGGGTTATTGTGTACGTGTATA
>OZ038475.1:58770591-58775591 GCA_964036315.1 Acanthosepion esculentum | reverse complement strand
GATCTACTTCCAAAATCATTTTTCGGTGTGGAAGTAAACAAACTATGTGTTGTTCAGGGATACAGGTATTTATACAATTTCTTTATTATGTGTCTTGCTATCCATTACCGTAATTTTTCATTATGTTTTACTTGGGAAATGAAAATAAAAGAAATTTAATCAGCTATAGCACATTTCTCTCATCCTTTAATATCAATACACGGAAAGTTATTCGTGATTATGAACAGATTTTGTTAAAAATTAGCAGACATAATATTTTTAAATTATTCAATCAGACATACTTAAAAGAGAATTTTCTGCCTAAATACACAAATCTATCTATCTATATATATATATATATATATATATATATATATATATATATATATATATATATGATTTATTTCGTATTATATATATTTTGTGACAAGTCGACAGCATACAGAAAAACCTCATTAATTCGTTTTAAACATTAACAGTTACATTTTATATTGCATTATAAATATTAGTATTTTATATCGTTTTTTCGAAATAGTTATACCTGTATTAATTTTTGGAAGGAGTGTATTATCTTTAGAAGAATATTTACATATCTTGGCAAAAAATCAGTCATGATGTCATATGTGATGACAGCTAATGCAAAAAAAAACGTCGTTAGAAATCTAGAAAAAATATAGCAATCATCAGATGAATACAGGATGAAAATATTTCCTTTCACAAACGATCAAAAGAATGACATAAATAATATCATAAACATGCTTTCTCTAACAATATAACATCTTTTTCTATCTTCACCTTTTAAAGGTATATCATAATGTTTATATTGTTCAGTTGATGACAAACAGCATAATTGCAGATGATAGCTGCACAACGCGTGCATTTGTGAGCAAATCCATAGTGAAATAATCTATGATTTCTTTTTCGACAGAATTTTCCCTATATCTTCCTCTGTAACGTGAAATACATTTGACATGTCATCATCGTAAGGCGAAAATTTATCATAAACGCGCTCTTTATTTTGTTGCTTGTCAGAAAAAGGAAGTATAACAGAATCATCTAGGTCTGAATATGAACAAAATTTGAATTTCATGTTAAAAAAACAGTGAGTCGCTTTCATGATATCGTTCAATGAGCTTCTTCATTCCTTTCTAAATAAGCTTTCCGTTGTTCGGGAAGTATCCTCGGCATCGCTTGCTACTTAGGATACCCAACGAGGTCAAAATTTACGGCAACCAACGTCATCTTGCGCTTTGACTTGTAAAGTTCTAAAGCTGATGCACACGATTGTCGCCAATTGAAATAAAGCGATTTGTCACTCTTTACATATCAAATAATTTAACTTCTGGAACTGTTCTTCCATACGCGAAGTTAATGGGCGACAAGATCGTGTTCCGCCCGTTGAAATGGTTCTTCCCGTTTTAAAGCATTCTACCTACTCATACACCTTTCATTGATGCAAGTTGATTCATGGAGATTCAGCGTGTGTGCTTCATACTACGGCATTTTTTCCCACGATTGTTTAATCGCTGAATGGAGTGTACATACAACTAAGGACGGGTTAGCTACCCGTCAACCCATGTCCACTCGTGGTTTCGTACGTTTGCCCCGCCTTGTTTTTAGCGTATCATTTTAAAATTGTCTATATTTTCTGATTTACCATCGTATTTCTTTTACATAATGAAATTTTCAAAATGTTAAGCGAATATATAAAGTGATTATTTGCAAAGTTATATTGCATTTAAAGGTTTCTTCTTATATTACAGGCAAGAAATGATTGATTAATAAATTTCTATCCGTACTGATAATTATTGTTATATTTTATGAAAAAAAATTATGTATATTATGTGATTAGATTTCACCTGACATATGAAATATATGTCGGGGCTTGCACAGTGTGTTATGTTATTAAAAATTTGCTGCACAAAATCAATGAGATTTTAATCAAATGTCTGCAGAATTATTCATGTAAATTGTATCCATTAGTATGTGTTGGAATGACTTTGTGACTGGGTGTGCCTGTAGGTGAGCGTATGCGAGAGTGAGTGTGTGAGAGAGAGAGAAGATCAATCAAATTGTACGTTCTGTTCACATTTGTTTATAATGTATTCTTTTTTTGTTTGATTTTTGTTTGTGATGATATAGGCAACCTAGGCAATTACTATTTACATTTGTGATATTCGCCTTCCACCCGTAAAATAATTGCTCTCAACCATTTTCAAATCAAAACCACACAAATAATTCCTAATAAATTAAATACTATAGTTTTTTCCCCATTTTGAGAAATGTTTTTTCGAATAAACACCATTTTTCCATCATTCTGTTGTACAAAGGAATTTATTACTTTTCACTTCTGATCAAAGTGTGCCTTTCAGAATATTAACGTTTGAAATTACTTTATATGTTGTAGAATCTTTCAAATAATATTTTATATATTGATGCATTTTGATGAACGAAATCTTCTCACAAGACAATTATTATTTAACTGTTTTATAATCTCTACCATAAAGAGAATTTATTTTAAATCCAAACATTATTAATATGGATAAATGTTCTCATTTTAGGATTATGCGTTTTGTTAGGAAGAATAAAAAATAATATCAGAGCGATGTAGAAGTTGTTTTCTTTAGAAACGGAAATTTAAAAATTTAATGCAAGTATATACAAAATACATGAAACAAAATATTGGAGAAGGGCAAAAATTTAAAAAAAGAAATAAATCTACTTCCCTTTCATTCTGTTATATCCGTTTAGGATGTGGACGATCATGACTCTCCACAAATGCCTATCCTTAACACTTAAAATGTTAGCAAAATCACAAAATAGTATATTTTCATTTTTCGCTATCCTCATAATCCTTATTCTTGTAAGCAATTATACAACATCGTTAGGTCGGTCATTCACTGCTTACTACTCTCTCCCTTACCTTCAGTATGTGACGTGTGTGTCATATTCTACAAGCCCTGTTTCCTCATTATGTGTTCAATATATCATTTGTCTCTTTTGTATTCTAAATAAGTCTCATTTTTTTTCAACTTTCACTAAGACCTAATCACTGTAATATGGTGAACAGAAACATTAAACAATGAATAACAAATAGCAAAGAAGTGTAACTGGTTAACGCTCCTCTCTTTACACGGCCCATCGAAGGCAAAAACATGTTGATATGTGCAATCGGAAGAACGAAGAGTGATAACTTGCCAGCGTTTTTATTTTTTATTCTTACATTTTTCGATTCACCACTTTATGGTAAGCAAATCCTTTTCTCAGCTTTGATCATCCTACGAACTTATTTTACATATGTTTGTATACGGGATTTTAAAGCCGTAATACAATTTTGTAAACTGAAGAGATTATTTTTAAAAATTTGACTGGAAAATATTCCTAGTAGATCGCTTATCAGTTTAGTATTTCTCACTGAAGAGACGAAAGTCATACAAAATGAATCAGGACCAATTAATCGATGATCAACAAAAGTCTGCGCAGACTGGATTACCAAGTTTGATGTTTATCTAATTGGCTCCCACCTGCATTGTTCTCCGGCGCATTTAACAAAACCTGCCATCATGTTATGAAAGCCGGACTATGATGTATGTTACTGGTATAGATTTATCAGACTGGGATGCACTATGGCATAAGTAATAATAAAACCAAATTTACAAAATGTAAGAACATAAAACATCACCGGTACTGAAATGAGAAACTACTACAGTTTTCTTGAATTTCAGCAAACATGAAATGTTGAACATGCAGCTTCCAGACCAAAGAAAATAATAAAAGAGCGTAAATATTTTCTCATAGCCTTGGACTCCGTATCTAATAAAAACAGGAATCTTTCCATATAGAAGGACCTCGAAAATGAAAATAAAATAATGAGGTATTTCAACACAACAATCATTGTAATGATTAAAGGAGCACTTGGAATGATTAAAATGAATACTGGCAAACCTATTAGGAACATCCCAGAAAGTAATAAGTATCTGAGATACCAACTATTGTGCGCATGATCATCTCTCAAATACTTGTAATCATCATTCAATATAGGCTAACTAGCTTTCTAAGATAAAAAATATCCCCGCTTCTCAGAGAAAAGCCTTAGTAAGGGCTTGTACCAAACAACAAATGAACTGGAAATAATAATAATAATAATAATAGTGATATTCAGCTGACAACGGTAGTAATATTCAGGATATATTATTAACTATGCTGTAAGTATGACCACTAATGTGCTGATAAGTTGTGCGAGCATTCGCAACCGTCACTAACGGAGAACTCTCAAGTTAAATTGAAATGGGATACGACCATCTGACAAACGCTTCGAGAGCAATCGTATTGATATTAAATTTGTACACAGGAGGAACCATGACTGCTTCTTTTAGACCTAGTACTACATTTGGATAAGGACACTGTGAAGACAGAGCAAAAGAACATACAGAACTACAAAGACCTAATAGAGTAAATAGGAGAGATATAACACGCAGCGTCTTATGTGGACGCTTTTGTGTTTGGTAGACTCAAGACTAATTTCAGGAATATTTCTGTCCCGTGTGATTCTAAATTGCATCTAAGAGCTGAGATATGATAATTTCCACCCAGCCAAAACATGTAAAAATTGGAGATCATATCAAGTAATAATAATGACAATATTGAAGGAACTCAGGACTGAAACTAACAGACTGATACATTTCAAGATAACAGTGGCAAAAGTTATGTGGATTAAATTTCTGGTGGTCCTCAAATATGAGAATTGAAAAACAAATCATACGTATGGGTTTATTTTCAAATCCTTCATAGATTTCCCTTCTTTTATTCTGGCAAAAATTACATAATTTACCTCTCTTCAATTTCATTGCACTTAATTTATAAGCATATTATGATACAACAAATCGTATTGTTTCATGAAGTCTGTCAGTGAAACTTGTGGGCAACCCGTACTATGCAAAGACAAAGCGTTGTGGTTATTATTATTATTATTATTATTATTATAAGAAGAAGATAGCAGTGCCAACATGAATGGCACCAAC
>OZ038475.1:58760591-58765591 GCA_964036315.1 Acanthosepion esculentum | reverse complement strand
TATAGGAGGGGGAAATACCAAAAAGCATAAAAAGAAAAAAAGAAAAAAAAAGAGAAAGAAGTTGTAATAAAGTAACATTGACTTCCATTGGAATACGCGTTGTTTTTTTTTCTTTACTTTGAGATTTCGTAATTTTTTTTGTTTAAAGAGTCTAAGCAATTTAATTATATGTTAAAGTTTTTTTTAAAAAAACCTTATTACGAACATTTTGGAGATTTAATGTGAAATAGTCGATTAAAATACATTTATAGAATTTAGATTAAAACACTAGAAACTTTTTCTCAAATATAAGTTTACATCTAGTAGTAAATGATTATTAAGGTGATATCTTTATATATATATATAGATAAAGAGAGATAGAAAGAGAGATGTGTGTGCTTCATGTGTTAGAGAGAGAGAGAGTGAGTATATGAGTATGTCATAATTTTAACCACATTAATCGAAGTAAAATTAAATTATTTTTTCTCGTTTGAAAACGCGAATAAACTCATTAAAATGCATATAAATTTATATAGTAATATATATCATATTAGGAGATATCAAGCTATGTTACCGTACACATCATGACGTCATTTGTAATGATACGGGATATATAAGCCTATATGTGTTTGTATAGTTACTTGCACAGAACTTCTAAATCATACACCCAACGAATGATATGGATAACTGTTCAAATGAATCAAAGCTATATTTAATGTTTACAACATATATTCAAATATCTTTACAATCCCCAAAATTAACCCATAAAAACCAAGATGAAAGAGTTATACTGACTCTTTCATAAAGTATGATTTAAATCTTATTATTACTGAAGCTGTTACGATGTACACTCAGTGGACAACCCCGTAAAGGATGTAAGATTATTTTAAAATAATCCCTCACACGGTAAGTTGTTGCTGCGCGTTCATCCACCGACTGTACGCATCAAACAAAACATAGTTCTCGAGACATGGAATTTCATAGCAGTAAAGCATAAGGCCACTAGAAAATATGAAGCAGGAGATGAATAGGTTATATGTTAATATATTTGGCAACCAATGGATATTTCGTCAGGAAAATAAATAGAGGATCATATATATATATATATATATATATATATATATATATATATATATATATATATATATGGTTAGTGAAAAATGAAAAAATAGTAGGGTTTATATTAGACCAAGACACGAAAAGATCTGTTCTGGGATACCATTACAATTTATTGTAGTTACATTAAAGGGGAACCGTTTAGCATTTCCTTCATGTTTGCATCTGCACCGTCAACATAAAATACAGGGTAATAATTTGAACAGTTTTACTGTAAGGTAGATAATGCAAATCGCAAGGATTTACATTCATTATGGGAGACCAGAATGCCAATGAAGGCAAGGATAGAGAACGTAATATCAGTCAGTTATGTGCCATAAGGAGAGTGAGCATATTGTCAGTCAGTTATGTGATATGCGTGATACACGATTAGGCGATCATGTATCATTCGATACATGATTAACGAGGCAGTAAGATGCCATTTCTTAGACCCGTTGCCAACCAAGGCTATAGAACCTTGTCTGTTCTGCTATTTACCCATAGCGGGGATGAGGGAGAAGAGGATTCATATCTTTCACGTCAGTGAATATAATGGATTTGACTGGAATTCGAACTCGGCTCTCCGATTCCTAAATCCGAGCCGCTATCCATTACTCCACGGTGCCTGTACATAAGGAAAATAGGTCAAATGGTGTACGGTGAATGGCCAAGTAGGATCCAACACCTGATTGCAAGAACACCCAAGAAGTATATGTACAGGAAAATCCCAATAATGGAACAAAACTAATCGACCAAATAATTATCAATAAAGCATTATCAATAATGCACTTTTACAGTGGAAAACATACTAAAATACTGTCTGCGTGAGCGACAACCTTCTGATGATATGTAAAACAAACGTGAAGCTATGGAACGTGAAGAGGGACACAAACTGAAATAATTCATGACTCGAATTTGAAGTGGGAAAATACAGACAAAAGGCAGATACATTAAACAAAATGTGAATGTCAATTCGAAGTAGGACGGACATAACAGAAGCTGTAGTAACATTAAAAATTGAGATAATTCCAAAGAATAAAGGAACAGATGACACATTACATTTTCGACGTGACGAAAAGTATACAAAAACAATGCCAAAATATGGCACATAACAGAGACAATGCCCTAATACATTCAGAAATTATGTATGACTGCTTACGAGGAATGGATCCTGTGTGCAGAAATAAAAATAATTATTTATTCAGATAAAGCAGATATGCATAAAATAATAACATAATTAACAGGACGAAATACACGTTTATCATCAGGACGCATAATGTCTAAGGAAGCGGACACTGATATTAGAGAAATAAAGAAAATGTTTCATAGGTGAAACGAATGAATCAGAGAACACTTCCACGACGAAAGAGGAAACCTGCAATGCACAACATGTAGAAGGAGGAGAAATCTTATAATCTGAAGTGAAATCATCACTGGCTAAATCAAGCAGAAACAAAGGAGCAGAAACAGACGGAATTATAATAGAGATGCTGGCATCGTTATATGATTTCGACAATAATAAATGAAATAAATAAAACTGTTCTTATAACGGATGACCTAAGTCGATCTGTTTACATAGCAATAGCTAGGAAGCCAAGTGCAAAAACATTCGAAATCCTTCGGACAATCAACCTAATGATACATTGTTGTAATCTAGGGAAGGTTACTAAATAAAATAATCACACGAAAGTTGGTAATGATCCATAATATTAGGACAAGAACAACACATATAAGATTCGCAAGTGGCGCGTAGAAGAAGTAATCAACTGCTAGAAGTGAGCCATCTGAATTCCACAATGAACCAGAAACTGCAGACGGTATCTACGAACTGTCCCACTGATGTGGCAGAAGGCTGAATTTGATATGGGTATTCCGAGGCCGTAAGCTCAGCCAAAATGTTCCCGTAGACTTCGTATAAAACTTGATCGGTAGGTATTTCCCGAGACGAGACTCTGTCCTTCAACGTAGCCTCGTCAGTGGATGCTCTCTGCCACCGGACAGAGAGCTTAACAAGACCAGCTGAAGCCAAATCTCCAACTGCGAGCCAGCGGGATATTTACCAACGGCTCCATAGTGGCACAAGTCCGAATTTAATGCGCGGTATCCGAGCCTGGATGCTCGGCCAAAAATTCCCCTTAGACGCCGTATATAACGGAGTCGGGTGCTGTTTCCCGAGACGAGGTTCTGCCTTTCGACATAGCCTCGTCTCTGTATCCACTCCGCTCGCAGACAGAGTGTTTGACCAGCACAACTGGAGACAAATCTCCGACTGTTAGTCAGCAGGATATCTACAAACTGTCCCACGCGGTCAGATGTAGCATATGGCCGAATTTAATACATGGTATCCGAGCCCGTAAGCTCAGTCAAAAATTCCCCGCAGACCCGTATAAAACGTGGTCGTGTAGATGTTTCCCGAGACGAGACTCTGCCCTCGTCTGAGTATGCCCTCAGAGAACTTAAGCAGCCCAGATGAAGACGAAACTCCAACTGTGGGCCCGCCGACCACGCACACAGTATTTAATCGTTTTTAAAGACACTGGAATAAGGAATACGATATTCATGATTGGAATTTTATCAGAAAGAAAAGTATTGATGCAGAATTATTTATACCTAGGTTTGATAAATTGTTTGAAAAATTAAGTCACAAAGTACTGTTAAAACTGCTGGGTAGCCTTCATATATGTGGGAATAATCAATTAGTGGGAGCGAACCACCTGGATACGGATAGAAAATTAATTCAAGAAAAAGACAAAAGTAGAAAGTACTGTAAGACAAGGATGTGTCTTCCCACCAGAATTAATGAACCAATAGAGTGAAGGGATTCGGAATGAAATTATAAGTTTTAACATGATTCATTTTTGGAGGCCACAAACTTAGCAAAATAAAATATATAAATGACAGACTGTTGATAGCAGACACATAAATGAATTTAGCAGAACTCTTAATGAAGGTAGTGAAGGAAACAGGCGGAAATTAATTTACATCAACAGCAAGAGGATAGAATGTATGGTGTTAACAAAAAAAAACAACCCAACATTACAAAGTGGAAATGCAAAAATCACACAACTACCACAATTTAAATATCTGGGAAATATTATATCCGAGGACGGAAACTGCAAAACCGAAATCTGTAGACGCATTTTGAGAGCAAATGCTTTTCAAAAGCTTAACAACTTATTAGGAAACAGGAAAATACAGTTAGAAAAGAAAAGGGAGATTACTGGGCTGTTATGTGATATCATTCCTCCAATATGGCAGTAAATGCTGGGAAATATCTTCACAGATGAAGCAACATAAATGTGATTCTACTTAAGGATGTTGAGAATAAAATGGATCGAACATATGAGCAACGAAGCTTTAAAGACAACAGAAACACGAATAACATTTGTACTTCAGTAGGACACATGACGAGGAAAGGATACTTGGAAAACTTTACACCGAGAGAACATATTGGCGATAAAAGAAGAACATGGCGCATAACCTACCTCACGTGCCTCAGCAAAATGCAGGAAGCATAGGGTTCAGGAAATATGGCAAAAGTATAAAATTTAATAAGAGCTGCAAAGGCTAGAAAATTGTGTTGAGACATGATTGCCAACGCCCAGTAGGGAGATGGCACTTAACATTAGAAAAATGTAAGCCTCTTAAATATAATATTGACATTTGTTATTGAGGCGAAGATTAGCAAATTACTTTAAAGTTTACAACTTTACTCGTGAAACTAATTCTCAAGGGTGACCAAAATAAACGTTCAAACATAAATCGCAGACACATCCACAAACAAATACACACACACACACACACACACACACACACACACACACACACACACGCATATATCACAAATACAACATTTTATTTTGAATTATTATTTATTAGCAAAAAGTGTTTAACGCCATGTGGGCCTACCGTAATTAGATTAAAAA
>OZ038475.1:58733091-58755591 GCA_964036315.1 Acanthosepion esculentum | reverse complement strand
TATGAAGAAACAAAAAAAAGAAAAAAATGGAGAAAATTTTAAAAGAAAACCTTAAAAGAAAATAAATTCGGAAAGAAGAAACATGAGAAAAATCGAAGACGTATTTT
Source organism: Acanthosepion esculentum (assembly GCA_964036315.1). Lineage (NCBI taxonomy): Eukaryota > Metazoa > Mollusca > Cephalopoda > Sepiida > Sepiidae > Acanthosepion > Acanthosepion esculentum. Next base: position 58,755,484 of record OZ038475.1, on the reverse strand, counting down.
AATTAAATAAATGTGTTTGGCAGAGTTTGAGGCCGACATTTCAACATCGTTCGCAGTCCATTAGCGCGCAATATTTCTTATCGCTTTCCGTTGTTCTTTTCATTGTCTTTTCGAAAAATGTGATTTTGTTTCAAACTTGTCTTTTAGGTTTGTGCCAGGCATAAAAGAGAACATCAAAGATGCCGAATCGATAATTATGCGTTATTTAAACGTGTTTTATTAGCAGATGGCTGTCCGCTGTTTCAACGAGTATCATTAGCGTGTTTTGTGAATGTGTGCAAGTGAATGGAGAATTGGTGGACTTTTAAAGTCACTCTTAATGTTCGTATCTAGTCGTGCGTGCGCTTCAAATGGAGATAGAGGCGGGACCCTTACAGAAAGAGAGAGAGAGAGAGAGAGACTTCTGGTCTCTGATTTGTAAAAGAAATATAAAAGAAGAACTACAATTAACTAGAGCTCTGTTCAAAAATGAAACAGAGGTAAGACATAAAAAATATGTAGGCTCCAATGGAACAATAGGACTGTACATTAGAATGAAGTTGACAAGCGTATATAAAAGAAAAATTGCCAAAGATTGAACATAATTTGGCATTATTAGGAGAAATTAATTTTTAACCAGCGGAAATTTTGTAACGAATTATGAAAAAAAAAGCGTGTTAGAGACAGGCTGGATGCTAATAAGTTGGAAATGTCTAAGGATGAATATATAAAAATCATAAATGTTCATTCTCACAAGTATTTAAAGTTACTGTAGCTAATATCAGTATTCTTTACATAGTGTTCCTATAATTCCTCTTGAATTTTCTTCGACATTATTGGATAGATTTCCAAATCAAGTGTCTTCTTGCTACGCATTCCAACAAGTAGATCCATTAATTGTACAATGAAACACGCACATACATACATATATATATATATATATATATATATATATATATATATATATATATATAACATTTGCAATTTGAAATAACAGTTTAAAAACACACAGAAAGACAGACACTCACATATATATGTATAGTATGCGATGGATAAATTGTCTACTACGTTACGCGAAAATAGAAATAAAACTGACATCTCATTTTAACAGATATATTCACCGAATAACATAAACATATCTTGAAATATTAAAGAGTAAATTTATTTATTGGCTTCAACCACGGCCTACAGACGACTTCTCAACTCTCCTGAGCGGTGTCCTTCTTTTAGTTGGTGAATGCAGCCAAAATACTTGTCTTCATTACATCTTTCGTGTTGTTCTTTCGTTCAACTTCGCCCCACGCATAATAAAGAAGGGGATTGCAATATATTAGGTTGTCAGCTGTAATGATTGACGTGGTCACAGAAATTGTCAGACAACTATGACTTGTCAGACATAGTGTCTTCACCACACCAACATAGATGTAGGCCTATGTGTTGAGTCTCACACGAAAATAAAAATCGGTATTTATTTTCTTATCCTTTCAATCAGAGTAAGTTTCCCAAGCTGTCGTACCTTCGTAATCACCATTAGATTCATCCACCTTTTTCCGATACCTCTGCACTGTCCTCAGATTGATACCCAAATACTTTGAAATGCTCCCCTGTGAGCTTCTGGCACGAATAGCAGGAACTACAGAATGCCGTTTCCAAATTTCTGGCGGATTGAATTGCGTCAGATGGTTCCCACGTGAGCCTACTATACTTTGCAATTGAGAAAATCAAATACAAATAATGCACATGCATGAAATTATATATATATATATATATATATATATATATATATATATATATATATATATATAGTCGACGATTCACCCATTTGTTCATATGAACTCCTCCGCTATATATAATTTCAGGTATTATTTTAAAATCCGTTTCACACATTTTTTATCAAATCTCTTTCACTCAGTCACTAAACTCAATGGGTTACTGTGTGTGGGAGAATTAGGAACAGAAACATTATGAATGGGCTCGACAAAAACTTGTAATCAGGAGACAGTAGATAACGATTGACATTGCATTTCAATTTTGAAACCTTTAGGTTGATTGGAAAGAATTATGTCGGAAAGGTATCCCACAAATGAGAATTTTTCACAAGGCGATTAACCCTTTACAAGTGCAAGGGGTCACTTGAGGTAGAGGGTTACGTTTGGAGGCCATTTCTGTATAGAAGTGGATGATAACAGTTAACAGTAGCTTGAACAAGTTAAGATTTTAGTGATCTTGCAAACATTCTATTGGGAGTCGGTTACACATAACAGTAGTTTGCGGAAGGATCTGCTTGAGGGGAAATTACTTCTCACCAATGGAATACGGAAGGAATGTAGGTGGTTTGCTTCTATGTAGGTGGCATGGCGTGTTCTTGCTGTGAATTATGCCTTGGTGGGACCAGGGTAAGTATTTCATCCGAGAACTTTCCGTAGTAGTCATCTGTGGATCGGGCTGACCGAAATTCATACGGTTCGTGTGTGATGAGTTTGTTCTTTTCTAGCTGCTCGATGACCTTCTTTTTGATTATGACCCCAACAAGCTTGCTGATGATACTGAAAAGACAGATGGGTCTGTACTGTGTGTGGGTGTGGGGGGGACGGAGGCCTGCGTTCTTCATAAGACTTGACACTTTACACAGTCTTGAATAGGATTCCTCCTTCAACCAGCAGTTGAATAACTTTGGCAGGCTTGGGGATAATTCCGGGTTGATGTTCTGAGGGACAGCCACTTAAATTTTGTCTGGTCCAGTGGCTTTCTTAGGGTCAAGGTCTTTGATAAATCTAGAGATTTCACGTGCTGTGATAGTAATATCACGGTGATTGTCCTCAGTGGGACGTGAGAATTTGGAGAAGGGATAATATTTTCATCTATCGTTGTGTTAGAGGCAAAGATGTAGGCGGAGAAGTTCGCCTTATCTGTCGAGGAAGATATGACATTTGGGCCATTTATAATTGTGGACACAGCTGCTTCAAATCTGTTCATGGTTTGGTTGGTGATCTTCCAGAATTCACGGAATTCAATTTGTTTCTTTTGAACATTTGTCTGGACTGCTCGTGGGTAGTTTCCCTTGGCGTTTTCTGGAATATTTTTTCGGCGATTGAGGATCGAACTACTTCGTTTCTTGGGATAGATTTTGAAATGGTGGTTTCGGTGAATTCTGGCTGCAGCGCTGAAACAGGTTTGACTCTTTGGTTTTTCCTGGAATTTATTTTGGTGGATAAATCTCTCTATTTCAGAAAGGATCTAATCGGTGATAAAGGCAGCTGTTTTTGAGACAGCATACTTGAAGAATGTTGGGAGTGAAGCTTCCATCATGTAGGACCTAAAGCCAACTCAGTCTGCCTTCACATAGCGAAAAATTGTTCCATGAAACTGTACATCATGGAATTCCTTAGGTTTGGCATCTATCTGGACCCTGATTAGGGAATAGTGGAAGTAACAATTTAATAGGGTTTTATCAGGGCGGGAGGTTGGGAAGATTTCGAGGAGATTCGCCTAATGTCTCTTTCTGTCCGGGACCAGTGTAGGTTCTTCGATGATCTGGGTTAGTTCATAGGCGATTGAGATATCTATTCGATACCTGCCTTCGTCATCGGTTTTGTTGAAGTGCATTAGACACACTTTGTAGTGGATATTGTAGTCAGCGCCGATATGAAAGCTGGCCGAGAGGCATTGAGTGAGCCTATTATCAATCTTCTCAAATATTCTGTCGAAGATTACCGCCCTTTCGTCGCGAGCACGGTAGAGAGAAAAACGAATGTTGTATGATGGATAAGTGCCACGAGAAAACAAATATACGGGAGATCCGGGTGCAAGAAAGGAAACTTTTGTATTGAATTTATGGCAATATCTAACAAGCACAACTGTAAATTCAGGAGATTACGACACCATTCTATTAAAGCACTTAATTTTTTTAAAAGTCTCACTTCTACAGCGAGGAGCTGATCATGAAAATATTCATGGTAATTACAAAAAGAAGCAAAATGACGACGTTAGGAAAATGTCTTAAGCAGAGTCCCCAGACAAGAAGATATATATGTAGGTATGTATGTATGTATATATCTATGTCTGTATTTAGGTGTGTTTGCGTGTGTGTGCATGAGGTGGTATATGTATAGATAGAGATAGAGAGGGGGGAATATGAATCTAATATATGGGTCAATCGCAAAGACGGTATTATAATGTGGATTTATATGCATATTAAATTCGTTAAATTAAAATTCGCAATAGAACTGTGCAGTAACCAATCAAATCAGCGTTCGTACCAAAAGAGTTAATTTCCCCCAGGTAATCTCATAAGTACTTACGTAATTATTATAGTAAATAAAGGATTTCACATTTGACCGAAAGAAATGTCTTAACAGAATGACATTCTAAATCATGAGGTGAGGATATTCAGATTTTTTTCTATTCTGTAGATTTAACTTGACATCGTTAGAGTGAAACCTGTTATTGATATTTTATTCTTTATTTGCAGCTATGAAAAACAGAGTTGTTGAAAACAAATTTGAAAGTAGAAATATACACACAGATACATAAAATTAAATTTATTTCTGCCTTAGTTACCTAAATATACACGGTTACTACCGCATGAATAATTAAATATTTTCATGGCGTGGAAAAACGAAAAGGTATATAAGAGATGCTTAGTGATTTAAGTTAGAAAATGAAAGAAAGTTACAAGTGTTGATAACACTCTCGAGTATTTAACGTCTACTTCAGCGAAATGGAAAAGAATTGTAAATTTCAGATCTTCTCATTTGTGTCCCATTACGTCTTTAAATAACGGCCAGCATTCACATTTTTTATCGTTATTGCAATATTTAACAATGCGACCACGAACTTTCTACGGATAATTCATTATCTTAGATCTTAGAATGATCTTATTCAATCATTAACTTCAGAATTAAGATTCATTAGAAAATTATAATAGAAAAACCGTGTAATTTCCCCAGGTATTTCTAGTGTATATCGATATATGACCGCTGCGTTTATCTTTGCATATATCATATGATATATTGAGCAATAACTCAATCTATATGCAATGTTTTTTTTTGTCGTTGCACATTAAATTTGACTCGCAGAAATATAGATCGTTCATAGTAAATAAAAAAGTGTTTTCTTATTTTTGGTATGACATAATATATGGAACTGCAGAATAGGTTTATTCTGATAACATTTGAAAAATGCATTTCTCATTTCCAAACTAGAGTATTATTTTTGTATACTTGAAACTGGTGAAAAATTATCGTGTCTTCATTGTTTGAAAATTCCGTTAGAATATCTATTTCAGAACTATTCAGTATCATATATATCCTGCAGTTTAACAAAATATATCTCTGACAAACAACATTTATAAGCTTACCAATAATACAGAATGGATGTGCTGTCTTTTGCAAGCAGTTGCGTTCTAACTTTTAAATTTATAGCCAGTGTAGATTTTGTTTTCTTTGGTTTCATGCTGAGAGGGCTTAAGTGCTTTATTGAAATGAGAAATCAACTTATCAGATATACCCCACTCTACATTCATATTTTTCGTATAATAATCGTTTTAAGTAGGGAAATAACTTCGCAAAATATCTTATTATTGTCTATAAGATAAGAGTGCACATATCAATACTTAAATAAAATGACTGAAAAACAGATTATGACATCTTCCGCAATTTTAGAATCACGCCTATGTCTAATCGGCTAGGATAATCAGCTAGAAAAATCTCAAAAGGCTTTCTGTAATTGAAAATATTGCATGATTTTCTTTTTATGTGCCATGTTCTTTCAGGGTGTAGGCGAACATGGCTCTCCACCTCTCTCTATTCCTTGCAACTCTCAGCAAATCCCTTCCATCTGCTTCCCCTCCCAGACCACGCTCTCTCATCCACCTGCTCAAGCTCGTCAGGTATGTCACGCGCTGCTTTCCCTTGTCTCCCTTCCCCTCTATTTGACCCGTGAGTATCAGATTCTCCAGGCCCTCCTTCTCTATTATATGTCATAGAAACTTCAGCTGCCTCTTTCTGATGTTAAGTATAAGACTTCTTTTTCTTTGTAACCTCTCCAAGACCTCATCGTACTCGTCTTTATTAAGACTCCTAGTTATTCCCTTAGTTTTTTCTGAATCTTAAAAAGCCCTGTCGTAATTTGTTTTAACATGATGTTATTGCGAAAATTTCGTAGGGATTTCGATTTTCCGTATATATTTCTTTTGGTGCCAGTACGGACCTATGCTGAGGAATTAACGTTTGTCATTCTTTTCTCTTCGTTTCTAAGAATTCTGCATATTTTTCTTACGCTAGTTCCAGTTCAAATATTAATGGTGTTTTGTAACGTACTTTTTTTTCCCTACGTTTGTTTTTCTATAATGCTTAACATTCTTTTCTTTTTATGTGTCATGTCCTTTCAGGACGTAGGCTCTCCACCTCCCCCTATCCTTTGCAGCTCTCAGCAAGCTCCTTCCCTCTGCTTCCACCACCCACACCACATTTTGTCATCTACTTGCTGAAGCTCGTTAGGTATGTCAAGCGCTGCTTTCCCTTGTCTCTCTTTCTCTCTATTTGACACGTGAGTATCAGATTCTGCAGACCCTCCTTCCTCATTGTGTCCCAGAAACTCCGGTACCAGTTATAAAACTTGGCTCTGAAATGTTAATCAAATGTTGATATATAAGTTAATTTTAAGTTTCCCTTCCAGAAACCTTTGCATAGGACAGGAATCAAGAAACAATACTGGCAACAAATGGCATTGGCGACCACAATCTTAACAATATAATATATGCAGCTAACACAGTATTAATAGCATACAAGGAAAATCAAAGTACAATTTTTTTTAAAGAAGGTTGTGATAGGAAGTGTTTTAACAGGGGTCGGAAAATGCAAAAATGACATCCGAAGGCACATTGGAATAGTCAAAGATCCATTCCAAATGCTAAGCAGAGTTTTAAAAACTAAGAGTACTGAACCGTGATGTGATATCTGTCCACCTATATGGCAGTGATTACTAGATAATCTCCTCAAAGTTAATGAAGCATCATCAATGTCGTTTCACAGAAAGTTTCTGAGGGTGTCATGCACCCATAATGAGGGCACTGACGAAGTTTTAGATCAAATGGAAATGAAAAGGAAAACTCAGGGTTAAATTCTGGAAAAGGCAGTTGAAATTTCTAGGACACATAATTTGGAAAGAGGACCGATTTAAGGCAAGATGTGCAGGCAAAGACAACGCATATCATATCGAATGGGCTTGAACAAATGGATGGTGGAACAGGTTTAGGAGAAATAACAAAAAGACAAAATTCATGAACTCTTACAAAGGACCGGAAATTCTGAAGAGTCATAATCGCTTACGTCCTGAAGAATCACGGCACTTCAAGACGAAGCAGATACCTATCATCAGGAATAGGCATTTAAGGTTTGTGAGGCACTTTAATGAGATAGGCGTGTATGGAAAATTTGATACTCACGGAAAAGTTTGAGGATATACGGGACAGTGGAAAACAACGTATAGTGATCTTCCAGGCACAGCGTAATAATGCAATAAGGGCGGAAGTATGGGGCACCCAGTGAGGTTCGAACTCACTACTCAATCGTAATTGTTCTAGCGAAACAAGCTTGCTAACCATTATAAAAGGCTCGAGGTGCCCTGGAAAACAATGTATAACATACTTAGTGAACTTCAGTAAAAACATGGCGGAACAAATTAACAGCTACGAAGATCGGAGTGTGGAGAGCTATGACCACTTACGTCTCGATGGGACAGACACATAAAGAAAAACTTACGCGCGTGCGCACGTACACACACATACACACACAAAAGTGTCTGTGAATGTGTTTGAATCTGAATTTTTCATTGATGTAAGTTATGTAGTGTCGAGATCGCCCCTGCCCTGAACAGACAAGCTATATTAACAGAACTATGCGTGTATGATATAGAATGTACTAAATTGACATTCAGATAATTTGTTATTTACAAAATGTTGGAGAGGACTCAATCCATAATATAAAAACAACATAAGACATATATATGTAATATTAACATTTACTCAGTCAATACTGGTTTTCCAAATTAGACTTTTTCCTAAATTAAGATAATTGTTTGTGTTTAAAGTATTTCAAAATTATGTTTATGCGAGTTTTAATATAATGAGACATCTGAGTCCGATGTTATTTTAATGTAATAATGGAACAAGACTGCTGGAATAATTGCTGTCATAATGGGTGCAATCTTAACACCATCTAGAATGTTGAAAGAACGCCGAGGGAAAATTGGAATTGAGACCAAATTTGTCAAACTCAAGAAACCTGCCATCATTTATTCTGCGAGGATATTCCGAAAGGTTCTTGAATTACGAAGAATCTTACTGACAAAATTGCACAAGAAAAGAAGTACCACTAACGCAAAAATATGAAATGGCTACATGATATCTGCATTCGGATCCACAATTTTTTTCTACTTCATAACCACTAGAATAATGTGAAACATAACCGTTACCGCCCAATCGATAACGCATTTACCTAATACAACAGGCTTTCTACCCATAATAAACCACTGGCCAGCATATAAGGAGCCGAGCCAAAACCAAATACACATAAAATATACATTGAGTTTAATCATGAAATAAGGTATCGCCGCTGGGTGTTGACCACATTGTCCATTTAATGTACACATACGCAAGGCGCGAGCGCGCGCGCGCGCACACACACACACACACACACACACGTCCCATAATCTTATAATCCACTATCTGAGATAATTAAAATGACATAAATGCTAAATATATTTATTACATAAGTAATATACAAGAGTTCAGTATATTATCGCAGATTTGAATATTACTTCCCTGACGTGGACATCACTAAAAAGAGAACTTGCAGGTTTGCAATTACTTATTAATAAGGGTCAAACTATATTAACAAAATTATGCGTGTATGATGTCGAAAGGTCCGCCGTCAACAAAAGAGATACCTGTAGGAAATAGTAAAAGCTTACATAATCTGTTGAGCTCCTGTGTACGGTTGTGTAATGGATAACTGCTTGGATTGATGAATCGGAGAGCCGAGTTCGAATTTCACTCGAATCCATTACATTCACTTACGTGCTAATACCCTTGAGAAAGGTATAAATAATCTTATCCACGAGCTATGGGTAAATAGCAGGACAGACCGGGTTCTGAAACCTTGGATGGCAACTGGTCTACCGCAGAAAGAAATGGCAGCCTATTGTGGGAAAAAAATTACCTCATCAGTCATGTATCGAAAGATACAGCATCGCTTACCCGTGTATCATGCATGGCACAAAACTGAAATGAATATTTATTTGGTAGTTTATTTCATTTTGTAATCCAAGATAAATGCAATTAAAATGTGCCCCCCTCAACCTCTGTGTGTGTATATATACATATATATGAGAAATTATTAGGAGGATTTGAGATAATCATAATTAAATAATTCATCGAGTTTTAGAAGAAACCTCAACAGAATGCAGAAAGCATTGGACGGCCGTTTCGTCCTATATTTGGGACTCATCAGCAGTGCGCATCCACAACCAGGAATTTAAACCCATTATGTTATGTTATTAAGCAAACGTCATACCAACTGTACCACGGGCACCGGTGACGAAGATGTAACGAATTAAACTCGACATAGCGCCGCTCATTCACATATTCCACGACAACTATCACCAAGCCGCTCCATCCAGAGCATTAGAAGCTATATATATATATATATATATATATATATATATATATATACATATATATATATATATATATATATAAAATTCATAATTAAGTAATTCATCGAGTCTAGAATAATCATCTAAAGAATGCAGAAAGCAATGAACGGCCGTTTCGTCCTATATTTGGGATACATCATCCGTGCGCATTCATTACCGAGGATTGAACCCAGGCCGTTACGATGCGCTTTGTGACAAAGAGGTAACTGATTACACTCTATATAGCGTCGCTTTTCACAAATTCCGTGGTGTATCTAATCCGACTTTCCCTTATCCACGACTTGTATCCCCTAGCTCCATCCAGAGCATTAGAATCCCTTCAAGCAAGGATATACAAGTGATCGAAATTATTATGATAATTTCAGATAATCATAATTACGTAATTCATCGAGTCTAGAAGAAACCTCCACAGGAAGCACAGGGGATAATTCGTGAGGTTTCTACAAATTAAATGCTCCCTGGCAAAAGAGAAGCCCATGAATGTTTTAATTTAATTATAATTAACATTTTAGTCTATCGTGGGACATATTTTAAGTCATATCTTCAGACGAGGCTTAAATAATAAGTTATTATAACAGGATGGTTCCAAAAAATGACAATATTAACAAAACTCGTTATTCATATATATTATGTTTGTTAATGTTCTGTACTTTTGAGCACAGATAATCATAATGATGACGTATTGTAAATTCATTACGATAATTTTATTTTATTTTTAAAATTTCACAATGATTTTTTATACTTATTATTTGTGTTTTATGTAGAAGATAACATCACTGGATGAAAATGTTGTACATATAATTGCAATTTTCGTCTGCAATTACAGTCATTAAGGAAAGGGAGCCTGTTTAATGAAACATTGTTAATATACGTGTTTGAAAACATTATAACATAACAAATCATATCTGCAGGATTTTAGTTTGCACGGGTTTTTGCTTCAGACGCATATTGCAATTGCAGATAAATGTTCAAAATTTCTGAAATGTAAATAGATACGCAAAAATATGAAAGAAATTCGTATATAAAATATTCTAACTTGTTCCTATCATGGTTTAGAGAATAAATCATTTAACAGTATTTTAAAATTATACCACGCCCAAAACATACCTGAACACGCAGAGTTTATACCGCCCCTACGGAGAAAGCCGTACTACCAACTTTGATAATCATTACTATAAACCGTATTGCTTATTTATAAATTTCATGTTCTTTTAAATTCGACCTGAAGTGTCAGTGTTTCTTCCATGCGTAATATTTATCTGCGCAGAGTGGAAACCAAAACCAGGCCTAATTTAGTATACTCTTTGTACGTTGTGTTTACTTTTGTGTTAATGATCTTAGAAAAGTCATACAAAATATATTTCCCTTTACCCTCATCCATGAACCATAGACTCGGCATTTGTTATATAGGAATAAAGTGTCACTGCCGACACTGTATTTTGAACAAACACAGGAGATCCAATTTTGAATAAGTAGAGAACTTAATGGTAAATGGATTGTATATATGGGAGTTAGCGTGGCGTCTAAGCGATCATAATTTCTATTCTAACCTCTATTACTTTTCGGCTCACCATTTCCACACAATTCTATATTACTGTACGGAGCGCTATTCTCGATACTATTCACTATACTATTCCCCTATACTGATCACTATACGGATTACTATTTGGATCATTAGTCTGTGGTTATTTTTCGAGCGATTATTATCCTACTCATAGTGCGAGTGTTATTCGAAGGCGTCTGACACCAGTATTGTTCAACGGTATTACTATATGCGATTACAAAGCCTCTACTACAACGCGCATTACGAAAGTGACCAAGAGTATTTGTTGACATTACGAAAGTGGCAACGAGAGTTCGTTGACATCAGAAAAGCTTTAAAGACTTTGGTGAAATTCAGTCTTGTATAAGGACTACATGAAATCCATAATGGTGGAGTAGCCATCGCAATTCCTGTATAATTGAAAAAAGGAATTTTTGAATAGACAGCGTTGCCTCAGTAGAGAAGTAGCAAGGCATTTATAAATAAACAAGAAATAAACACGGATTTGCATTTAGGCGATGATTTTCATGGGGGTAGTTGCATCTATATATTGCGAAATAAATATAAAATTCCAGTTCATACAAGACATATACAAATTCAGGTTCGCTTTTCTTGATGTTATAAATATTTCAATGAGCGAATATGAAAAAATAGGAATTGTTCATCATATAGGCGTATTGTTTACGGGTATTGTCGTATACACATAAAAATGTAATTTCCTAGCAGTTGATGGTCATTATTATTGCCAATCAAAAGCTGGGAAAGGGTCCACTGTTGCTCACAATATAAAATGAAAGGCAAAGTAGAGAAATAACAACCAGAACCTTATTTCACACTATCAGCATGGCCCGGCGTTGCCCGTGCTTGAGTAAAAAATTGTACGTTTAGGTAGTTTCCTCTTACTTTTCAACGAATATGTGTAAACTGATTTGCAGTACAAACGGTAGTTACGCTCACCAAGCGTTTCATGTGACAAAACATACGGCCTCCATTGACATTGACTGGAAAGCCTCAAAGAGGCCTCTACCTCGGTTTCCTCCTCCCGCTTTCTCTTTGCCGCAGAGGCTCTTTTAAAACGAATGCTAAGATTGCCTCGCCATGGTATTTTGGCACGCTTAGCAAAGGTACCGGGTCGGTCATCGCCACGGCACTCAGAAGAGTGCAAAGCAAATGCCAGCCGCTTCTCCCCCAATGAGGCGCACTCAGTGCAATCCTGCTCCCGTTTCCTCTTAGCCGGTGAGGCCTTTTTAGAACGCCTGCTAAGGTTGCCTCGCCTGGGTGTTTCTGCAGCCTTTGCAGAGCTGCCGGATTGGTCATCGCCACGGCACGCAGAAGAGTGCAAAGCAGAGTTTGAAGTAGATGCTATATGATCGTCTGTATTATGTGCTCCTCCGCAGTCGCCTATTCTGCATGTGTAACGTTAACGGTGTTAGGGGTCGTCAGTTGTTGACGTGCGGATGTTCGTCGTGTAGGAGCCATTTGAAGGGTTGTAGAAATGTTGTGCCAGAATGCGAATAGAAGTTGATGCCGAAGCTGAAGTGGTGCAACCTCGTTGTATACGAAAACTAAAAATGCAGTGGAGCGGTATGGGAAAAGCTTCTGCTAGATATGGGCCATGCTTTCTGGCAGCACGATAACGTCGCTGTAGGAAGAGGTTACGCAACCAAAACGTTGAAGCGTTGAAGGTTAAAAAGTAGTGAAACACTGAGGTGTACTGGGCCGCGTAGTAAAGGCAGAAGAGAAGTAACTTGCGACAACAATTAACTGTCTAATAGAAAAACTGAACTACGAAAAGGTAGAAATAGGTATGGAACGCTAAGATGGACTGGGCTGCGCAGTAAAAACAGCACGCGGAGATTCAATTGGTAATGCAAACGTTTAAGCAAATAGGCAGTGAAGTGCTGAGGTGTACTGGGCCGCGTAGTAAAGGCAGTACACTTCAACTTACAGTGAAAACTGTAACGTGAAGGTAAAATATGTTGGGCAAACGATTGAGTAAATAAGTAACTTGCGACAGCAGTTAACTGTCTAATAGCAAAACTGAACTACGAAAAGGTAGAAATAGGTATGGAACGCTAAGATGGACTGCGCTACGCAGTAGAGGCAGCCCGCGGAGAAAAAATGGGTAATGCAAACGTTTAAGCAAATAGGTAACTTGCGGTAGTAGGAAGCTGTCAATTAATCCAAGGACAGATGCGTTAATGGCGATCAAATCAAGACGTGAGTGTGGATGCAGCCGCGCTGAAGGTATTTAAAGGGAGCGTGACTTGTCATTGATTGGTGTAGCCTGGACAATGGCCATGACTTAGACCAATGAATGAGCGCACGCATAATGGAAGATGCTAGCGCGCATTCACGCACGCGCGCATGATTTGGCAAGCGCAAGGCTTGGCCGTAAACGGGGTCAAGCTTCCCGCTGTATATGCAGCTTGGCTCTAACGCACGGGATGGCGGCTTTGAGAATGCAAGGAGCTGCAATGAAGCGTTTGCTCGTTTGGTTTGTGCGACAACGAAAAGCCGCTAACCGTTTGTCGGCATTAGATTTGAAATGGATTGGGAGAAAATCCTCCTGTTTTAGCGCAAAAACTCCTCGTCAGGTCTTTGATGCAGTCTGATCTAGGGGAAATGGTTTAAATAATTTGAAAATGTACTGCTGAGGGCGGAACCATTTTCACTCAGCACGAATGTTGGTTTTTATTTTTCAGTAAAGACGTGAATAAAGGAAGTGCTTATTTTGGTAAGATGCGAGGATTAAAGCAAGTGTTGTCAAAGTCGAATATGTCATTTGTGGCTCAAAGTCAGACCTAGTAGCAGGGATAACAAAGCCGAATTTTATGGCCCTGCGCCCATTCCAGAATTTGAGGTCAAATGTTTTCTTCCACTCCATTGCACGCACTGACCTGTTTCTTCCCGCGCATAGCGTGACCTTAAATTAATCTGCATTTAGGAAATACCCAACCGGTAAAACATTTTTAAGGATTGACCGATTGTCGATTTGCACTTTGGATTTGGTGGGCGCTCAGAGTTGAAACTTCACATGGTGACTCCCAATGGCCTCCTCATAAATCCGGTCGGTTTTCGCTAAAACCGATATGCGGTTCAGGCGCAATATGTGCGTATCGATTTTCCGCGCTGTTTAAGGGTCCGTGGTCATGAAACTTCTGGACAACACTTCTAATGGTAGACTCTAAGGGGGTGTCAAATTTGGTTGAAATGCGATAATTCCTTCTGTAAGCAGATTTTTTCGATTATCGATTTTTTCGGAACCTCAGTCCGAAATAGAAAAATCGGGCTCCGTCATGTCCTTACGGCAGCCATTTGCAAACTTTTGGTGAAAACCGCATCGAAACCGGGTGAGAAATGCGGCTTGGGCGTGGTAACAACGCCCACGACAGACACACAGGCAACATGAGAAATATAGATAGTAGATTTTATATAAAGATGTTTTATTCAGTTCTTCCCTTCCTCGTCTGTGTGGATAGGTAGGTGATACATGGGACAATGTTTTCTCTGCCAGTTTTTCCTCTTATCAATTCACTGCACATCAGTGCATCGCGACATGTGGATAGCAATACGAATGGACGGCACGCAACATCCGGATATATCCTATTTCCGGTTTTATTGCCGATTGATCTCCTTAAAAAAAAACGGCCAGTATTTTACTTCATGTTCCCCTTCGGGTTAAAGTGGGTGCAGCTTAGAAGACCGAACTTCAAAAGCATCCAATTCCTGTGCATCAAACACAAACACTTGAAATCAAGATAAATCCGCCTCTTACCTTTCTACGTGGGTGTCCATATTATCACAATAGGAGCACAAACAGCAGTTTAATAAGGGATATTTCGCCTGTCTGTGTGTGTGTGTGTGTGTGTGTGTGTGTGTGTGTGTGTGTGTGTGTGTGTGTGTGTGAGTCATTCTCTCTTTATATATTCCTGTGTGTCTGTCTGCCTGTCTTTCTCTCTTTCTATCACCAGAATGCCTGCTCGTAAATATCAGTTTTTACTTACTCACAATTAACATCTTGGTACCCGTTCGAATATATTTTAAGATATTTTTTGGGAATAACTTATTTTGAAATCCACTGTGTTTATTAGCACATACATTCTAGGTTTTAGTTGCTAAGCTTATGAAGAAATTCAGTCATTTTGACAAGGGTGGTAGGGTATTCATTATCACTGACAACGTGTGTATCTAAATATGAGTTACTTTCCAAATAATGTCAAGTTAAGTTAGGGTAAGGGTACCTGTTCAACAAATGATGACAACAAATGATGTTTATGCTCTGCAGAATGGTATTGAGAACTGTTTTTTTTAATAAAAAAAAACTAGTAATAAGACCACCGTATTATAAATCTTACAATTCTTTCTCACTATCTTAATATATATATATATATATATATATATATATATATATATATATATATATGTATGTATTTCTAACGAAATTGTATTTTAACATGTATTTGTGTCGTTTAAAAGGAAAGTGTTTCAGCATTATTTTTGATGATAAACATCGTCCGATATTTTACAATAATAAAAATTAACTGCTTAATAAATAACGTTTTCTAGAGTATGTCATATTTGAAATGTTAATTCTAACGCTTGTGTTCTTTAGTTTACAAAATCCACCCAAACAAAATATGTTTCCTAACTGAAATCTGTTCTTTATCGCAAGAAAAAGCCCATACTTTCTATGCCATTTGGAATATATTGCTAAATCATGCTGGTTCATACAGATGCAATTCAATGATTTCCTCATCTTGCCTCAAAGACACATGTATGTAAGTATCATTAAGTGTTTGCGATATATATTTCTAACTAAATAATGTACATACTTCTAATTGGGATTATTGATTACTTTATATATTTTGATTGAAAGTCATTGTTTTTTTCAAGGATGTGTCAGTCGCCAAAAATACATCAAAGAGGGCAGAGTGTTAAACGGTAAAAATATTTATCGTAACTAATTACCTCGTGAGTCGTTTTTTTTAATAATTTTTATGTAGCGCTCTTAGAGAATTCTTTATTGGTTATGGTTATTGGTTTGTGAACTAATATAACTTATATAGGCATACAAATGACATCACTGTACTTTTCTTCTTCTTCTATGCGCCGTGTCCATTCAGAGCTTACGCAATCATGGCTCTCCTCAATTTCCTGTTCGTTTTAGCTCTTCATTAACTTTGTCTTTGTGTTATCTCTCCTAAACACTATTCTGTCATTATTTGCATAAGCTCGCTAGGTAGGTCATACTTTGTTTTCATCTGTCCCTCTTGTCTTCAATCTGCCCTGTGAGTACCACATTTTCCAAGCCCTCTTTTTTTTCATTATGTTCCGTATCAATTTAATTTACCTGTCTCTTTCTGATGTTAAGTATACCTGTCCTTTTTATTTACCTATACATATGTCGTCTCTGCTGCTATCCGGACTTCCTCAGGAATGTATCGATCTGAGTAGCCTACAGGGAATTCTGAACTGAACTGTTTATTTAATCAAAGGTTTCTCTTTCCTCTGATTATGTCCTGGGATATCGTCTACTTATTAATTTTATTTAGTGCTGCTCAGTTATTGTTCGCCCGACACGTTTAAGCTCACAATCGTTTTGTCACAGACGAAAATTTTAATCCACAATAACATTGTCCTGTTGTCTACCCCTCTAAATTAAATGAAGTGTTTCCTTCAGAATTACCTGTAGGTTACCCAAATTGGTATACACCCGAGGAAGAGTGGGGAATACATCGCACAAACCGTTGTGAGAATGAAAATGAGGACAATAATCCGAATGAAAATCGTCTAAATAATAACTCCTTATCCCAGAAATTCATACAGCATCCATTTTGTTTACATTCTTCTCTAAAACTATGTTACTCACTTGTTAAATCCATGATATTTACAGTACTCTTCACTATAAACACATTTATTTTGATTCTAGTATCATCATCATCATCATCATCATCAGTGAGCATATTGTCAGGAATCACCGCCTTATACACGCAATAATATTACAGACCAGATTAGTACCCTTTTCTTCGTTTTTAATAAGGTGTTCCAGTTTCATAAAACTTTCTTATCTTTTGGAAGGCATCTTTCACTATTCCAATGCGTCATCACATATAAATATCGCGTATTCCTTTCTCTGGTAAACAACTTCTCAGAGATTTAAATTTTTGTGATGTGTGTTTATGGTATGGCAAAATTTGTAATTTCCATGTTTGCCTATTCATGCTGCTGAAGACCATATATTCTGTCTTCTTGCACTTGATGTTTACTCATTTCTTTTCGGTTTCATACACTACCTTATTAGGAATTCTTGCAGTATCCCTCCTGTATTTTCTATCTGTGTCATCTGCATATCATATGCTATAAATGTAGGACCCGCTAATATTGAATCCTGCTAGGACTTCTGATACATCCAGAATCGCCTCACTGCCTAGGTTGAATAATATGACTGATAAGGTATATCTTTGTCTTAAAACCATTTCTATTTTTGTATATTCATTTTCTAACTACAGTCTTGATATATAACACAGTCTTGTTTGAGATTTACAAAAGCTGTATACGTTTTTTATTTGTTTTTATTTGACTTTATGTCAATTCCATATGGGACATTTAATGCGGAAACTAAATTTTCTTGGAAGCTTTGATGTAATAAAATTAGGATATGTTATTCTGCTTTCAAAACTGAATACATTGTAGATGATACTCAGCCTCTATGCATATGCGTATTTGTGAAGACATAACTACTAGAGGAGGTTATGTGTATAATTTATTTTGTAGTTTTGTTGAGGTATATTTTGAACTAGAGTTTTCTTTAAGAAATTGTAGGATATTATATTGATTAATGTCCCGAATGGTTTCTTTCAAGTTGCTTGTTTGGTTTAGCAGCATATAAACCTCAATGTGTTATTTAATGCTGAAATAAAAACGCATTTATATGCCTTCAACTACAAATAAAATTTATTTGTAATTGTCCTATAAAATGTATTGTTCTTCATTTCAATAAATAAAAATACATATTGCTGATATTTTTACTATAAAAATGTACTTTATACTTTCATATTGTTTGGGCGTTCACTATTTTCCATAGATAGGCCCCTGAAAAGTGCTACCACTCCTGGTCGGAGTGTACGTATGAACAACAGCAATAAAGAGGTGATTCCATGTTCCTCAAAACCGCCAATTTTCCGACATTGCTGCCAGGTGTATTTTATGGTTATACCCAAGACTATATAGGATTTTTATTTGTTTCCATTAACTCAGTTTTGGTGTAAAAAATCACCGTAGTAAAACAAAAAAATGAAAAATTATAGTAATTAAAGGGAAAGTGAAATTTTGCATTTCATTTTATGTTTGAGGTCAGTCTGACTAAAAAACACAGTGACGAGGATTATTTCATCGTTTTCTGTCCGTCCTTGGGATTATTGTTTTTTTCAATGGACCGATGATAAACATTTCATAATTGTATGTTTTCGAAAAATACTGAACCTGATGACAATGCACATTTCAGAGGATGAAAGAAGAAGAAGAAGAAGAAGATGAAGAAAAAGAAAGAGGAGGAGAAGAAGGAGGAGGGAAATGAAGTGAAAGGTAGAAAGACAACAAGAAAGTAGCATAAAAATAATACGAAGAATAAAAGTAATGCCTTTGCGATTTATCCGGCTTCTATTAGCGACATCTTCTATCAACATCTTTCTTATAAACGGATAAATGATCTATCAACAGGATCAAAGATGGCTAATCAAGACGTTTCAGTCGCAGCCCATTTATTTTTGCGCTTCGCTTGATAATAATTACTAGGGGGACGGAGGCGATACGTGCGTCCGTGAGTTTATTGAGATTTGCGCTAATCGCAGAGGAAGCTGTGTGAATAAGATAATCGACGGGGAAAGAACGGTGTGTAAATATAGTGATTGTGGACTGACT
The DNA here is from genome assembly GCA_964036315.1 of Acanthosepion esculentum. Taxonomy (NCBI): domain Eukaryota; kingdom Metazoa; phylum Mollusca; class Cephalopoda; order Sepiida; family Sepiidae; genus Acanthosepion; species Acanthosepion esculentum. The sequence continues at coordinate 58,736,322 of OZ038475.1, read as the reverse complement.
GGTAATATCAAAGCTTGTCATGGACCAGAAAGTAAAGAGAATAATAGAATAGGAAGGAGAAGTTTGTAAAAAGAAACCAGTGAGTTTGAGTCAATAAGACAATCAAACAAAAGAAGCAATCCTTTTTCATTGTTTTGCTGCGTATGGATATGATTTAGAAATATTCATTGTGATTAAAAACAGGAAAATGATTATCGTGAGAAACAGAGAGCACGATGGTAGGTAAAAAGAAAATATACTTACATGTCGGTAAGTGGAACAAAGAAGAAATACTGGGCTGTCTTATGCCTGGAAATAATTTGAAAACATTGATCGAGGCTCTTTTTCCAAGTGGGGTATCCCTAGCAGCCTTGCAACTGATCATTTAAAAATCTTTATTTATATCGACCTGGTAGTATGCACGCAAATATATATGCCGCCAAAGATTTGTATAAGTAGACAATGGATGACAATAGCAGTATATATACTGAAGCCCGAACTCATAACACAACCGCACCATGGTGGACGTCCAACACTTTTTTTAAGAAGACCTTCAGCTTGGATTGGCTGGATTTCTGGTAGGGCTTAACTTCGTTTTATAGGATGTTTAATGATGATTTCTGTCGTATAATAATCTTCTTTTACAGGAGAACCAAATGTGTTAACGTAGATTTGGTTTGTCCGGGAATCAAAAAGTGAAAAACAGATTGGAGTGTACAGCAATCAAAATGTAGATACTGGATTAGTTTGCGCAAATAGCAAAAACGCAAATATAAATTTGATGTCCACAAGAGAGTGTGATAGATAGACCTGAGTTTTGTTTAATGAGAATTAAAACGTAAACATCGTTTTGGTTTTTACGACCGTCAAAAAGTAGATATAGGTTTGGTTTTCCCTGGACTATGATGCGTAGACATAGATCTGTTTGTAGATAAATCAAAAAAAAGGTAGACGTAGGCATTATTGGGAAGAAGGACAAATATTATATTTGGAGTGAACAAGAATCAAAACGATAGACATGGGCTGGTTTTTACGACAATTAAATGGCAATTTTATGTTTGCTTTGCACGAGAAGCTAAAAGGTAAACGAAGATGTTAATGACAAAAGGACAAAAACGTGAATATAATTGAGGTATGCTTCTTCTAGGGGCTGTGTCATTTCAGGCTTGGCCAACTTCATCTGCTTTGCAGGCACTGGTAAGCTTTGATGTTCTCCTACGTCGGCTGAACCTTGTTCTCTTAAACATCTACACAAGCTGGTTAATAATTTAAGTTTTACTTTCCTCAGTCCCTCATGCCTTCGATATGCCCTGTGCACGAGAGCCAAGGGTGTGTTTTGCATGAGATTCAAAAAGTTAGACATGTGTTGCGTATCTGACTATATCTCTGAGATGAAGTATTATGATTACTTATGTTATTCGGATTGTTAACCACATCTTCATTGTTAAAATGTTTCGGCCGTTGTACGCTCCGGCTATATTCAGGGGATTGGAATTACGAACGGAACCTTTTATTTCGACCACCGGAGTAGTGTTATCACGTGATATGTCACTTACGGATATCCATTTACCTCAACTGTCCAAGTATTTTGGTTCACCATTGTTGCAGCCTGGTATTGGACAACTCTTTGTGTCTAGTCTAAGATCTAACCAACGCCTTCATCCCCTGCGCCATGTCACCTTGAGGACATACGTATATGAATTTCTTGAACTTATAAAACTAATTATTCAGGAACCATTTTTACCAGTGCTCATACTGCAATTTTTCTGTTATTATTATTGCATATATTTTACAGAATTTATATTGCAATTTTGTTGTTGGTATTATTCATTGGCTTTCTCTAGCACTCCCTGTTACTGGCGCCCATATCGTATTCCTTTCTAAGCTTGGTCAGCTCATGTGCTGATTCCTTAATTTTTCGCATTTTCTAGTGCTGCTCTCTGTCTGTTATTTCAACCTCGTATCACAGTGGGGGGGGGTGATTTCCCTTTTCTCGCTATGTGGTCAGTTACACCTGATTTTTCTATTTCCTCTCGTGTTACCCCTTTACGAATTTTTTTGAAGACTTATCTCACTGGGGCGACCTGTTTCTCTATTATATTTCTTGCCACGACTGCACGGGGAGGCGTACACACAGCACTTAGACATGTTCCCCTCTATAGGGGGGGTTCTTTCGCGGAATAGTTGTCTGGAATTGTTTAACCACGTTTGAATTCTTCCCTAATGTGGTATGGATCACAGGTATTTTTTCGATCATCCCTTCACATAGGCTAGGCAGACTGAAGCTGTTTTCTGAGTGTTTATATCCACTTGTACACTTCTACGTCAGTTTGTCTGGGTTATTGTCATGTACACGGACTAGTTCTTACGTTGTAGGGTACTGATTGTACTGACCAGATCTTGATCATATATCTCTGTGTTGCCATTTATGACTTTTGCTCGATGTTGTAAGCAGTTTACAATCCATTTCTTTCTACTATATGGATTTTGGGAGTTGAAGTAGAAGTATCGTTCTGTAAGTGTAGGGCATATCTAGGGAGGCGAGTTTTTGTTGTTTTCTCTCTTCATTGTGAATTTTTGTCGAAGATCTTACTGAGTGTATATGCTCCAGTAGAAGCTGGACCTCTTCCTGGTGTGAAAAGATTATGAAGGTTTTATCTACGTATCTCAGCCATAGGTTTGGCTTTAGTGGTGTAGATTCTAATGATATTTTCTCAAAATATTCCAGATATAGGTTTGCCATTGCTGGTGATAATGACCAGCCAATTGCTAAGCCCTCATCCTGTCGATATATATATGATCCCATTCCAAAGTATATTGTCAGCATCTCCATCAGGTGTTCTATTAGTATACGCGGCTGTTCTCCAAGGGATATGTCCTAGACAAGTCTGTCCCTGACTCTCGAGAGGGCCTCCTCCGTGGGTATCTTGATGAAAAAACTCACCGCGTAGAGGCTCACCATCTAGTTGGATTGGATGTGAGAATTTTTGATTATTTCCACGAACTGGGAGCAGTTCCAGACATACGATGGTGACTTTCCTATTAATGGGTTGATTATATCTACGAGGAAACAACTCGGAGTAGCAGCTAACAATCGGCCTGAGCGGAGTACCGTCTATGTGATTTTTTGGGAGACCGTATATGTCAGGTGTAACGCTGTGACAACTGCCTGTATGCCTTATGTGCTAAGTGGTCCGTGTTCTTGATTAGAATCTGTGACACTTTGCGTTCTGTTTTCATTGGAGGATCTTT
>OZ038475.1:58693091-58725591 GCA_964036315.1 Acanthosepion esculentum | reverse complement strand
TTTTATAATCTTCATCACAGAATGAGATATACAGAAACAAATGAAATTCTGGTAGATTTACTTTTGTATTGTTTGATTTTCATTGCTTAATCATGTTTCACGTGCATTCCACTTGTCAAACAAACGTTTGTATAATTTTTGGTGTTTAGAATTCAAGGTGAAACGATGCTTCCATTTGTAGTTTGAAGAAAGCAACGGATTCCAAACTGAACTGAAAAAACCGCAAATATTGCTGTATATATATATATATATATATATATATATATATATATATATATATATATATATGTATAAGTGTAAAATAGCATTAATTTGTCTATGTGGGATTCAGATACGAATGAACATTCGTAAATCTGTGTGTGCCTGTGTGTGCGCCCGCATGCGCGTCTAGTAGACATTGTTTGCTGTTTTTTAGCCTATTGATTTGGGAACATTCTTATCGTTTGTTCTGGCTAAACACATGTTAGATTCTTTACAAATCGGTTCAATAAAAGTTGCTGATGTAATATAATGTTATTTCAGGTGTGTTCATTTTTCGTAATATTGTTAATAGTAGGATCTCGAAGTACTTTGGAAGTAAATATTATGTTCTTTTATTAAATAGGATAGCATCTATAAAATCAAAATTATGGGCAGTTTTGTTCTCTAATACGAGATAGTTTTTATGGCTAAGCGCAAGTATCTTTTGTCTTCATAGATTCTGACTGTTAGACTTTCTGATGTCTCCCCTACATAAATGCAACTTTTTTTATAAGTACCAGCATCTAATTTGCAGCTGCATTTATTTTTCTTCCTAATTTTCTGTCTGATTATGGAGATGGCGGTAAATATCCTCGAACTATGGAGAACTAATTTATTTACATGTTTTGTACGACGAGTGTTAGATAGTATGATTGTGAAAGTTGTTTTGTTATTTGAATTGCTGTTTTTTGTAATTGTGGATTTTGTATGATCGTTTTCCAGCGTTGAGGATAAAATGACGCGTGTAGAATTTTATCACACATTTATATGAAATTTAATTCATCTATTGACTGTTGCTATTTTCGTCAATGGCAACAATTCTTTCAATTTTTCTTATAAATTATAAATCAATTGCCATCGATGATGTGTTCTTCTAAATTTCAATGCTATTGATTATGATCTTTTAATATTGTAATACAGATGTCATTGCTTTTTACTATACTTATTAGCACAGGCACATTTCATCGAATCAACGCCATTAATATCCAGTGGTTACTTAAGCTAAAGTGACACTAAATTAAAACACTGAAACTACTGCAAATCAATGGAGTCGATGTCGATGAAATGATAAATTGCCTACTCTAAGTGTTATATAACCAAATTCCGGGAACTGTGAATTGGAAAGGAGGATAGACTCAGCGGAAATCTCTTAACTGTATACTTCTATATATGATATATTTATAAGAAGAAAGGAGTCTTGCAATAGTGAAAATAAATGTGTAATCACTGGTTAAATTTACCAGGCTTTTTCATGTTAACTCTCTATAATTTATAGCTGAGCGTTTTTAACTCGAGAAAAATGGTTTTCTCGGAGATCTCAAATAATTTTAACAAAAGAAAGTATAATGTCAAAGGAAACATTTCTCGGCCTCATACGAAAAGGACATTGGCTATGTATAAATCTCATTCACCATCCACATCCCTTTAAAATAATCGATGAGCTAAGTCTTCGAACATGTAATATAAACGATTTTTATACAATGGAAGAGGTACCCGCGTCCAATATTGTGTTTGAAGGAAAACATATATTTTGTTTTCAATTTCATTATTTGCGTTTCAGACGTGAATATAAATTATGAACCTACTGACCTTTCTCGTTATTCTAACAGAGATAAACTAAAATTTGTAACAGAATATACGAAGTGAATGAAATAGGAAAACCGGGGAAAATATCAGTGGAAATTTATAAGATTTTGTGAGAAAATCGATCGCACAATGTCGTGTGCAAAAAGAAAACAGATAATTCGCTTTGAACAAAGTAAACAACATATAACGAAATATTTCGCGCGAAAGGGAGAGGCCCACAAATATGAGCTTGATAATAGAAAGTCCATCGTTGATCAGACGCGGTCGGACAAGATTAAGTTAGCTTGAGACAGACACTCGAGTGGCGTCAGAGATTCACAGATAATGAGTTGTCCAAGCAGACATGAAATCAGGAAATGAGAAGAATATCCGCTCAACTTACAAATTTTATAGGCTTGTAATCTTCTAGATTGGTGAGCATGCGCATTGAGAGATGGATTGCAGGAAGAACAAAAGATCGAGATACTGTGTGATAGCAAACAAGGAGAAGAAAATTAACGATAAAGAGAACGTGCGCCGTTTGGGCAAATGATCATGCATTAATGACAGAATTATTTAGTTACTTATGTGTTAAATATGTTTTGCAAGACGTTTTTCTTAATATTTCTAATATTAAATATAAAATGTCGAAAGGAAGAATACACATAACAAATTATAGTTAATAAGAATACTTAATTTTGCAGAGAGAGAATAGGAATTAGATACAAGACAGCATGGTGAGGTCATGTTCAAGCATCAGAACAAATTATATTGCTCTTTTAGCTGTATATAGATTAATGGGTGATTACGGGTGGGGGCGATTGTCAGAGGAGGTATCTAGTGCTTCCCAGTAATTCTTTGAGTAGGTTAATCAGTTTTAGGCTATGGTATATTATTTATGATTTTTGGTCATTATAAGTGTTAGGTGGTATAATTTTTATCGTATATCACTCGATTCCTAATATGTTCATCTGGCGACATCAACTTAGACGTCAATTTTACACGAAAGAAAATACACTGATTAAAGTAAATAGATGAATAAAAGTCAAGAGATTATTACAGTAAATAATTCTGAGCTGTATATCTGCAACAAAGAATTGAAAACTGGCAGTTTTCTCGTCGCCCTAATCTCCTAATTCACAATTTTAACTATACAGAAACCACAACAGGAGTAGGGGAATTCGGTTTGATCTGAAATTTATTTTAGAAAATTATCCTAAGTGTACATCAAGGATTCCTATACACATATTCGCTATATCAGTACACACAAATTTCGATATCACATATTGGCAACCAGCTTAGTACAAGTAGTTTTCTCGATGTTTTGCAATTCTTCGTCAAGTCTGGCTTCTAATTCGCGTTTGAAGAATATTTATGCACCCTCACTCATTTATCTAAGCATGACCACAGATGTTCAATGGGATTTAGGTCAAGGGATTGAGCAGGTCACTTCATTATCGTCACTTGTTTCTTTGAAACTCTGGATTTGTAACATAGTGCGTTGTCTTGTTGGAAAATTACGCAATGTGGTATGTTATTGTTGAAAATGTTCTCTAATTAAATTTGGTAACATTGGTCTAACATCCTTGTGTAAGTGTCGGAATTCATTCTAACCTCATTTGTGAATAGCATTCTTGTGTCGGAAGGCGACATGCAACCTCAAACAATTACAGTCCCACCACCAGATTTGACATTTGGGGCAATAAATTAAGCATGTTATGTTTCCTCAACTCTTCGACAAACAAAAAACACCAGCGTCTCTGATAAAATTAAAAATTCTAGTGATACTTTTCTATTCAATAAAAAAATACAGAATTAATATGCGTAATAAAATCTAATATGCCCAATAAATTAGTTTCAAATAATAAAGGAACGTACTACAAATTTGCTTTCATTGGACCAGACAAATTTAGTCCAATCATCAGCCGTCTAATTTCCAGGCTCTTTTCGTAAAGAAAGTCTCTTTTATTTTTAAATAGCCTTAGACAGTAATCATTTTTCTAGCTTTACGTCTTTTGACACCAGCTTCTACTCACCTTCTCACTGTGCTAGTCGATACTATGTAATTCAGCAGTCACGTTAGAAGAGTTTATTTTTCTAGAGTTACCCTCTTTAGCATTCCGCCTTCCCTTGAGTTTGTACAAATTTTTCCTGCCTAGAACATCACGATGTTTGACAGAAATAGCTTCGTTATATCTTTTAATATTTGTTTTTATACCATTTCTTGATGTTACATTTTTCTCGCAGTCTTGAACACTACAATGATTTCAGTTCTATTAGTTTCAGGAAAGTTTTTCTTCGGAGATATTTTCAACAAAGAAGAAGCACTCACAAATTAATACTTAACCTGTTACTAACAAAAGGAAAATATTTAGCACTACAGATCAAATTTTAGCGCTACAGATTAAATTTCAAATAAATGATTTTACCGCTTATGTTAAATAAGTAAACATGAATACAAATCATTATTGGTATCCATAAATACCAGTGAAACATCAATTCAAGAATGCTTATTTTAGTGTTTGCAGCTAATATATGTACAAGTTGCAATCATATTTGTAATGCTTCTACACCTGCCTCATTTACATATATATATATATATATATATATATATATATATATATATATATATATATATATATATATATATATATATATTTGTCATCCACAGATATACTGTTTCGCTGTTTCACAGCTCATCAGTGTGGCTAGACATCTGGTTGCCTCTAGCTAGGATCGAAACCCGACTGAATTTGCGTCAGTCGGAACTTCTCCCACTAAGACATCGACGCACGGCAGGGATGAAGGTGAATTTTAGCGTGTTTATTTTTAGATTTAGATAAACACAGTGACTGACAGTGACTCGACTCTGCCGAAGAATCGTGCAATATTAGCTTAAATAGTCACTGTTTACAAATTCTCACCTCAAACCAGAGAGCTCAACCGAAATTAATTATAGATAGGTAATATCAGTGGTCAATATCTATATATATAATATAGAAAAAAACCCTGAAAAGTTGTAAATTAAAAAAAAATGAATGTTTTTTGTGAAAGTATATATATATATATATATATATATATATATAAATAAATACTTTCACAAAAAAATCGGCCCCGATCTTTCATCAGAAATGGCTGTTTTCAGAAGTTTGTTTACATTAAGTAGCGTCCCGATGTCACGTGATATGGAATGCAACTGTGTTTGAATATTTCTAACGTAAATCTAACTGTAGTAATATCTTAGATGTTGTTTAATTTTTTTTTAACTATATCTAACAAATTTATTTTGTCTAACTATTGAAATATTTATAAAGATTAAAATACACAAATCTTTATTTAACCCTAGTTTATATATATTTAATTTTAAAATCCAGTATTTTTTTTTCTGCGTGGGTATGTGGAACTGAAATCAGAATCTATCAATACACATTTACAGTTTTCTAATGAATGTCCTGGTTGATTAAAATATTCAGCTATGGAATTAGACGATCTTTTTTCCTAATCAAATAAACAATCTCTAGTATGCAATAGTTCTGACTTGCTCTTTGGAAAAAATAGTTTGTTATTTCTTATACCAACTGACCAATGTTAAATCCCAGACAAAGAATACAAATTCAGGAAATACATATATCCCATCCCAATGTTGGTTGTCTGCTCAATATCATCTCCCTATTTTTTTACTTTTAATTGCTAAGTTAAACAAAACATAATGTCAGTAAAAGATATTAATTAAAACATACAGAATCCCGAAGGTGATCGCTCAATAACTAAACTTGTCAACACTTTTACTAAGACTCTTCCCCTTCTATGTGTTGTGTGCTACATATTACAATATATCATGGCGTATCACAATTTATCGCCCTTTATATCTCTGAGTAAGATTTTCTTTTTTGCTATTTCTTTGAATACCTTTACTGACTACCATTTACACAACCTAGTGTTACAGGCCATTACCTGTTTTCCTTTATTAATCTTACTTTCAATATATCCGGAGTGTTAAATTCTCTAATCCCTCTTTCTACATTATCCGCTCTATATATTTTGGTTCAAACTATGTGTCCTTTTTTCTATTTCCCGAAAAACTTCCTTGGCATTCTCAGTATCATTTTGCACAAACACATTTCTATTTTCTCAAGTCTCTCCTTAATCTGTGTGGAGTTTGCCAATCATTCAATGTCATATAGGATGACTATGTTACATAACAATTCGTAATAATTGTCTTTGATCCTAGCAAAATTTCCCTCTGTCTTATTACTTGTTAATCATTGGGAAGGCATTCACGATACCTTACTTTGTGACAACAGTATATTTCTACATTTTTACAAGCTTCTGCAAATTTTTCTCATCACATAGAAAATAAAATTCATCGTCATCCAAATCATGATAAGCACCACAAATCCAAATTGATGAGAATCTAGATTGCCATTCTATGGATGTTTAAACACATCGAATGCAATTATTTATTGCTTTTAGAACTGTTCTTGCGTTTGTAAATATTCTTGATTACGTTAAGCGATTACTGAAATATTTATTGACAGAAATTTCGAGATACTTAACCAAGGATATTGGTTATATATTGCTCAAGATCAGTTCGTAAAACTTGAGTAAAATTATTATAAGATTCAATTAATTATTGCGTCAGAAATCATATACGGATTAATAATCTTCTATGCGATTTAATTAAGTTCTCAAACGTATTAAATCGATGTCTCATTACATTGAGCGGTTGTAAATGAACGAAATTAAGGAAAGATTTAAAAGGGCTTATTCGGAGAATATATCTTCTGCAAAATCCCGTAATACTTGCCAATTAACTTTTATGGAGTGTTTGGTTTTATTTTTGCATTACTTTCTAATTTGCTGGCCTTGCCTTTTCAGTTTAACCTTGAACGTAAGGATCATTGAACGAAGTAAAAGTTATCGAATGAAAATCAATGTACACTAATATCATCGACTTCCTTTCGGAACATTGGCAGACAGCTTCGACAGAGATTTTGGCCGGGGAAAATTTGATATGTTGAAATTTTCCAGTAGTATCCATTAGATTTTAGATTTTCTTAATTTTCTGAATTTTTTATAATAACTCACTTACCAATTCAATTTTTCTACGTGAAACTAAATAACCTCCATTATAGAAATGGTTTATATTGCTTAGGCAAAACAGATATATTTTTTAAAAATCCCAAATCGGATGTACTGTAAATGCTTACACACTGTTATCTATGTTATGCATATTCATTAATATCCATATTACTATTGATAGCTATGCCTTATTAAACATACATACCAATAAAATTACACAAGTTATCAATATGTATGAGAGAGTGATTAAATATCTGGAACCGGCTGATTTCAATATTTGGTCAAATGGAAACACATCACAATTTGGTTGATTTGGGACTAATTGTATTATCCTGGAGAGGGCTGGACACGACCAGGTTTACCACAAACTTCTCGCTACACATGAATACTTCTCCGTCTTTCAGGCCACAGATGAGATGAGAACTGGTCAGTGGACCTGTTGCTTAGCGACCCAACGCTCACTACCGGTCATGGGAATAATGACAATAGGGAAGACGGGCAATTAAATGACAAAATGGAAAAACTCCTACTTTGCGTGAATTTTCCTTGGAAAAAACTTCTTCATATAAACAAATGTTACTTATCTTTGGAATTCTTTGATGCAGGAAATGACCGTAAATGGAAATACAGTCAGCTACAATTCTACAGCCAAAAGGGAAAAAATACAGGGACGCTTAAATTTTAAATTTAAATTCTATGTTTTGTTAGGAAATGAGGTGTATTGTTTGATCCTGGACGTAAACCTCCATTAGAAAAACATTTAAATTAGTTCTCTTCAATAAATTTTCAACTTAATATATTGCTTTCTCTTTGAAATAAACTGCAATTTTTTGGTGGAAATTGTGGTTAGATTTATTGCGTAAAACATCTACATAACTGAGCGTAAGAATTACAAACGAATTTTGTTATATACTATCCCTCCCGTTATGTATGTGTATATATATATATATATATATATATATATATATATATATATATATATATATGATTCCATCAATAAAAAAATACACGGCAGACTAGTTCCTTTCGAAGCAGGAAACGTATAACATATAACATAGGAGGATTTATTTTCCATTTTGTTATTAATTACCCAAAGTTATTTTGGTATATAGAATAGATCTCAGATGTTTATATGTGTTTTCCAAGTGCTATAACATGATATATCTTTCAATATATAGAACATATTTACATAGACAAACTGACAGTGGCACAGATGCGATAGGCTGTATGATGATGATGATGTTTTTGTTGTTTTTGTTTCCTGTGCAAAATAGGCAGCATATGATAAATCTTTAGAATGTGACTGCGTGGTATTTCCCAATTTAACTCTTAGTAAAACATCAGTATTAATATATTAGATATTTTACCTCATTTTGTGTGCTATTTCTTAAATGCTTTAATTTATCAATGTGAATTTGCTGTATAAAATCGATTAAATATTTTTTTTAAATGTTAAATGTGAAAAGTAATTCTGCCTATTTAAAATATCCAGAATTACTTTTCACATTTCACATATCAAGTAAAGTTAACATATAAAGCAAATTTTAATGAATGAAAATCCCTATGAATGATTCATTCTTCCTTCCATTTAAATCTGACTCAACCTGCCTGTAACAGGATCATTTACTTATAGGTGAAGAAAATCATTTTTAAAATGTTAATAACGAGAACAAAGATTATGGCGTTTGGATTTTGTCACTCAATTGTAAATACGGAGGATTATTGTATTCTTTTATTATGACTTATATAATCTTAGGTGTATTGAAACATGCAAACATCCTCTTGTAGAAAAAGAAAATAAGTTAACTGGTTGGAAGTGATTCAGTTCGGGCAGGTGTTGCTTCTCACATAGATGCAATGAATTAAATCATTGGCAAAACTTTATGATTTACCTATACTCGATGATGACACTGCACTCCCGCTATGCTTTTCTCGTTTGCTGCTGACATGCAAAACACATAAGCCGAGACAAGACATATATTTTACAGATATTTTCACTTTGCCTTTACCTATACTCGATGATGACACTGCACTCCCGCTATGCTTTTCTCGTTTGCTGCTGACATGCAAAACACATAAGCCGAGACAAGACATATATTTTACTGATATTTTCACTTTGCCTTTACCTATACTCGATGATGACACTGCACTCCCGCTATGCTTTTCTCGTTTGCTGCTGACATGCAAAACACATAAGCCGAGACAAGACATATATTTTACAGATATTTTCACTTTGCCTTTACCTATACTCGATGATGACACTGCACTCCCGCTATGCTTTTCTCGTTTGCTGCTGACATGCAAAACACATAAGCCGAGACAAGACATATATTTTACAGATATTTTCACTTTGCCTTTACCTATACTCGATGATGACACTGCACTCCCGCTATGCTTTTCTCGTTTGCTGCTGACATGCAAAACACATAAGCCGAGACAAGACATATATTTTACTGATATTTTCACTTTGCCTTTACCTATACTCGATGATGACACTGCACTCCCGCTATGCTTTTCTCGTTTGCTGCTGACATGCAAAACACATAAGCCGAGACAAGACATATATTTTACTGATACTTTCTCTTTGCCTTTACCTATACTCGATGATGACACTGCACTCCCGCTATGCTTTTCTCGTTTGCTGCTGACATGCAAAACACATAAGCCGAGAAAAGACATATATTTTACTGATACTTTCTCTTTGCCTTTACCTATACTCGATGATGACACTGCACTCCCGCTATGCTTTTCTCGTTTGCTGCTGACATGCAAAACACATAAGCCGAGACAAGACATATATTTTACTGATACTTTCTCTTTGCCTTTACCTATACTCGATGATGACACTGCACTCCCGCTATGCTTTTCTCGTTTGCTGCTGACATGCAAAACACATAAGCCGAGACAAGACATATATTTTACTGATACATTCTCTTTGCCTTTACCTATACTCGATGATGACACTGCACTCCCGCTATGCTTTTCTCGTTTGCTGCTGACATGCAAAACACATAAGCCGAGACAAGACATATATTTTACTGATACTTTCTCTTTGCCTTTACCTATACTCGATGATGACACTGCACTCCCGCTATGCTTTTCTCGTTTGCTGCTGACATGCAAAACACATAAGCCGAGACAAGACATATATTTTACAGATATTTTCACTTTGCCTTTACCTATACACGATGATGACACTGCACTCCCGCTATGCTTTTCTCGTTTGCTGCTGACATGCAAAACACATAAGCCGAGACAAGACATATATTTTACAGATATTTTCACTTTGCCTTTACCTATACTCGATGATGACACTGCACTCCCGCTATGCTTTTCTCGTTTGCTGCTGACATGCAAAACACATAAGCCGAGACAAGACATATATTTTACAGATATTTTCACTTTGCCTTTACCTATACTCGATGATGACACTGCACTCCCGCTATGCTTTTCTCGTTTGCTGCTGACATGCAAAACACATAAGCCGAGACAAGACATATATTTTACAGATATTTTCACTTTGCCTTTACCTATACTCGATGATGACACTGCACTCCCGCTATGCTTTTCTCGTTTGCTGCTGACATGCAAAACACATAAGCCGAGACAAGACATATATTTTACTGATATTTTCACTTTGCCTTTACCTATACTCGATGATGACACTGCACTCCCGCTATGCTTTTCTCGTTTGCTGCTGACATGCAAAACACATAAGCCGAGACAAGACATATATTTTACAGATATTTTCACTTTGCCTTTACCTATACTCGATGATGACACTGCACTCCCGCTATGCTTTTCTCGTTTGCTGCTGACATGCAAAACACATAAGCCGAGACAAGACATATATTTTACTGATATTTTCACTTTGCCTTTACCTATACTCGATGATGACACTGCACTCCCGCTATGCTTTTCTCGTTTGCTGCTGACATGCAAAACACATAAGCCGAGACAAGACATATATTTTACAGATATTTTCACTTTGCCTTTACCTATACTCGATGATGACACTGCACTCCCGCTATGCTTTTCTCGTTTGCTGCTGACATGCAAAACACATAAGCCGAGACAAGACATATATTTTACAGATATTTTCACTTTGCCTTTACCTATACTCGATGATGACACTGCACTCCCGCTATGCTTTTCTCGTTTGCTGCTGACATGCAAAACACATAAGCCGAGACAAGACATATATTTTACTGATATTTTCACTTTGCCTTTACCTATACTCGATGATGACACTGCACTCCCGCTATGCTTTTCTCGTTTGCTGCTGACATGCAAAACACATAAGCCGAGAAAAGACATATATTTTACTGATACTTTCTCTTTGCCTTTACCTATACTCGATGATGACACTGCACTCCCGCTATGCTTTTCTCGTTTGCTGCTGACATGCAAAACACATAAGCCGAGACAAGACATATATTTTACTGATACTTTCTCTTTGCCTTTACCTATACTCGATGATGACACTGCACTCCCGCTATGCTTTTCTCGTTTGCTGCTGACATGCAAAACACATAAGCCGAGACAAGACATATATTTTACTGATACATTCTCTTTGCCTTTACCTATACTCGATGATGACACTGCACTCCCGCTATGCTTTTCTCGTTTGCTGCTGACATGCAAAACACATAAGCCGAGACAAGACATATATTTTACTGATACTTTCTCTTTGCCTTTACCTATACTCGATGATGACACTGCACTCCCGCTATGCTTTTCTCGTTTGCTGCTGACATGCAAAACACATAAGCCGAGACAAGACATATATTTTACAGATATTTTCACTTTGCCTTTACCTATACACGATGATGACACTGCACTCCCGCTATGCTTTTCTCGTTTGCTGCTGACATGCAAAACACATAAGCCGAGACAAGACATATATTTTACTGATACTTTCTCTTTGCCTTTACCTATACTCGATGATGACACTGCACTCCCGCTATGCTTTTCTCGTTTGCTGCTGACATGCAAAACACATAAGCCGAGACAAGACATATATTTTACAGATATTTTCACTTTGCCTTTACCTATACTCGATGATGACACTGCACTCCCGCTATGCTTTTCTCATTTGCTGGTTTAATTAATTATGTATTTATATTAATGTTGTGTAAATTGTTAAGGAAAAACCTGAATTTTAGAATTCTGAAATGTGTATAGAAAAATTGTACACTTGATGTTGCATTAAAAAAATTGTTTAACTTTAACTGCCTACAGCGAGAATAAATGCATCATTATATATACAAATAATACGTCGGCATCTAACTCACAGTTATGGAACATTGCTCATCAAATAAGACGAATAGTTCTCTGGCTATAAATCAATTTTAAATCAATATATATGTCTTTTCTATTATTGGCGAGTTATATTTTGTCATTTTAAGTATTTTATTCAATATATATCAGAGAGAATATCAATTTCTCTACATATTTTTCATGGCTTCCTTTTATTCGATGAACATAATGATCATTTTAAAAGTGTAGGTTAAGATCTGATTCTAGTAGTGTGTGAAATAAGGATTTCCCCGCTTCCTGTCTAGTTTCATTCGTAGGAATTCTCATTCTGATTTCTTTGTTTTTAGATTGGCTGGGATTATGCGATTTGGTGAGAATCTGATACTGATAGAATTTCTTTCAAACTTACTGCTGCACAATGTTTCCTTGATGCAGTCAGTTATTAATACTGCTGATACATCGCATTGAAATGACCTTTCTAATTCTGATACGTGCATTCTGTACAAGATTAACAGAGTATCGTTTTTATTTTTCAATCAAGAAATCATTCATTTCTTATATTCCAAGGGACTACTGAAAATGTCATACCGATATCAGAATGGGAATTGAAAAAGAAATGAATGTCTTCAAGAAGCTACACACATTATTATGGAACAGCAAAATCTCGTTAGAAAGAAATTGTTGAAATAGGATGTAATATCAATCATTCTGTATATCAATGACTGCTAAATAATTCCCTCTCAGATATAGAAAACAAAACTTCAGGAAAAAGATGGTTCTAAGAAGGATACTGATTACAACATGGATAGAGCATGTGAGCAACAAGGAAGTTTTGAGTAAAACACAAGTCAAAAAGTAAAGTCAGAAACAGAAAGTTGGCACATGAGTTAAACTCGAGGTTTGGCGATTTGAAACACTCACGGAACATACTGTAGACAAGAAACAACAGATTAATATAATTAAGGGGGCTGTGTGAATTTAAAACAGCAAAGTGAAAAAGAGTTAAAAATGCAATATTTGCTAAGAGTTTCTAATGGCAGAATGATTCGGAGAGACATTATTACCCACGTCCTGATGTTCACGAGATATAAAAAATAAGATGGACTGGATATCACGTTTCCGAAATTTTACTGAAATCTTTGAAAGTCTGAAAAACAGCGGGCTCTAATATATTTATTTAAACATATATTGAAACACGCGACATGATTTAGATTCTTTCGTTTTTTCATGTCTTATCAATCTTTTGTAGGTTATTTAAAGCAGAAAAAATATTTTTTGGTTGTAACAATAATTATTTTGTTTTTGTGAGTTAATATTGTATTAATAAGTTTTGGAGATACAAAATAATTTTCAGATATATAATCATTATTTTTAACCGAGAGATAAGAGGCAGATGTATGTCTAACACAAAGGGCATTTGCGTGTAATCGAATGAAATGAATCCGACTGGAATTCCAACGTTCCGAGCTGTTATCCATTACATCACATTCGCATACAAGTATTCTTTCTTGTACGTATTGATCAAGCTCGATGTTGCTTAACTTCGATGATCAGACGCGTACCGGTGTTTGAACGTGGTAGGAGTGGCCACGTTAGAGTAAAATGACAGACCAAAAAGAAAGGTGTCCATTTAATTTTACATCATGAGTCAAGTTTTGCAAAAATGATTATACTTTTTTTTTATTTACCTAAATAACAAGTCTGTTAGAATAGCATATAATTACAGTGGCTTATTTTTGTTTTGAAAATGCCGTATAATTAACAACATACATATACGTATATATATATATATATATATATATATATATATATATATCTTTTTGTGTGTGTGTGTATATATATATATATATATATCTATATGTGTATATATATATCTATATGTATATATATATATATATATGTGTATATATATATATATATATATATATATATATATATATATATATATATATATATATATATATATGCGCAGGTGACTAGTTGGGGTGAGTGTATATGTATGTATGTCCCTATACACAAATATCAACAAATGTGAATTGTCTATACGGTATAATTTGATTCCAATTACTTTGTCCAAAATAAAATGTTGTACCGCAAATATTTATGTTCTTATTTCATTCATTTTTTCAGTATCACTCCCATTTCACAATTGCGCTTTATGATGACTTTCAAGGTAGAATAGTACAATAGATTGCAGGTTCCTTTTGCATCAGTGATGTTTAGGTTACCCTGTTCTTGCTCTCATACTTTAAAACTGCAAGGCAGCAGTAGGATTGGATCCAGAGTTGTTTTTTCTCCTAGACTAGTTCAGAATCAAGGCTGTAGGATCCAGTTTCTTCTGCTATTTTACCCATAGCTCTCCGGATTATTGATTATTACATTTCCCACTGGTATTAGCACGCAAGTGAATGCAATGAACGCGAGAGGAATTCGAACTAGGTTCCCCTATTCCTTAATCCTAGTTGCTATCCATTACTACACCGTGCCTACCTCATATATTGTTATAATGGTAAGAAATTTCATACTGACTCATGACATGTATAATCCCGATGAGAAATCATAAAGATATATAATCAATGCTGACAGTATTTATTGAAACCTTCCCGATAATTTTATAAGTCAAAATTTTTGTGAACAAAAATTGAATAAGTGGAAAAACAAATAAACAACTATTTATAAGGAAGTCTTCTTTGAGCGGAAGTAAAGTATATTTATCGGTTTGTTAGATCCAGTATTTGCTTATTTCCCATCGGTGACAGTTGTCGGTATTCGATTTAGAGTTAAAAGCAGGATTTCAAAGACAATAGTTTAGTTACGAAGATGGGATCCATGCGGATGAGTGAATCAACACAATGTCCGACTACCATTTTTCTTCCTCAGATCGGCCATTTGGTGGACTTAATTAAACTTATTAAAATTCCATACATATAGCACGTAAGGTTTAAAATATACGCGTATACACTGCGTCTGAAATTTGTAGTTATGTAATGCTTTATCGTTATATAATATATAATCTTATTGGTATCTAAATACTCATTCGTTTAATGATAGCAAAGGCTATCTACGTAGTTACGATTAAAGCAGTATTGTTTTGAACATTAGATGGATTTGTATAAAATGTGCTGAAATTCTAAATCTGAATACTAACTTCTAAATATCAATACGATTTTGAGACTTTAAAATCTGATGTAAATATGATTTTAGAGAGAAAAAAATATACATTCTGAATACACATAGAGAAAAACAGCACAATAGATTTTTTTTTAAAATTAACTGATAAAAGTAAACTATAAAAAATAATTGGTAAATATCTGTAACAATTCAGATTCAAGTCTGATAAGTGTAATCAATAAGTATCGGACTTTTATATCGGGACAAGTAGCGTTAATATTTCTTTTGTTATTTGTAGTTACAACGATAGTGTTTTTTTATTCTTATTCCTTCGAGACATTTTTATATGTGTAAATTGTGTATTCTGTAATTTTCTGGGTTTTTCTTCTGTCTAATTTTGAAATAATGTTTCATGAACTTTCCCTCGTACAGGATGTGGGTGATAATCGTTCTTCCGAAATGCATGCTTATTTATTTATTTCGTTTTGCTCTTAGTAACATTCTATCCTTTATCATTCCTCTGTAATAGATTTAACGTCCATACATGCAGACAAGTTATGTAGTTGCTTCTCTTGTCTTAAGTCTACCCAGCGGTTGTTAAATTATCAAGAATATCTTTCATCATTATGTCCTACAAATTACAGCTTTCTGACTGTTAGAATAAGTTTCCTTAAAGTCCCCGTCCTACTTAGATCTTCCTCTTTGCCCACTGGCTTTGACTATGACATTCATAAAATTCATGGAGTGAACAATATCTCTCAAGCTTATAGTTATCTGTGCAAAAATTGTCGATTATTTAGGGCCTTATGATATATTACAATTTACATAGCAGTTCAAAAGGATTTTTATTCTCGTTATTTTTTTCTAATAGAAGTTACTTTAGGTCCTGTTAACCATTTTTAACTAATTATATTCGCCTTTGTATTAACTGTAACATTTTCTGGAATCTGTTACAGCAACGAAACCTTTCTGTATATTCTTGAAGTCGAAGAGACTAGTTTATACAGGGTGCGACGGATAAACTGCAGTCTAAATTATGCAAAAATCAAAATAACACTAACATCTCATTTTAAGAGATATGTTTACCAAAAATACACAAAAATATGATAAAATACAAGAATGTGAATTTATTCATTAAAAACGCCATTGGCTTCAGCCACCTCTCCAGACGACTTCGGAATCTCCTGCATCTCTTCTGGTTGTCCTCCTTGTTTTAGTTGGTGAATGCCGCCATAATTCTTGCTTTTGCGTTCATCTTTGGTGTTACAAGGAATGTTGTTGATCTCTCGCTCAATTGCGCCCCACACATAATAATCAAATGGGTTGCAGTTTTGGCGTTAGATGACCAGATATAAGGGTAGATGTGGTCGCAGAAATTGTCTTAAAGTCATGACTGGGATTTCCAGCTTCTGTGGCTTAGTGCAGAGTATTGATGCGAGACATAAGGTCTTCCAGAAGACACACTCTTGACCCAGGGCAGCACTACTCTATCAAAATAAGTAGATGCCGGCCTCCCCGTTGCGTGACGCCCTGTGGAAAGATGAATTGAGGCATGACTTCGACATCACTAGCGATCACGCCAAACACCATGATGTTGACAGGATATATCGTCCAACTCTACACTGTCCTCAGACTGAAACCAAAACACTCTGAAATATTTATATTGGAGATTCCGGTGCGAACGCTAAGCAATACAGTATGCCGTTTCCAAATTTCTGACGGAGTGAATTGTGTCATCGTACACTTTTTCTCACAGACGGTGCTCAACTGTTTCTAAGACAACGTGCAGTCGACAAAATCAAAAACAAACAGCGCACATGCGCGAAATTTAAAATAATATTTTTTGTCATAGTGAAATATTTTCTTTGGTCAGAGTCGCATTTATATGTCAAAGTTATTTTTTATTTGGTCAGTTTCTTTAAGGTTGACAACCAACGAATTTGGTGTTTTGTTTTTTTTGCAAATCTTTCCTTTTGTGTTCACATGATTTTTTATTTCCTTGAAGTTTCAGCTATGTGTTTTTGTAAGAAATATTATATGAGATTTAGTAAAATCCTTCTTTAGGTTTTAGCTCATTGTTTTGTATTGTCTAAGTATTTTATTATTTTGGATATGGTGGTAACAACTTTTATGTTGAGTTTAGATAGATTCTTTCGATTGTACGTGTGATAGCATTTGTAGGTAGGATAATATATTTTTTAATTCATTGGGTTTCACGAGAGGGGTCGATATATGGGTATTTTGTTTCGCATTGAATATAAAATAATTAGTGTACTGGAGAACTTTATAAGTGTTTTCAATATATATTTTTTTATCTGTAAATAATTCGAGTTGCATATACTTCGAACTCTTAGGTAGAATCCGACGATTATTGCATTTAGGTGGTGTTTCAGTGGTAATATATGTCCGTTGTTGGTGTTTATAGTTTAAATAATCATGCCATCAATGAAACCTTTGGTGAAATCGAAGTCGTTTTCCTCTTGATTTTTTATAATAATGTCTACTCTAGCTCATTTGAAGATTCCGCTGGCAAACTTTAAACTGATGCTGAGGGTTTCTCGTTCTGTATTAGGATGCTTTATATCCGGTAGATTTCTATTAGATTAGAATTTCCAACATGTATCCACTTGCTGTTGCTGCATAGGCTGTTGAATTTTTGTCTCAATTTGCTGTTTTGAGTGTCGAGCACTCATTTGATAATTTGGTATATTTTATCAATTTACGACTTTGTTAAAACATCACATTTTCTTCCAAAATACGCATGCGATTTGTTAAAATTACTGTTTTTAAACGATAAATTTCCCATAATTTGATTTTTCTCATTAGACGCTTCCTCTGTAGCAAAAAGGTATAGTACATCAGTCTATATGATGGTTCCGTGTAGGATACAGATTCGATTCTTGTCGGAAGACACATTTTCTATGAACTTTCTCACGCATTAAGGTCGGTTAATGTAGTTAGTACTGTTTCTTATAAAAAAAAAGCAGTTACTTAAATACTTGTATCTCTAAAAATAACGTATAAACAGAAAATATATTAAAATAATTGTCGGACATAGTCCTTATCATCATATATACATACATATATATATATATACATATATATACATATATATATATATATATATATATATATATATATATATATATACATATATATATATATATATATATATATATATATATACATATACATATATATATATATATATATATATATATATATACATATACATATATATATATATATATATATATATATATGCATATATATATATATATATATACATATATATATATATACATATATATATATAATATATATATATTATATATATATATATAATATATATATATAATATATATATATATAATATATATATATATTATATATATATATATAATATATATATATTATATATATATATATAATATATATATATATAATATATATATATATTATATATATATATATAATATATATATATTATATATATATATATAATATATATATATATATTATATATATATATATATTATATATATATATATAATATATATACATAGTTATGTCTAAACTTGTGTCTCTTTTAATATATACAAAATATACTCTACACTAATACTTCCATGAACTCCTTATTTTTCAAGAAATAAGGAAAATATAATAACGAATATATGAGGAGTAGTGCATATATAGATAGATTTATATTTTGTATATGTAACAACTTTAAGAGAGTGCCTATGTAGCGCATACTCATTGATACTTCAAATCTTAGTAATGATGAAGATCCATTATACAAATTTGAAATAATCGTCCAATGCAAAATATTCCACTTATAAACAGCCACACGCTAGAATTCTGGCATCCATCATAGTTGGGTATTTCCAGTGACATGGGCAGTGGTTTTTCCAACCTGTGTTTCTTCTTGCTATTTCTTTTCACAGGTGCTGATTTTGTTCATAGATTGGAAACGTTTTGTTTAATGTTTTACATACTTTGGTATCAGAAGATATTTGTCTGTCAGAAGGAAGTGGATTCAACAAGTCTTATGTATACTGATTTCAAGTTAATAATCAGTATGAACGAAACTCGCTTTGGGACACAATTCACACACTTTTCTTTTGCGCGAACCTAAACTGTTTGAAAATCATATACAACCTACGGACACCATTCATTTGTATACTTTAGCAGAGGTACCTCTAAATAATTTCTAAAAATGAGCTTAATATGAAGAAAAGGGCCTGAAAATTTATAAAAACAAAGTTTTATTATTAAAGTGCTTGTTATTTTGAGAGGAAAGACAAAAGTATTTTTTGATAATTTATAGATTTTGCGTCAATTTGTAAGTTATTAAGTGCCTAAAAATTATATAAAAGGTCGCCCATTTTCGTCAATTAAGATTTGCAGATAATGTCTCGGCAGAACAACATCAGGCCTGTCATCAGGTTGTCAATACGTAAACACAAATAAGGTCCGGTTAAAAAGACAGCTACTCTCGAGTTAAAAAATGCATTTCAGCGATATATTATACTTCAAGTAAATATTGTTAGTGTCAAAAAAGATTAATTATACTTTAAAACATATATAGCTTAATATAGCTCAAATAAGTTTCAGAAAATTATATTTAATTTATGTAATTTTATTTTAATAAAGATGGTCACATTGCGATGAAAGACTGCTAAAACAACACCTTCTAGACAATTTAAATTATTTTTTAAATTACAGCAAACTATTTTTGATTATAGGAAATATTAAATGTAATCTATTAGCTTGAAATTAAATCTAAATAAAATCTTAAACAAATATAATTCATTTTTAAAAATTTGATTTCAATTCTAGGTATCGCGTAATTTTTGTGGAGATACCTACTGTAGCAGATATTTAATCTCGTGCATAGAACTAAATACATGCATATATATTTCTAATGACTAATTATTATATTCACTACTTTTCCCTTAAGAAATAATAATTATAATGATGTTTACGCTTATGTTGGACAGGATGAAGAGGAACATGATGGAAGAAAAGGAAGACCGAGATATGAAAACAATGTTTTTTTCTTTATGTGAAGATAAAGGAAAATATGGCATACACTTGAATGCAAATGAAATTTGGGTATTGGGAATGAAAATGGCGTGAGGTTAAAAAGGAAGATGAAATATTTTAGGAATGGAATGGTTAAGATAGTGGGAGCGCAAATCAACGGGGTAATGTGCTTATGGGGCAGAGTTTAATCGGATCAATTTATAGTTATGTCCTCTTTCACTAAAAATCGATATTTGCTGTCAGAAGTGCGAGCCAACGTTGCATAAAAGGAAGGAATCTTTGGCAACTGGAAAAGAATGAAGAGAAGAAAGGGAGAAAGACAAAAATGTAAGGTTGTTAAAATATTTAATTGGATAAATACAGTAAAATGGCGGAATATCGATAGAGACAGAAATACAGAAAGTGATAAAGAGAGAGAGAGAGTGAGAGAAGAAGGAGAGATAGGATTTCCCAATTGGAAACGGGGAAAACAAGAATGGTAGGTAAAGCTAGGAAATTAGAGAAGAAAAGATTGAAATTTAAATGATTTTAAATAGAATAATGAAATGAGATTCAATGAAAGATAAACTATATTAAATGGAAATAAGAAAGAAAGAAAGAAAGAAAGAAAGAATGCGCCAATCAAGAAATCGAAAATTAACAGTAAAGGTTTATGAAGATAGGAAATAATATTCGGAAAATATTGCCAGACAGAGAAAAGAATAAAACGAAAAGATTAGAATGACGATATATAGAGAAAACTATGGCCGAGGAGCAATATATGAGAAATGGGTGTTTTCGGCTAAAATGAATATTTTTCCCAAACATTGAATGAATCCTATTATTGGAGCTCACTTAGATAAATAATTACAGAAAATCTCTAATTAAATGATATATAATAATATAAATAATTGCAATAACTGCATTCCAGTGATGGTAAGAAGAACATTTTATTTTAAAGTATTAACAAATAGTGATGAATAAAATATATGAATTGTGAAAGATGATTGCAATACGTAACATTTTATCTTTGATAATTATAATATACAGCATTATTCTCACTGCTTTAATATAAGTGAGAATAATTTCTAATTTCAAATATGGATTGAATTACTTATCATACTGAAAATTAAATATATTTTAGCATAAGATGTTACCTATGCAAGCTGTTTGGAAAATGTCAAGTAGTTCTAAACGATGGTCACTATACAAGAGGATACAGGAATTGTCTTGACTAAAATGAAGAAGGATCATAGCTATATTGGAAAGTTTCCTTGGATAGTTTGAGAACTTTTCATTACTCCCTTGAATGTTATTATGCTTTAATATGCAGTGTACTATTGGAACATTGTCGAACATAACTCTCAACAGCCTTTTCTCCTTTGTAGCTCCTAGCAAATAATGTCTCCCTGTTACAATTTCCAGTGTCTGATTTAAGTAAATTAATTAAAAAGAATATTGGGTGTTATGAGTGCAATTCTTGCTACAAAAATTCTTAAATTATCTACATATTCTTCTTCAAGATATAACCCAATTATTTACATTTTTTTAAAAACATATTTGATGCACAATTGTTCTCCAAATGGGGCATAGACATCATTAAATATTGAAAATGTTCTTCTGTTAAAATTCCTGTGATGAAGATATATTTACATTATTTATACGCGGTGCATTATTACCCCCATTTTTTTTTTGTTTTGCAAGAACGAAATTTCGGCCATTGTACACTACGGCCTTCGTCAAGTAAATGTCGATCCGGGTTCCTTCAGGGAATAATGAACTGAACAACATTTATGAAGTAAACGTATTGAATCGGGATGAATACTGGAAAGAGAAAAATCTGAAAGAATCTGCGCATATACTAGTCTATGGGATCCTCCTTATTAGACATGGCGTAGAAATAGATATGACAGGAGCCATTAATGTAGAAAGACAGAGAAATTACAATTATGGTTCAGGAGCAGCAAGAGCGGAATTATAAAATGAAGACTATAGGGCGCTGTTAATCATGAAAATTAATAGCAAGCAAGTTATGTTTAAAATACCAAGTTTTTCACTCGTAGGTTAAAACATTCGTCTGAAAAATTGGTGAGGCATTTAATGAGCTTGAGTAAATTGAGGGCGTAGGAGAAATAGCAGAAAGACAACGTTTATTATGAGCTAGAAGGGACATGAAGTTGTGGAAATCCATGATCGCCCCCATCTCAAGGGTATACGGTGCATAAAGAAGTATGTGTAAAATCAAATGCTGCTCCGGGCAGTGCGTATTGGACACAGAGGAAACGGAGCATGCAGTAACGGGAAGGTACGAAATAAGTACATGGCGAGATACACATGTATAAGGACAGCGAAAGTATTACGGAAAACTAGCATTATCTATCAATTCAAGTGTCCCTTAGAAGAATGATTCACCGACAGAAAAAACTAATTTATTTATATATATATATATATATATATATATATATATATATATATATATATATATGCACATTTCCTTAAAAAAGACTGACAATGTGCTTTTATTTATTTTTTTATATAATTTCTCGTGCGATCTAATAATGTTTTTCTTTTCAGATGATAAATTATATAAAAACTGCATAGCATCATCCACATGCAAAAAAAGGATAAAAATAATGGAAGTCTTATTAATAAAAAAAACAAACCAACACTTAATAATATTAACTTTGAACATGGACATAATATCTTGACCGTGTTTTGAAACAAAAATGTGAAACATTTTATAAAACATACATATAAAAAACTATTTTTAATTCTAACAGTTGAAATATAATCCTTGAAAATGGCTAAATATATAGCCGAAAGCGTTCGCATAAAAAGAACTTCGGACAGTTTTTATATAATTTATCATCTGAAAAGAAAAACATTATTAGATCGCACGAGAAATTATATAAAAAACTAAATAAAAGCACCTTGTCAGTCATCTTTAATGAAATGTGCATGAAATAAGGATTGCTGCCTAAATACAAATATATATATATATATATATATATATATATATATATATATTGGATATACGAAAGCTATATAATCAAGACGTCATACTCTACATATGCCTGAAAATTCATCCATTTCGAGACATTTACATCAGCATTCCTGTCCACATTCATAGTATAAGAAAATACTGATTGATAGCACAACTATCCTACACCAAGAAAATAACAAATTTGAACTACAGATCCTCGAAGTAATCTACATTAACAATAGAAGCCGACGCTGAATAGAATACGAATACTGTAATAATATACTAAAATACCTATAAAAGAACAATTTTCATGCTTTACTGCTAGCCTGACCATGACATTCCAACATAAAATAAAACATTCCATAGTAGATAATTTTTTCACGTTATAACGGACGCTAAAGTATAACTGTCAGCCGTTCTATTTAAAAGCAAAATACAAATCAATAATATATAGCTACATATATTTGCCTTACCAGTTGCACCCCTGATGGTGATCACAGAAAAAGATGGAAAGAAAGGGATTTTCACTGTTACAGTGCATTTCTTGCATTATTTAATTGTAATACACGAAAAAACGTCCGTGGATATGAACGGATTATGCTAAAAATAATATATATATATATTAATCAATTTCCTTCTATGCAAGTCAGTAAAGCCACAAAGACACAAGGTTTTACTGGCTGTGGATGACTCCGAAAGCACAAAATGAATAATAAGTAGGAACAAAAGTAGTAATCAGGGTAAGGACGGTAGATAGCGATTGATATTGCATTTAATTTTTGGAAGATTAAACTTGGCTAGAAAGCGTGGGGACGAAAAGGAGTTCCACAAATGTGAAAAGAAATTATTTGCATAGAATTTACAGTTAAATCTAGCCAGATCAACTGTAAATTGATGAGAATTCTACATCAGCCTATTACTGCACGTTAATTCTTAAAGTCTAGGTAGCATATCGAAGATCTTATCCGAGTAATTACCATGAAAATATTTATAGAAATGATAGTGGGCGACGAGTTTATGGCAGTGGGAAAGGGACTGAAGCCAAATCTCTAGAGCAGAACCGATAAAATTGCTGATATGACTTGATTTTTCGTAAAACATAATATGTATAAAGAGAAAAAAACATTCGTCTGATCTTGAACTAATGTCTCAGATTTTGCTATAATTATCATTGTTTGTTTTGTGTACTCGTGAATGAGTTCAAGAATCCTCCAATATTTTCAGATGATTCATGGTGAATAGCCAAACTGAAATTCCATCAACTTGAACCTAAATTTTACCGTCACTGAATAACGGTATCTTCTCAAAATCATCCGTTCGACCAAATATAAATGTTGCCCAATAGTGTGACGAATAATATGATATGCCTTCGGTTTATCCGGCTTCATGTAAAATAAGATGCAGTCAGTTTGTTCAAAACTCTCAGGCACCGAAAAGATCGTTCCAATACAACTTTATAAATCCACGCGTAAAATGTTCGTGCAAGTATATAGCAAAATCCCTATCGGCTGCTTGACGCAGTTGGCTGTGTGCAATCTGCCAAAATTTTTCTAGAAATTCTACTTTCAGAGTACGTATACTACATCACAATATCCGCGGAGAATAGCTCCAAATATGTCAGCGAATTAAAAAAAAGTATGCTATTTATTTTAATATGTATATTTCTCCATGAAAAACATCAGAGATACAATAATGCGATTTATATATGCAAATATACGTGTTACTAAAATAACTATTCTAATTATCAGAAAGAAATTCATTATGTGATTCATTAGTTTGGGAGTGGTTCAGGGTAAAAAGAAATCTAGGATCTTCTAGTTTTATGTCAGTATGAAAAGGTTCGGTAAGTTTTTAAACAACCATAATGGATTCTACAAAGGATAAAAAATAATGCATATTAAGGACAACTGATTTGATATAGTGCCATTGTGCAGTTTTGGTTATCATTGCATTGCTGAAATCTTTGGAATTAAAGACAGGGATCATGGAATAATACAGGGTTCCTGGAATTTAAAAAGTGCTCCTTTTTATCTACCAAAGTTTGGATAGTTATATCAGTGGCCTGTGGTATTATTTTATTAACAGCAGCTTAATTTCTATCCTGCAAATCTGGAAAGACGCGGTTTCTGAGTCGCAGCATCGGCGTGAAAACAATTAGTTTTCTCATATAATGTAAACGTTAGGAAGCACAGTAAATCAAAACAGGTCAATTGTTTCGATCGTAACCACAATAGTGTATATAACCGTCTCAAATAATTTATACAACTGAACGTTTCCCGGGATTTTTGTAACCCTATTTTCGATTATATAAATTTAGAAGTTATAAGCTCGGATATGCTGAGGTACATCTAGTTTCTATAGCTTTAGGACTGTTTAACTTCCAAAAGAGCTTCAATATTTGAGATTAATCATAAAAAGTTTACTATTGTCAATAATACATTTCATATTTGCATAATATTTGACAAAGTAAAAAAAAAATATATTTCATCGTTTACATTTCTCCCTCCGTTAATTTAAATCTTATTTGTTTCATTTCGAAAGCTAAACAAAGTATCTAGAATCACGAGATTTTTGTCAGAAATAAGGAACATATTGTTGAACTGCGATGTTATATCAATCCTCCCTTACATTAGTTTATGCTGGGCAATTTTTGCCAACTTGTGTCAACACGCTTGTGACTTTATAGATTTATGCTACGAATAAAATGCCTAGAACATCTCAGCAAAGAATAAATATTGAGAAAAAAGGGAATAAAGTACGCTACGAAGTAGAAAGGATCAGTTGAATAATTTGGGTTCGCTTAAGGACGTGACAGAACTTTGAGAATCACATAGTCAGAGTTCATATGAAAATGAATAGGGCTAGAACGATACATCGAGAAAAATAAGTACCTAATATGTATGAATAAATGAGAGATTATGAAGTAGAAGATAGTAAACAAAAACAATATTACTGAGGGCTATATAGTATACGATGTCGTGGAGAGCCACGATTGATCACGTCTTCAAAGTTCATGGCAGATCAATGAGGTAAAGGCGATTCATTGGCATTCTGTGTTGTCAAAATTGTCCTATAATTCTATACTCTCGAATTTATTCCCACGTGCCAATTATCTCCAATGATATTTTTTGGTTTGCAATATCGATCGTACTGTCCAGAAAATAATTCCATCTCCAACGAATAGCAATGTCCTCAGAGGTCGAATTTTTAACTTATCCGCACTCCGATTTGTTTGTTCTCAAAATAAAAATTCTGCTTCATAGCAAACGTATTTTCCTAGAATGTATTTCCTTTTATTTTTATGTCCCCTGTTAACCTCGAATCAGTTCCGGGGTCAATTATACATAGCGTTTGTCACACCTAGATATCTTGTGGGACTTCATTCCAACAATTAGATAAAGGTACTTCATCGACTGAGCGTGATCAGGGCATAGCATAGAGGTAAAACAGACATAACGTCCAATAATATTATATATATAAAAAATTCGGAGCACCACACTGGGGTAACAGAAGGAAGGAAAATAGCTATCATTCAAAAGAAAAACATGATTGGTTTGTTATAATTTGAGAAATTACAAAACATAATATAATTATAAGCAAAAATTATTTTTGTTCTTTATCATAAAATGAAAGTGAAAATTATTAACTTCATGTTTGGCTGAGTACGTCATAGATAAGTAACCGTAAATAAATGACTTAATACACCAATGGGTGAGAGATTTCTTGTTTGCTTTTTTACTTTTTCCCTATGTCGAAGTTTGAAAATATTCAATACGAAATGCAATCCTACTTGAAAAGATATCTTCTAAACGTGCTAAATTTCTGAGTTAATATTCAAGTCAAAGTAAAGCGTTCAGATTCTGACATTTAAACAACGCATATTCTTAAATATGTTGCGTTCCTTCTGGACGAAGGCGATCATGACTCTTTACAACTTCTTCTCCTAAATAAAATATATTTTTAATATATTTCGAATTCTCTATTTGTTATGATGTTGGTTTGGAGTTTGTAGAGACTAAACGACAAATAACACGTAACAATAAAAAGGGTTTTAATAGGTTGGTACAAAGGTACAGAAATCGCCTGAGTAGTCTATGAACTAGCTCAGCAGGAACGTCTCGGAACTCCTGTCTCTCGACGTGCCACTATTTAAAGTCTTTGTTCGCAGACAAGTTCATCTTCAAGAGGGGTGGTAGGTTTCCGACACAACACTATTCTGCCAACAATTGACACAAGCTTGTTAGGGAGGTGTTGTGCTTCTTTTCACTGCTCCTCTTGCTTTCAATATTCTTTTGTGATTGTTAAAATTTCTATACCCACATTCCTCATTATGTCCCCTATAAATGTCAACTGTCTCATTCTTATGCTATATAGAACGATTTACTAATTTTAGTTTACATATAGCACAAGACAAGAAAGCAAAGAGCTCTCAATGAGGATCGAACTCCCTACACATTCGAAATTGATCTAGCAAGACAAGCTTGCTCAGAATTAAACCACGTTGAAGTACCCACTTATGCTATGCAGCTGTTCTTTTGTTTTCATTACCTCTAAAAGTTGCTCACGTGTCCAAATCCAAGGTATTCTCAGCATACTGTGTCAGATGAGCGAATCACTTTTCCTCACTTCATAAACATTTCTTTTGAGATTTACCTTTACTGAATAAAGTTTGCTACATATCAGCACAAGGAAGTCGAAATAAAATAGATTTCTCAAAAAGCAAATCGAATGAACAAAAAATGTAAAACATATCAAAATTGTTTGGAATAGTAAAGTGAGATAAAGAAAGAGAATTGAGAAATTGAAGAAACGAAATGAAGGTGATAAAATATGGTGCCAAATTTAATGGTGATACGGTTAAGAAAACGGTGGAAAGACAAAAATAAAAGCCTTCAGAAAAGAAGGAAGAAATTATCTGAACACGAAAAGCCGAAATTAAAGCGGAATTTTCGGCTTTGTTGCCCTTATCTCATTCAATCATAATTAACATCGCCCCTTTCGATGCGAATCCAGATGGAATGTAATTTTTCACGAATCAAATCGAATTACGTATTTAAAAGGGATTTATTTGACTGATCCAGATGAACTCTTTCTTTATTAATATTTGTTCTATTTCGTTTGGAGCTCAGATAGGAACGGACTTTTTTAGCGTATTCTTCTGCTATTGTCGTTGTGCGTTTTATCTCATTATATACACAATTGTACTTTATCATAATTTTATTATTTGGATATTTCTATCATTGCCTCTTTATTTGAATTGAGTGGTTTCGGGTGTGTGCAGTCTTATTAATTAATGTCCTTAAGCCTGATATTGAAACAAATAAAGTAATAAATATATTGAACACTTGTATTTCATTTTGGCATGGGCAGCTTCTCTGTCACTGATTAGCTTCATACGCCCTCGATATAATCGTTTTCTTATTTTCCCCTTATTTTAAATTCCGCATTCATGCAATGTATCGTTTTCTGTATTCCTACCGCTCGATGCAGGTATTATTTTACTCGTGTATCCCTTCTGAGCGGGTAGGATGGTTGTTTGTGTGACGATCAAGGAATATTATTAGGATTTATGAGGAATAACATGAGTCGATTACCGAAAATATGGAGAGATGACTCAGCGCCATGATTTAATATTCGTTGCAAATCAGACATTTATTGATATTGTTAAGGATAATAATTTTATTCTTTCAGTGTCTCTTACAATTGGATCGGGCAGGATATTTCTATCATTCAATCTGTCACCAATGATGAGGAATAGGCTCATTAGTTGCACTGCGTGACAAAGTGGAAATCAGTAATTTTATCCTTTATTTGAAACTTTAATTAAGATCCCAAACCGAAAAATGACATTTCCACGTCTAATCGCAAAGCTGATAATATTTCATAGTTAAAAAAGAGATTAGACAAAAGTAATACTTTTTCAAATAATTGCAATAAGAGAACAACCGCAGAGCTTTTTTTAAAAATCATTTCACTGCAAACAAGGCGATAAGATCATTAAGACCCAAGGTGTCCCTGAGAGTGAAATAAAATGCAAAAAAATATTGTAAAAAGAAAGGAAAATAATGAAACAAATTCAAGCAGACAGAAGATGACGATAGATATTGCAATTAATTTTTGGAGATCGTATTTGAAATGAAAACAAGAATCCGACAGAAATGCAAGAGATAAGTTCGAGAGAAAATGTATGAAATTATAACATACGGTTATATCTAGCGATAGCAATATTAAAATAATAACACCTGTTTGCCAATCTAGTCTTACGCTTAAGTTCATTAACGTCAAGCTCCCAAATATGAAAGCGATATTTATTCTGTGAAGATACAGAAATGTCGCACAAGGCGGAAGTGGGGATTGGGGAAAAAGGACGGTCTTCTTCTGTCTTAAATATAACTTAGCTAGCCCCAAACACTGACCCAAACGTACAAACAATATTCCTTACACCAAAACAACACATTCATATGTACCTTTCTTACTGCAACCACCATAATACCTCATTGTCTCTATGAAAATACTAACTAGTCCCCTTATTGACAATTCAGTGTCTGTGGAGGGAGGGGAATAAAATAACAATTCTAAAAACTAACCCCAATGAGTATTTACAATATGGATACAAAATATTTACAAGAAACTAAAGAAAAAATAATAAATAATATATAATAATAATATTAGTAATAAAAAAACCACAATCACTAAATATGAAAGCTCATTAGAAAAATTCCTATAAAAATATTTATAGAAAAGACACAGAAAACCGATGTTATGGCAGTGGGAAAATGACTGAACCCGAAATGCCAGGTCACTACCAATAACTTTAAAGATACTTCTTTGGATTTCTCACTAATATTATGATAACTCGCAAGAGATTCAGACCAGATCTGGCAGCGTTGTCAATGCACTGACGATTGGTAGATTCATAACAGTGCAATATGTGTACTGTTGCAAAAAATATTGAGCACGACACAGTGAAAAAGATGTCCTAGGAACAGACCTAGCAATAAATTCAATATAATCATTCCACATCATATCTGTGTAAATGCTATGATTTAATCTCCTGGAGGTAGGCATCAGTCATGATGATAAAAGGCAAAATAAATCACGAAGTCGAATACAACATTTTTTTATGGTGGCTTAAAAATTAAAAGCTATTACTTGAACTAGTTAACAAAAGGTTTAACTTCATTTTCACGTTCAGCTATCACTTTTAATTTATTGATACTTCATCAATCGTTATAGCTGATTACATAGTTAGGTATTTCCTACCAGTGACTATTCAATGTTCGAGCTTTTGTTAAATGTCATGATTTGGATTGCTCTTTCTCTAAACTGAAAGAATTTCTATCTTTGGCATATTCACGTTACAATTTTCATAATAACTTTTAAATATTATAAAGATCAAAAAGTTGAATTCTTTAAAATCAATTTCATTTAACCTAGATATGACTTAATTTTATATCATAGATATTTACTAAATTTCGTTTAATCCTGCTTTATAAAACTATGCACGATCCCAGGATCGAACTTGCTGATTTAACGATCTTGAGGAAATGAAATTTAATAATCTATATCGATTGTCGTGCCATCGTAATATTATGACTTAAACTTAAATATACGGGCTGAATTTCCGCTGTGCATTAGAATACATAACATTCTTAGAAATTTAAGAAAAAAAATTGAACATTTTGAAGTAAGTATTGAAACTCGAGAAAAAAGATTTCATATATTTAAAAAATAACTTCGAAATTATGTAAACCACTTATATAGCCAAATATAAATTTAGTTGATATTCTTAATATAATCAATTGTATTTATTTGATGAGAAAAGCATCAACATTTATATGAAAGTTAGAGAAGATACAAAAAGTAGAAATATATTTGTCTCCATACCGCATTGAGTTACAGGTGAATTAACGGTTAGCAGCATGAAAATTGAAATTGTCGAACCATGGAACGGCTGGAAGGTTTTGCATTCACTTCCCATTAATATGCTTGGGCATGCGTGAATCGAGTTATGTTCCCTTAGGCCCGTAAGAGCAATCTGTTTAGTAACCAGACCAAGCATAATTACACTTGCTTCTGATAATCTAAAAATATAGTTTGCTATGATTTCGGCCATATCTTTCACAGGAAAATCAGCAACGTTTAAAGAAAACACTATTTTTTTTTCTTTTTTAAAAATCATTTCCCCCGAGCAAAGCAATAAAGCCATTGAGTCAAAACAGGCTATTGATTGGGACAAGATAGGAAAGAAAAAGAGAAACATTATTAAGATGCAGAAAAATTAAAAGAAGATGAATCAAGATGTCAGAAGATAACAATTGGCATTGTATTAAACATGTAAAAACCAAAGTTGACTGGAAAACATGGAGCAGAAAGAGTTTCACAAGCGAGAAGTAACTAGTAACATAGAACTTACGGTTGCATCTTGCCAATTCAATTGTAAATTGACGAGACACTATTGCCAACCAAGTATGAAACAGGGCAAAGTTGATAAGAACAATTACCATTTGTGCATTATATATTTGAACTTCTAAAATCAGAAATTTAATGATTATTACAAATCTGAAAATCACTGATGGATTTGTGCTGAAATTGGACTCCGAATCCAAGTCTAATCCCAGAGCATTCCTCTTTCTGTTGAAGGAATCACTCCCAGATTGACCATGTCTTCAGTTGTGTAACCGACCCTATCACGTTTGACAAATTAAAGCTTGCTAAGACAATTAAAGCCATTGTTGGAAGATTTGAATTCTGGTTTATCTTCGCCTGGACCGCTTGCTACCCACGGCTATAGGACCCAGTCTGTCCTATTTAACCATGGCTTGAAAAGGAGAAAAGAGCTGAATTCTTACCTTTCCCAGGTGTCTTTGCTTGTAAGTGAATGTAGCGAGACTAGTAGATTTATAAGTTGGCATTCCGATTCCTCAATCCAATATTTACCATACCTGCATTTGCTACACCGCGAATCCTTGGAATCCCAAGGAAAACTAAAAAAAAATCGTTAGAGATGAACTATAAAAGTAAAGTGGGGCGAGTGTAGGTTGTGAGCAAATAAAATGTATGCGCCATCAAATTAAGATATTTGCTGAGATTAATTTTGTAGAATCCTGCTATGCATCTGAATTTATCTTAAGTTTTAAATATTTGTATCGTTTTAAATATCTACTATAAGACAATAGGGAAAATTTCTCAAAATTAAAGAAAACGTTCTTATACTTAAACAATCACAGTATT
>OZ038475.1:58673091-58688091 GCA_964036315.1 Acanthosepion esculentum | reverse complement strand
GGATTTCAGATTTCATTGAATGAAATAAGAAAGAATTTATGGTATATTTTATTTTTATAATTTTCAAAAGCTATCATGACTTTTACACAATAATTCGAACGTCTCAACTAACACTTTTGTGGAGGCTATTATGATAATGTACGCTATTAACAGAAGCTTTCTATACCATTCGATAACTTTTTTTCTGTATGGTTTGCACGATATTTTCGGGCCTACGTGTATGCAGATTTGCTTCCAAATATTGTGATTTGATGGCTATATATATTTTTTTATAAACGACTATTTTCAATTCAGGATGTAAATGTTCGATTGCATTTAGGCCATTCCATTAACCCCATCTTATCATTCTCAAAACATCTTTTGATTGCTTTCGAAGTATGTTTCTCTCCTTTAGTTGCAGAAAAACACAACGCCTCACGAGTTTCAGACGGATAGCAGAAGATACCAATTTAGAAAGAATCTGTTAGCGAATCCATTCTCACTTCAATCTCTCTGTCTTTCCAGATACCTTTTCAGATACCTATTACTCTAAAGCAACCATATAAAATCATGTATTCATTAGCATATTTACTAGTATACCTCTAGTCGGATAGTATATTTAAATAAATATGCAATACGACATACATACATGATATATGCACAGAAGAACACACGCACGTACACACCTCCACATACATGCATACACGCATATGTTATTCTGTCAACTTTTTACGGTTTTCCCACATTTTCTCCAAAATATCTGCTCGACATCCATATCTGCTTACGTTTCGCATCCCAAACGTTAACCATATAATTTCTAAAGTCTTATAGATCTTTGTTATAACTGACATTAATTATTAATTATTTAAAGATTATATTATATTATCCAGACGATAATTAAAAATATATCAACACATACATTCATTTTTAAACAGTGTGAATTATATCTAATCGTATGTACATTCAACAGACATAATAAAGAAAGGTTGTCATCTTTATTAAGACTCTCGAATGCGCATGCCAATTGAAGTAATTCACAGTTCACTGTATTTATATTTTTGAAACATTTCTAATTAATCTTCTCGACATGTGAATTAGATAGTCTTAATAAAGTGGGCACATTTTCTTGGTTAAACCTTTCGAAAGCACACACCGGTAGATGTAATTGCTTAATAATATCAGCACACACACACACACACACACACACACACACACACACACACACACACACACACACTATACACACATGTGTGTGTTTGTGTGTGTGTGCGTGTATGTATATATATATATATATATATATATATATATATATATTCATAAATTATTCTATATTATTTTGTTATGCGCTATAAGAAAAGCGTGGTATCACGTGGCATACACTACACTACAGAGCAACCTCGGTTCTCGAACGTCTCACATGACGAACAAATCGGTTTTCGAACAGGAAATTCGAGATGAAAATTCCTCGGTTAGCGAACAAAATTTCGCTTCTCGAACAACATTGCCGAACCGAGTTAACCTGACCGGAATCATTTCTGAGTCGACCGCCGTGTTGTACACATTTGTGTGTTGTGCTGTGCTTTTCTTTTCCATTTTTATTGTACTGTAACTTTTTTTCTCTACATTGATTCCTACTGGAAAAATAGTTTCATTTTACAAACCTTTCGGGTTATGAAAGGGCTTCGGGAACGAATTAATTTCGTGAACCCAGGTTGCACTGTATATTGTAAATTATTGGGTAATGGGAACACGACCTTTCAACTTATAAAATGTCTTAAAACAAGTAAGAAATCAATTTAGCAAAGATACGAATAAGAAAAATAAACAAAAGCTTTAAAAACTGCTCGAAATTACGTTTGAGAAAAGTTAAAATTGCAATAACGTAAAAAGATGAATGGATCAAAACTAAATTGTGGAAGAAAAATATGTTTCGATAAAACAAGATCAATTGTAAAAATCATAAAAGATCACCTGCGAGTGAAGTCGTCGAAGAAATACAGGAAAACTGATTTCGCATTACTATGTTTTAGCGTTTACAGAAAACAGGATAAAAACGAACACTTGTGCTTAGAATAAGAAAGAGTTCAAGTCTAAGGGACACTTAATTTATGGAAATTAGATCAATCATAACAACTTTAGTACAGGAGATAATTAAATTGAACATAGAATAAGCTGTGTAGAGGTAGTTTGGCTCGTAAATTGATATAAAACGAAAAGATTAACTTAAAAACTCGATTCTTGTTCTTAGATATGCCCCTCAAATTGAGACTTTCACATGAATGTCATGCTTGGCGCCAGAAAAAAATCTAAACGTTCAACTGAATATAACAGCTTTTTCAGATCACTGATTAAAAATTGCATCCAGCGAATGAAGCCTGTAGCTCTTAGCAAACATCATTATTCACTCTGAACATTGTGAATTGGCGTTACTGAATAACAAAAAAGAACTGTACCAAATAATAGAAACAACATCGCATAAGGTCTTTTCAACATCATCAACAACTAAAGTGAATAGAATTTGTAGTTCAAATAGAAAATAATGACATAATCAAGATTTTGACGTTCCACAATATTTCAATTGTTGTGGAAGAAACTCCTTGTCAATATCGGAAAAGGAAATAGCAGTTACTAGACTTGAGAAACATGCTCATCCGGAGAATTATTCCAAGAGAAAGAATTTAACAATTCAACAGAAAGTAGTATTGACTTTTGAATCACTGAATATAGAAACTGTTAATATTGTCATTACCTTAAATAAATTTTGTAAACTGTGACAGTAACGTGAATTAATAAACAAATTATGATAATGGAAAGAGCAAGTAACATATCTGACGACATTGTATAAATGTGTGAAAGAATATTAGACTGAGAATTATAGAAAGTGTATATACACTGGTTCCAGCTACAACTGATAGGAATATGCGGAACTTATTGATCGCCAAAACTTGAAAGTGTAGGACTGATT
This sequence comes from Acanthosepion esculentum, assembly GCA_964036315.1. Lineage (NCBI taxonomy): Eukaryota > Metazoa > Mollusca > Cephalopoda > Sepiida > Sepiidae > Acanthosepion > Acanthosepion esculentum. The sequence continues at coordinate 58,685,147 of OZ038475.1, read as the reverse complement.
ATATATTTTAGTATTGAATATAGAGCTACATTTTAGTCCATTGATGAAGGTACTTAATCAAAGCATCTCTGGAGACAGTAAGTAGGAAGTTGATTATTATGTTTATATAGTATTGACGATAGTATAACAATATTTCTGAACAAATTGTTGATGGCAAGATAAATACGGAAAATTATAAATTATTCCACAAGATTCCTTGTAGTAAACCCGTATTTTTACAAAGTTTTTAACACCATGTCTAGTGTCAAGGATTGACTAGCGATTTAATTTTTATTTCTAAGGAAGGAAAATATTTTAAAACAATGAGAGGACATTAAATTTCTGTTTTTTTTTTACTTTGGAGTCTAGTGTGAGAGGATAAATTGTGAGCTTGGGTGGGATGGTTGTTAGGTACAGACTTTTGTGTTAGGTCTTTTGAACTTGAGGCGCGTTTTCATTTGGTAAAAATTATTTATTCAAATGAGTGACACAATAAATTTTTACAGGTCATTTTTTTGTCAGGGAAATGACACACTATTAGATCGTCGTGACGATGACTCCTGTGATAATCAGATCAAACGAGGGTGAGATTAAGGGACATGGAAAACTGTCCACTGAAGGTGGATATGAGCGATACAAGTCGACAATTTTGATTAACCCACCAATGAGAGAAGGGCTGGGGTGGCGCTTCCGCTCTCCCCTTCCGATACTTTCGATACAGGGACATTAAATCGAGTTTTTGGAGGCTTTCATTCCTCCCATTTGATGCGCATGACAAAAGACCATTGCGCAAGCTTTATTATTGGCTAGCCACTCAGAATTGTGCAACTAGAAATCATAAAAAAATTAGCCGAAAGATCAGAATTGACATTAACATGGTCTCGCGGCTTGTAGACCAACACTCTCCCTGCCTGACGACTGGGGTGACTCAATAAAGACCTATTCTCAGAGCCGCTTTTTGAAATCCCTCTATTACCTCTCTTCACTAAAAGATTGAAATCTCTGGGCTGTTTAGCCATAACTGCCACCGTCAATCAACCTATCAAAATATGATGTTAATCTATCAAAGTATCTTAAATAAAAGTTATTTTTACACTTGTTAACGAATGCTGTTTAAGTTAAATAGCTTTTACAGCGACACCGGTGAATTTAAACTTTCACTCTCAATATCCAGGACAGAGAGGAGTCAAGAGTGATATTCGAAATTTCTTCACTGATATTCCTGCAGACACTGAAACGAAATGTGGGGACGCAGGATTGACACAGAGCTAGCTCGCCGGAAAACAGATCAACGGAGACGGGCCAAAGTAAGAATGACATTCAGCAAGCACACAACAACAGGCACACAGTTTTCTTCTGCTGAAAAATCTTTAAAAACGAAACGGTCTCAAATATAAAATCAATTACGACCTCATTGATTTCAGAATCTTATTTTCTGACAAACAATCACTCATTTTTTTTTCTTGGGATGAGCCGATAATTTTCAGTCTTTACATATCTTCCAAAATCAAACAATCGAGTTCTCTTCGAGATACTTATTCATGCAATTAACCACGATGCCAAATCTACAAGTACATTGATATATATATATATATAGATATAGACACATAGAGAGATCATGCATTCCGTCAGACACAGAAATTTAAATACTCCATGCATTTGCTTCGAACATGTAGCATAGTTTATCTAATTTACTGCAAAGTGTGTGACAAAGGCAACTATACCAATGAGACTGAATCTGAATTTCATCTCCGAAGAAGAAAAGAAAAGAAGTCTAAATATTCTCCTATTGCGCATTATTTAAATTATGGAATTATACTAGAGACAATAGTTGATTCACACAACAAACCTCTTTTTTTAAAATCACAACGCTTCAGATTACTGAAAAGCCTCTTTATTTAAATCACATGCTTAGGATTACTGATTATAATTTCATCCTCAAATAATACCGACAGTTTATGATTAAAATACTGTACATTTATAAGTATGTAGAAATAATATGTAGAACTAAGAATGACGAACGTTTATAATTTTTACAAAAATAACAACTAAAATTGTTTATATTTTTATTATTATTGTTATTATTAATATATTATTCTATCACATATATTCCATTATTAACACATTAATTAGACAAACATGAAAGCTATTTTTCAGCGACGCAACTTTTTCATCTACGTCATCGCTTACAGTAGATGTCGTCTAACCGAAGAGAGAGATAGAGACGTGTACTGAAAAAGAAAGTGGGGAAAGGAATAAAATTCTGTAGCAGCTGTCACTGCCAGAGGATTGGTGACTCTCGCACTGGGGTGATTATCGTCCGCTGGATTTGAATATAAGCCCGCTTCAAAAATATCTGTTCAGTATGAAATACAGACGGAGGTTGCAGGGGCAAAGGAAAAGTTTGTTACTTCCGAAAAAAATGCATTAATATGCTCCAACATGTCAATTTAATAAAACGCATAAAAATACACAGATATTATTTTGTCATCGATTTATGTACACACACACATGTACAAACAAACAAACAAACAAACAAACACACACACACACACACACACACACACACACACACACACACACACACACACACACACACACACAAACAAACAAAATGCGCCTGTGTGGAGGGTGTCTGTGTCTGTGTAGAAAATATCTGTATAACAATTCATAGCATATATATTTCGAACCTTCTTCGTTACGCTGTTTCATTTCTATATTCGTCTGTATATTTATAAGTATGTAGAAATAATATATGAATATATGTGTGTGTTTTCTTTTTTTAATGTGAAAACAAGCACATATATCTGTGTGTTTAAACGAAGCGAAGTGGAACAATTTTTATGTAGATAGATTTTTCTGCTTCCTGGTTGGCTGATTTATCAAAGTCGACCAAATTAATCCCGAGCCTTTTCCTGTGATGTGTTTATATCAAAGCTAACATTGCTCGGCGACGGAGAGGACCGGTTGCATAAACCCGACCCACGTATCAGAGTAACTTTTTAATATAATATAAATATAGAATTATGGCTTTTGGGACACATCCACTTTAATTTCATTGAACACTTTGATTTCTATATTTTTTAAACAACTCGAATTATCTATCTATTTATCTAGCTCTCTCAGTATGCTCACTAGCTATATATCTTAGTATTTTCCCCAACTATCTATCTATCTAACTATTTTAACATTTTCATCATGTATTTAAGTATTTTTATTATCTATCTTAGCATTTTCAATATCTACTTTATTATTTTCACATCTATCTTTATATTTTCACTATCTGATTATTTTCACTGTTTGTCTATCTGTATATCTATCTTAGTATTTCCCCAACTATCTATCTATCTATCTATCTATTTTAACATTTTCATCATGTATTTAAGTATTTTTATTATCTATCTTAGCATTTTCAATATCTACTTTATTATTTTCACATCTATTTTTATATTTTCACTATCTGATTATTTTCACTGTCTGTCTATCTGTATATCTATCTTAGTATTTCCCCAACTATCTATCTATCTATTTTAACATTTTCATCATGTATTTAAGTATTTTTATTATCTATCTTAGCATTTTCAATATCTACTTTATTATTTTCACCTGTATCTTTATATTTTCACTATCTGATTATTTTCACTGTCTATCTGGATATCTATCTTAGTATTTTCACAACTATCTAAGTATATTCACTCTCAATCTATCTGATCATTTTCATATCTATCTATCTATATATCTATCTATCTATCTATCTATCTATCTATCTATCTATCTATCTATCTATCTATCTATCTATCTATCTATCTATGTATCTATCTAAATATTTTCATTATCTATTTATTAATCTTACTCTAAATCTATCAATCTATCTATTTCTCAGCTAATAAATTCTAATTTTATATTTTCCTTTTAATCTCTTTTAGATTAGGGTAGACCACAGAGTAAAATGCATGCATATCAACAAAGAGGCAATACATGTTGTAAGATTGTTGGTTTAAGGTAGATTATATATAAGGCTATAATTATAGCATTATTATTATTGTTATTATTTTATATCCTCACCTATATGTTTCAGCACGGTGATGATCTTACATCAGCTCCAACCAGAAGCATAGAGACAATACACTTTCATCAATATATGGTCTGCTCCAACGAGCGATGTCACCTGCACACTACTAGTGATATCATTTATCCTCATAGCGTTCTACGAGAGACAAGGTTTCGTGGAAATAGCATCAAGTGTGTCAACCAAAAAAATGTCAACTTACCCTGCTGGTTTTTTTTTCACTCAAAGCAAGGGTTGATGCCCCTGAACACAGGGAGTTATATGGAGTGACAATGAAAGAGAACGTGAAAACTGAGAATGTGGAGGGTTGGGGAAATGGTAAGAAACAAATATGGTTCAAGAAGTCCAAAGATTACTATTGATGTTGCTGTTAAGCTTTTGAAGATTGTATTTATCTGAAGGGTTTTGCACAGGTGAGAATTTGGATAAAAGTTCCTTTTGGCGTAGAAGTTGCGGTTGTATCTAGCTATTACTGTAGAAAAACGGAAAGACCTAGATGCCATTCTAGCAACACGCTTAAATTCATGTAGTCGAAGCATCAGGGAAAAATTCTCATCTGAGCAGTCGTCATGAAAATATTTGTAGAAAAGACTGACGGAAGCCACGTCACGTCGGTGAAAAAGTGACTGATGTAAAGATGATTGAACTTCGATACATTCTCACAGAATTAACGTGATTTCCCTTATTTCTTGCTTCGTATTTTTCTCCGGTTGTTCCCGAAATTTGTGCCTGTCTATTTTCTTCTTCCCTGCTTCGCGATGTTCTGTTCTTATCGTAATGTACCGCAACGTCTCTCAGAAACAACTCATGGCTGCTCTTGAGCAGGTTTCTGATATTAGGAATATTTCCCTCAAGATTGTCGTATCCAGCATGAAAAATTATTTTTTTTTAATTGTAGGCTACCTATGATGGTGAGTACTCAGAGAATATCTCTACACCCTCGAGGTCATATTTTCACTATGTACTCAGAAGTCTACTTCCCATAACTTCGTCTGTTCTCTTTTAGTGCTAACTGAATACATTCACCTTGCTATACCTTTTCCGTAGACTTTCTAAACAGCCTGCAAATGGGATAAAAGCTATTTAAAATTGATAGATTTTTTTCTGGAGGTCGGATCTACTGATTAACAGATCATAACTTTGATCTCATTCTTAAAAAAACATTCCTAAGGTTTTCCATTATTCCGTATCAGACATTTCCTGGGATTCTGGTACAAATGCTCTGTGCAAGGCCTTTTCTTTTATTCTTTGCATCGAAATCGCATACTCTCTCGTTATAATCAACAACTTTCCTCTCTGCAAAATGAGCGTGTCTATTTGCATCCCTTTTAAAATCTGGCTTCTGGAGATGCTGTAATTAGTGATGCAAGGATTTACAATCTAATTCGAAAGATATTTCAGAAATCTATTAAGCATATGCTCTTCTCTTTTCGGTGTAGGTAAAAACTATGCATGTCACTCTTTGTATGTAAATACCTGTTAGCAATTAATTACCTCCTCCTTAGATTCCCCATCGAGGTGATATATCCCTGTGCTATCCAGTTTCTTTCCCTCTGCATTTCCTTTAGAGGACACCGAGAAAGGCTGAAAGGCACCCTGATATCTGGGAAGCATGTTAACGGGATGTATGTAAATGTCATACTGTTTGTTATTGGGAGAATATATCATAAAATCAACCATGAATAACATCTGTGTTATTGTCTGTGTATTATCATTTGCCTGCATATCGCCAGATATTATCTCATTTAGAATCAAAGTCCTTGACAGCATAATGATCCCAAATAAGAGCGTGGAGTTTAGATCGCAAATAAATAAATATATAAATAAATAATAATAACAATAATAATATGCAACATTTACGGGAATTAAACTTTAAGGAACTGGTATGAACATCACAGAGACGCGGTGAGAGAGATATGACCTGTAACAATTTTATGAGAATTTACAATACAAACAGACCAATCAAATCTAAGACATCCTGATTTCTTAATGACATGTCAATCTCTGCAGATTTAAATTCGTCATTAAAGAACTTTAAAAAACTATCAAAATACAAGGACCTTGAAATGAAATCTAAAAAGTTTGGCACATGAGATCAATAATTCCAATTATATTTAGTGCACTCGGATTGATGGGAAAATGTTCCGATAGACTCATTGACAGGATTCCTGATAGACCATGCCTGAAACAAATACAAAACATTGTACTCACAATTACAGCTCACAAAATACAAAGATTTTGATCGATCTAAAATGGACGGCTATGTCAATAAGAAGGCATATTCCGTTACTGCGGTTTTTGATCACATTGTCTGTCCAGTTAATTGTTCAGTCCGTGTACATTGTAAAGTTTCATAAATAGTGTCACCGGTCAAATGTCTGTAACCAATTGGTACGTTCTAGTTAGCAAGAATGGGTCATGTGCAGCAAGCATATAATCTGTTTCAGCTTTTAACCTTGCACAACATAACCGCTGATGGCTATGGGCTTTGTCTTCAGCTTGGACGGCCCGAGTAGTGACCATTAAGAAGCTTATCTTGCCATTGTTTCTGCGTTTGGGACATTGAATTTGCATATGCTTTCCCTTTTAAGTGTTTTGCAGCGGCATTAGGGGCATTATGATTTGCTTACATTCTTCACTCACTTAAAATTCCCTTTTCAATTTGTTGTCTTCATTTATTACCGAATAAAGTTTCTTATTTCATTCATGTTCTTTGACACACATAATCATCCAGTCTTCTGTAGTGTTCAGGTATATTTGAAGACCGATTGTTGTGCTTTTGTAAGACAGTTCTAGTTGATCTGATCATTTGCCTCCTTCGGATTTGGAAAAATACAGACGAGCAACATCAGCTTTAGAATGATGCATGCGGTGTCAAATGAGAATGTTTCTCATTTTGACATGCATTCGTTTAATGTCGGCTATCGTTCAATTAACGATGTCGAAATTGTATTGTCCCACAAGGAAACCCAAAGGGTATATCCAAGTCTGTAATTAAGACGCCTATACGATTCTTACTTTCTGATTCATTTGTATTCCATCTTCGTCGCTGGCTCCTAGGTATTTATAGCTTTCATCTTGTCCCAGTTCCCTATTTTTTGTGAAAAATTTGGAATTATTGAGTGTGTTTCATTAATTTTTCTCTTTCTTAAATCTTACTTTTGTGCATTTGTCTAATCCGAAATCCATACCGATATCATTACAGATACATTTTACAGTATTGAGGATACCCTTCAACTCATTTACGTCTTTGGCGAAAAGTTTGATATCATCCATGTAGAATAGGTGATTAAAAACGTCCCTTTATGAATATTATGATTTATTATTATTATTTGATTTCTTTTCAGTTTAGTCATTGCCAGAGAAATGCGACAAGAGAGCCTAATATATATATATACATACATACATATATATATATATATATATATATATATATTTATATATATATATAGAGAGAGAGAGAGAGAGAATGAGAGCTATCTATCACTTTATTTTATTATTAATATTTTATTTAATGTTTAATAAAATTGTATTATTTAATATTTAATTTAAATTTACATATATATTTATATAATAGTATTATTATTATTATTATTAACAGAAATTGTGAATTACTACATTACTACAATATTCAAATATATGGCCCCGCATTACTGCACGTCCAAAAAATACTTAACTGTTAAAAAAGCACACATTTTTTTTAATAAAACCTCTTTCCACAAGTATCACATTCATTTTCGTCTTGGAATTTTACCCGAAATTATTTGAAATTGAGGAAAATAATGTCTATTCCTGAGGATGGTAAATGTTTTTACCGAAAGTATTTTCAAGCAATATATAAAAAATAAGGTACTTAGCTGTAGAGGGTGGATCATTACATACTCATAAATTATCGCTATAAGGAATGGTAGTACTTTTTTCAAATTTAACTATATTTTAAGGTAAAAGATAAAATGTGTCCGAAATTTACCGTTAATTCTCTCCTCTGATTCAATAGAAATTTTTGTCATCTAATTTTATTATCTCTAATGTTTCATGTAAACATAAGAAATACTGTTCAATTAAAGATTTACCAGTTCTAGTGGTTTTAATTACTTCTTTTAAGTTCCAAAAATATTTAGAGAAGGACATCCTATTTCTGTACGCATATTGGTAAAAGATAATACATGTCTGTACCATCAGGTATTAAAGAAATTCTTTGTACTATCGATATAAAAAAATTTAACTGTTTGATTATCTATAGTGGAAATAGTGTTTACTTAGACGAGAGAGTCTGTTTGACATCTGTTTTGTAATGGACATTCATTATAATTTCTACAGTTACAATTATTGGTATTATCTGGGTTTGTTGGTTTGGAATGACAGTTACTACTCATATTATTGTTTTGATTTTAAATTTTATTTTTATTTTTTTAATAGTTTATTCCAGATGATCGGTACAGCAAGTACATCTTAGCTTTAGTTTATTTTTATTAAAAATCTTGCTAATTGGTTATTTTTGGGGAAGTGTTTCTGAATTAAATACGGAAACTTCTGCCCTAACTTAATACTAACCATTTGGTTAAATGGGGTTGTGTAACAAACGATTTTTTGCTTCTATTTTTATTTTTATCATTGTTTTCTAGGTTTTATATATTTTATATCAGGGCACTTACACCCACTATATTTAAGGAAGTGTCATAAAATTTACTATGCTTGTAAACGTATCATTACTGGAAGAGTTATTGCTAATCTTATATTCATTTGAGTAGGTAATTGGGAATAGGGATTGTGGATGGATCGTGATTAGAATTTGTGTGGATATATATTGGATTGGCGTTCGTTTTCATCTAGGTTTGGAATACATTATTAACAATGTCTAATGTAAAATCAAGAAAATCTAATTTTTGCTTTTGTTTTTTTTAAACTAGTGTTACTCTTAACTTTATGGTTGAACATTTTAAATTCTCTCTGTAGTAATCTTTTGGGATTGTCAACTTTAAATTCTGTGGAATTTTTATCACCATATGTCCATCATCTCTATATAATCCCATATTTTCAATGTTGATAAATTGGTGTGCACTAAGATTATAGAAAATAAATAAACGAACAATGTCGGAAGATTCATGGATATATCGAATTGGTCAACAGAATTGTTCTTAAACAACTATCCCTTTTATAGATAAGAACAGATGTTCTACAGGTCATAATAATGTTTCCTCGTTGGAAAGATCAGAGTACTCACTAGCAAATTCTAAAGACTAAGTACAGAGATCCCTGGAAATAGATGGGTAATAATCCACAATGGTAAACCGTGTAAATGAACAATAGATTTTATCGTTTATATCATTGAACCAATTTATATCTGTGGTAATAATCCATTGTACAGAATTCAGTGTAATAACTTTCGGAAAGGAAGTAATGTTTTCTTTTCCTTTAAAATCATTTAATTACCAGTTACTTACTGAAGGAGTAGAAGCAAAGTAATTAAACAGGTTTTGTGGTATCTTCTTCCCTGGCAGTGCAATGCGATGAGAATAAGTCGTGGTATGCAGGATCTTCGGCCTAATATTCTGGACAGCTGGAACTGGGGAATGTAGCTCGTCAGAACATTTACACTGGAAGTAACGACACTGAAACGAGATGCTTGTTTACTGGCTTGTTCATCACCCAGGAAACCACACAGATACTTTTGAAATTTGTCAAGGCTGACAAACGCGAATTGGGTAGCCCCATTCAATATATGGCAGTCGTAATCTTCACTGAAATCTTCACTATTCAGAAAACAGATTTATATTAGAATCGCAAGAATTAAAATAAATAATGATAATCTATGCAATTTTCATGCATGTTCCCAAACTCATATTTTTTTCATTTAGAATAGGGTAGATTTTTGCGGGGGTATATGAGTTTTCAATTTGTTTCAAAAATTCATTCTAAACTCGCCGTCAATTAGGGAGAGTAATATGACTTTTTATATTCAATAAAATCACATTATACATTAAGCTTAGCTATATATATATATATATATATATATATATATATATATATATATATATATATATATATATATATAAGTATTCTTCGAAATGAGAAGTCATAATAATTTATATTTGCTTCAATCTTTTTCTGTCATATGGCTTTTCCTTCAGCACTTAATATGAACCTTTTTATTCGCATTAAAAAAACAGCTTTTACTCTGTTTCTCTCTCTCTCTCTCTCTCTATATATATATATATATATATATATATATATATATATATATATTCTCTTCACCATTTTTAAACGTGCATCGTTTTTCTTTGAGAGGATTTCATTTTCTCGGTATTTAAAACAAGGAAGAACATAATTTCCTGGTTATATCGATATCGATCCATTGTCATTGAGAATTCGAATGTCACTTTCAGAAAAAGAGAAACGAACAAGTTTTGATTTTGCAGGAATATTTCTTACTTTGTGAAGCATACAAACCGCATTACATTTCGTGTTTGCTTTGAATTTAAGAAGAAAGAGGAAAAAAAGTCTTCCACGATATCATATTCAATATATAAATAACTTATATACTTTTTCTTTTCGCCTATTGTGAATCTTATTTCATCCGCCATAACAATTCTACATCTTAACAATTACGATGGCATTACAAGAAATTATTTTCACATCGCTGATAGATGAAACGTAGACATAAAGACACTCAAGCCCAGATATACACACACAATATATATATATATATATATATATATATATATATATATCGGTTTTGTAGAGCGTATTCAATTTATGTAACGTAAATCATTCAAACGAAAAACAAATACTGAAGCTAATTATATGGCGAGAATCACTCTCACAAACAATATTTAATAATAAATTACAACCAACTTCGAATCTGTTAATGAATGGTGTGATCCTTGTTCCGGCTCGTACAAAAAAATAAGACCAGATAAACCCGGAATTTATGAACAAGGATCACACCATTCATTAACAGATTCGAAGTTGGTTGTAATTTATTATTAAATATTGTTTGTGAGAGTGATTCTCGCCATATAACTAGCTTCAGTATTTGTTTTTCGTTTGAATGATTTACGTTACATAAATTGAATACGCACTACAAAACCGATATTAAAATAACCTGATCCTAAGTGCGAAATTCCTGATAATAATTGTGACAATACTATTATTATTGAACAATTTAGTTCATGCCACTTTTCTCCAGTACAAGAACGCACATTTTTCAAATTTAAAAAATTCAACCTCAGCGTTGTGTCTGCAGCGCTCCAAAATTATTCTTACATTTAACAATATCTCATTACTAAAAAAGCACTCTTTCGGACCGCAATATCTTTCGATGTCGCATTACTATTCGGAGTTTAACAAAAACACACTAATATGTCTACCTGATGATGATCGCTCGAAGCGATTGAATGTCGGCTCGTACAAAAAAATAAGACCAGATAAGCCCGGAATTTATGAACAAGGATCACACCATTCATTAACAGATTCGAAGTTGGTTGTAATTTATTATTAAATATTGTTTGTGAGAGTGATTCTCGCCATATAACTAGCTTCAGTATTTGTTTTTCCTTTGAATGATTTACGTTACATACATATATATATATATATATATATATATATATATATATATATATATATATATATATATATTCAGGTTATATGTTATGTAAGTAAAAACCGTGTTCGTTAATTAAACTCTATTAATTACATTTATAAACAAAAAAGATATTATTAACTATTTTTCGGATTTAACACTTTTCCTATTATATATTTCCCTAATTTGTGTTAGGGTCGAATATAGATCAGATATGATAGATAGAGAAAGGTCGACGAAAGTATGTTTAAAATCTTTAATTCGATCTTTGCTTAACCGGACGTTCCCTTTGTAATTTAATTAAACACTAATAATTACATTTACTGGCCTTAATGTTCGTGAAAAATATCAACAGTGAACTGTTATAGAGGTGGTTCCTCATTGGATGAAGGTTCGATTCCTGCCGTGGATGTCATATTTTTCACG